>GG745340.1:239965-273321 GCA_000151295.1 Allomyces macrogynus ATCC 38327 | reverse complement strand
CATACGCGGTCGTTGCACGCGGCCTCCACGGCAGCGGAAGAGTCGAGCCCAATGTCGGAGCTCGCGATCGCGACACAGAGCCGGCTGTCGCTGTCGGCGTCCCCCTCGCCGCGGGCGTGGCCAGGAGAGGATGAGGGGGATGCGCCACCGCGGAGCCATGTGTCAAGTTCGCGGTCGGCGTCGCACGCGGCGCCGCACAGCCATGTGTCGAGTTCGCGGTCGTCCAGCGTGCGGTCGGTCTTGACCGTGCCCAACACGCCAAGGCGGAGGACCGTCGTGGATTCGGCCGCGGCGACGCCGGCGCGCGGCGCGTGGAAGGCGCGGCAGCAGCCGAAGCCGCCGGCGTTTGTGGATGATGTCGAGGAGAGCGCGAGCGATGAGGACGACGAGGCCGGTTTCGAGGAGGAGGAGGACCTTGCGCGGCCTGCGCCGGTGGTGGAAGAGCTCGAGCCGCGCCTCCGCTCATCGTCCTCGTCCTCGACCTCGTCGCGACTCAGCGGCGGGTCGCTCGCGTCGTCCCCGAGCATGCCCACCAGCGCCGACACCCGCCCCCGCGGCGTTAGCGTCGCCGGCCGCGGCTCCCATGCACTGCACCGTCTCGAGCGCAACCTCGAAAAGGCGTTCCGGTACGCGCGGCAGGGCACGCCATCATCGCTCGCGAAACTCGCGGCGCTCGCCGAGACGCCATCGGCCATGCCCGAACATATTGTCCAGGTGCTCGATCACTCGAGCCAGTGGGGCATCGGGTTCCGCACGAGTTCCGGCGCGCTTGGGATCGCGTTTCTCGACTTGACGGTGCTTGTCGCGGGCGCATCGGGCGATCCGCGGATCGAGTTTGTCAAGGCAAACCACGCCCGCGTCGCATTTACCGCCGAGTCGGTCCCGCCAGACCTCGTTAAGTACATGACGCTGCTCAAGGTGTTTCGTGACCAGATGGGCGCGAAACCTATGGCCTCGCCGCTCATGGCGACAGCAACCCCGGCGGCTGCCGCCGCGGCGCCGCTCACGATCGTGCGCAAGTTTTACCAGCTGCCCGAGGGAATTTTGATGTTTTTGAATGGCGGGACCGTGCAGGTCAATTTCGCGCACGACAAGTCGATGCTCGTGTTCCCGCCGGGCGCCAAGCAGGTGTGGATCCATGACCCGCAGGCGCCGGGTAAGAGCCGGAAACGGGTGCCGTGGGTGCGGTTCTCGCTCGCAGAACTGAACGACTATATCGAATTGGCCGATATGACCAAGAGTATGGCCGAGGCGCGTGGCGTGCCAATTGTCGAGGTGCAGCGCGCGGGGCGGCTCGTTCAGCGGCTCGAAACGACGCGGGAGATGCTGCACCAGCAGCAGCCGCGCCGGGGCGACCAGGATGGGTAGGTCGCGCGCGCGCGCAAGTCTTGTGATGGGCGGGTTTTTTATTGTGGCGACGCTTTTTGGTTGTGACGACCACGCATTTGGTGGCGAGGATTTTGCTCATTTTTATAGGATCGGTTTTGGGGGGTCCGCTTGGTGTGGGCGTCGAGGCCGCTGACGTCCGTCAGCATTGCGGGAAATGGCCTCGACATGCTCGTCGTTCGTTTGGGCTTGCTTGAGACAGGATCACCAAGAGCCGTTGGTTCCGGTTGACCAGTTTCGTTCGGTCAGCACTGTCCAACGCGGTGGTCCCACTCGCGTCGTCGCCACAGACACCTGCCCGACATCGAGGCTAACAACTGGGCATTTATAGTAAACTTCAGAAAACTCCGAGTGCCAACGCATCTGTCCGCCCGAGTATCTCTCGCTGTGTCCACTCAGGACCGGGTGCCCGCCAACAGCCCACGAAGGCATCCACCAACTCATGAGTCAGACTGCGCGGCAGCGGAGGTCTTGATGGTGGTACTGCCCTGCGCCGACACGCTATCGGCGGCAGGTCGCTTGGCCGTACTCGCGCCGCGGCTCGAAATTGCCGAGTACCCACAAATCTTGTCGAGCGTGCCGCTCCACAGCGCCATGGCCGCGCCCGTCGGCATCTGAATAAAGATCTTGTGGTTGCTCTACAAACCCAAAACGGTCGTCAGTTGGACCGTGGCCCGACACCGTCCACCAGGAATATCCAGAACGCACCGGCGTCGTAATCTTCAAAATCCCCGCGGCCGCCGGCGCGCCACTCCCCGACCCCGTCGAATCCGCCGACGCCGTGCCGATCGGCGACGCGCTGCTGGCCACCTGCGACCCGTGGCCCTCGGACGCGACCAATGCGACGAGCGCCTGCGTCAAATCAACCGAGTAGCCCACATGTCCCGGGCGGTCCATGTCCACGACATTCAGCATGGCCAACTTCGGGTCGGAGAACAGGAGCACGACGCCATTGAACCACATGGCCGTGATCGCGTCCATTTTCCCGCGCACAATGCGCACGCCCGTGCGCAGCGTGAGTGTATCCATGGTGGCTTTGACCGTCGTCGTCGTATCGGTCGTGTCGAGCAAGCCGCGCGTTATGGCGCGTTTTCGTGCCGTCTTGCCGCCGGCATCAGGCGTCTGGCTCCACTTGGGCATCACGATTTTGGAAATGGTCTGGTCGCCGCTGCCCGTCTTTTCGTTGATGATGCCCATGACTTTCGGCCCGAACAGGATGCCTTCGGTGCTCATGGCGCCAAGGAAGACAATCACAGATTCGACGGCAAATGAGAGCGTCACGTTGGACGAGGACGACAGGAGGAGCGGCACGCCAATGGCCGCGAGCGCGATCAGGTTGTACATGACGCCGCCGACTATGGAATGAGCAGGACAAAGTCAGCGTCTGAGCAACGAATTGAGCGAAATGTGCGAGAGAAATGCACAAACTCTGTCGGCTCTCGTTGAATTTGGCCTGTACGCCGCGCGTAATAAATGCGATCTGGAGAATTCGGTGCGTCAGTTGCTGCCAAAGAGCACTCTTGCGGGAACATGACCGAGAACGTACGACAGTGCCGGCAAGAATCAACAGCACGTTGTAGGCGATCAGAACACCTCCAATGGCCGTCCCAGTCGCCGGGTTCGAGCTCGCACACACCACGTTCGTGACCCCCTCGGAGATAAACTGGTTCGTGGGCCGCGGCGGGTCGATGACGGCCCAAATAATGCACAGAATCACGTTGACCACGACCATGGCGAGCCCCCAGACCATGACCTTGAGGTCGCTTACCTTCAGCCTGATCAAGACGGGTTAGATGTGAGTCTCTTCGGAGTCGCGAGGCGGCGCTTGGGTCGACAAAAAAGAAAACACAATAAGTACCCTTTGAGCTTGATACTGTTGAATAGAACAAAGATGCGGCGTGTTTTGGCAACGAGGAGGCCCAACACCGTCGAGAACCCAATCGACAGCACAAACGGCATGGCGACGCACGACGTGGCCGTCGGCGCGCCAACATTAACGAAAATCGACGCGAGCACAATCAAGATACCGATTTGCATGCCGACGGAGATTGTCCACGAGGTGGCCTTGACGATCGGGTTGGCGCGGTAGATGAACAGGAATACCGACAGGCCCACGGCCACGAACATGCCGAGCACTGACAACGACATGAACGCGATCGCCACACCCGAATTGGTCGCGATATACTGTAGTCCCGGGTCGCGCAACTGGCAGTCGAGTGCCGGCCCAAGGAGCCACCCAGACTTGCATGCGCAGGCGCCCGAGTCGAGGCAAATGCCGTTGATCGTGCACTTGGTCGGGCATGGCGGGCACTCGACGCCTGGGTCGCGCGTCGCGTCGGCATTGCACACGGCCTGCGCCAAGTTACTCTGATCGACAATCACTGGGCCCGTCTCGAGCAGCGGGTTCTGCAGGACGTAGCCCTCGGTGAGCCACAGCGACAGACTCGCGACTGCGAGGTACCCTTGCAGATACGGCTGCTCGTTGACCGTGAACGCGATTTTCCCGACGCGAATCAGTTCGGCCACGTCGGTGCTCATCCCGTAACCCGCGACAGCCACAATCGCCGCTGCGCGTGCAGCCGAGACGCCCGCGAGCGCGTTCATGACCATGCCCGCGGCCTCGACGGTCGGGTAAATAATGGCCGACACTTGCGGGAACGCGGCGAGAGCCGCCTGGATATCGTTTTGCGACTGGAGCGTATTGCGCACGCTGATGCCGAGCGTGAGCGGTTGCAGCGGACTACCGGCGACCGTCGGTCCCGCGAGCGCGACCGTGCGCCCGTTCGTCAGCGCCGCCTGGATCCCGGCACACTTGAGCGGCATGTCCTCGTTCCCGAGTTCTTGCGTGAGACACAGCACTTGCGAGTTGGCGGGCATGAGCGCATTGAGCCGTGCGCCGACGAGCTGGCCGGACGCCGTCTCGTTCTGGCCAATGTGCAGCAGCGCGTGGCCAGCCTGCACCTTGTCGCTGCCGCGCACTTGGCCCGTGGCCCATGTCATGACGGGGATATTGGCCGCGGCCGCCGCGTCGATCAGCGCCGGGAAATTTTGGCCCGACGCGGTCGAGGGCACGGGCAAGACAAGGGCCGAAATACCTTGGGATATGACCGTTGAGATTTGCAGCGAGAGGGACTGCAGGTCGTAAATGTTGGTGTCGATGAAGCGCAGGTTCACGCCGTGCTCGGCGGCCGCGGCCTGCGCGCCAAACTTGGCCTGCTGGTAGAACATGTCGGTCAGCCAACCCCACGTCGCGACGAGGCCGATCGTGATCGACTAAGTCAAGAGCTCAAGATGCGTTAGCCACTCAAAAATCAGCACAGGAGAGGAGGTGGAGCCCCACGATCCGAATCGTACCGAAGGGGCCGTGCGCGTGCACCCCGTCAGTGTCGAATTGAGCTGGCACTGCCGCCGAAACACGTTGCTCGTCGTCACGAAATTCGGCCCCGACAGCAGCTGCAGCGTCGACAACTTCATCCCGCCCGTCATGTGGTAGAGCTTGAGCAGCTGTGCCGTGACAAACGTCTGTAGGAACCCTTGCTGGTCGACGGTGAAGAGCAGCTTGCCCTGCGCGACAGCCGTGAGCACGTCCGTATTGAAGTCGTAGGTCACGAGCGTAACCGACGACAGGCGGCCGGCGTTACCGACGACCGTGGCCATGCGCACGCCCGTGAGCGCCCCGAGCCCGACCATGCAGTCGAGCCCGACAATGTTGGTGAGCGCGGCCGTGATCCCGGCGTCGAGCGCCGTCACCGAGGTGCCGTCCATGATGGTCGTCGTAACGATGGCCGAGGCTATTGAGCAGATGGTCCGGGGCACCGCTTCAGCATATGATACGAGGGTGGAGGATCAGCGAGCGAGCGAGACGATACGCACAATTCACCGATTGCGCGCCGTCCGTGACGCCTTGACACCGCGCTGCCATACCAGCATGGCCGGCAACGTGGTTGATGCACAGCAGGTTGCCCTTGCCGAGCCGCGCCAGGGTCAGGCCGACCTTGAAGCCGGAAGCGTACTCGGGCTGGCCGACATGGTGGAGCCTTGAGGTAACACGGTTTGAGTCAAACAAACAAAACAGGCCAGAGGAACTCGGAAAGCAGGCCACAAACCAAAGACGTACACGCCCGTGACGTTGGCCGAGAAGTCACCCGTGTTGAACGAAATGATCTTGGTCCCATTGGCCGTGCCGCGCTGAATGATCGGGATCATGGTCGTCGGGTCCACTACCGGCCGAGCCAAGCACAAACGATGGTCAATTCGCAGCGCGGTACGGTCCGAACGTGATCAAAGAACAGGCCACGTACAGACACTCGTGCCCGCGAGCGAGAAGTTCGCAAACGTCGTGGCCATGGCGCGACCGACAGTGGGGATATCGAGCAAGACCGGTGCGATCGGGTAAGCGGAGATGTTGTAGAGCGCGTTGGCCGCGGCAATGCCCTTGGCCGCCTGCCCCCACAGGACACTGCGGACCCAGTCGCCTAGACACGGGATCAAGTCCTTAAATGTCAGCGTGAACCCATTGATCGAGTCGTGAACCGTTCTCGAACGCAACGGCACGGCGTACCATGCGATACGATCCCGACCTTCACTTCACTCCGCCGGTGGCACGCGCGACACGGCGCCATGAGATCGGCCATGGACGCGCCCATTGGCGTGCCCGCGGTCACGGGCGCGGCCGCGAAATGGAGCACGGCGAGTGCAACGACCGCGGCGATGCGTGCGCACGCGACGATCCACGGTATGCGCGGCATACTGGCTGGCGGTGCTGGAGTGTGGCAAGCTTGGCGCTGGTTACGATTTGGCGGGTGGCAGGTCGAAGACGATGGGCAATCGACGCGTCGCGTGGCGAGGATGCTGCAAGGCAGAGAGAACCACGGGCGTGCGTCCCAGGTCGACGCAGGTGGGCTGCAGCAGGCAGACAGGAGCCCGGCGCCAACGATGGCAGGAGGAGAGGAGAAAGGTGCGCACAGCGGGGAAAAGAACCATGCGCATGTTTCGACCGAGCGCGAGGATGGAGAGGGACACGTCGCGTGCGACGAGCGCAATCACCAACGTGCGACACGATGATTTCATTTGCGCGTGTGTCCCGCTTCGCGTGAGCGTTCCCACAGTGTCGCATCGCGCCTGCTGTCGCGCACAGGAGAGGCTGCAGGGCGTCTGGTGCATCAAAGGGCCGCAATACGCGTGGCCCATGGCCGCGTCTGGAAGACCGCTGGCCATAGACACTGCCGATCGGCGCGCTGTTCCCGTCATCATCACCGCGAGGCGAGTTGCGCGATCGTTGGCGGAACGCTCGCCGATGCGCGCACTGTAAGGACTCGAGGTCCATCGGCTGGCGGAGCCAGTGCCAGCGACCGTGGCGACGCGGCGGATGAGCACGGCGTCCGTCCGCGCCGGTTCCTGTGTCGTCCGCATGTCGGCCATGGCCGACAGGAGCGTATGCAGTAAGTCGCGCTCGAGCGGGAGATGCGCTGCGCGTGCCACGTTGCTGGACGAGCCGAACATGGCAGCCATGATCAAGTTGTTCGCGACTTTGTTGGTGCAAAGCGGGTGTAAGGATGTCCTCATCGGTAGCCACGGCTGATCAGAAGCCCTTCGCCGTCGTGGGTCTGGACAGCCACCACCTCTCCACCTCGAGACAAGCCAAGGGCGAGCACAAAACAACGATGGTATTTATTGATCAACCGCGGGGCCCGGGGCCCGACTGACTGCTCACGCCCCCCACCCCTCTTCCACTTCCCTCCATCATCTCCTTCCCGCGCACGCACCACCGCGCTCACTGCCCGCCCGCCCACGCTGGCGTCGCATACGCCGCGTACCCGTACGGCGGCGTGTGCATCCCCATCGACCCCGACGCGACCCCACCACCACCCTGCACACCCCACCCACCCGGCACGCCCCGCATCCCGGGCGCCGCCATCATCATCGTCGACGACGGCGTCCCCGGCCTCGACGGCGTCGGCGACGCGAGCTGCGCGGCCTGCAACGCCGCCGACGCACTGCGGTGCTGCGGCGACCCCACTGTCGACGTCGGCGGTTTCTTGACGCGCGCGTGGAACGTGAGCTGGCCCGGCGATGCGACCGGCGGCGGTAACGTCGTCGTCGAGTGCGCCGAGGTCGGGGTCAAGTACGCCGCAGCGGCCGCAGACGAAGACGCCGAGTCGATCGATCCGGCGCGCGCGTGGTGGTAGTGCATGGGCGTCGTGTACCCCGTGTTGCTCCCAGGACTGCTGCTGCCGGTATTGGAGACGTCGTCCAAGTCCATGTCGAGCGCGTCGAGGACCATGTCGTCGTCGTCGTGGTCCAGGAGCACCGCTGCGTGGTCGGTCGTGGGCGCCGTAATGCCAGAGTACTGCGCGTAAGTATCGGCGGGGAAGTGCGCGGCGAGCGGCGTGCGCGTCGCGTACGATCCGACCAGGAAACTCGATGCGGCCGACCCGTACAGCGACCCGGCCCCGACCGACCTGGCCGTGGCCGTCGCCATGGCGGCCACGGGCGCCGCAGGCGCCCACGAGTAACCCGCGAAAAAGTTTTGCAGCGACGCCGAGAGGTCGTGGCTCGGCGGGGACAGTCGCGGGCTCATCGACGTGAAGCACTCTTCGAAGTTCGACAAGTCGGTCGCCGACTGGAGTGACGGCGTGGAGGGCACGTTCACGCGCTTGTGGTAGACGTCGTCCCAGGACAGGCCGTGGAAAAACGCGTGCGACTGCAGGTGATGGGCTGCGTGTGGGCCCGCACCGAGTCGACGGCGCGGGTTGCGTTCGAGTAAGCCTGCGAGGAACGAGTGCGCGACGGGCGGAACCTCGGGCGGGAATTGGACCACGTCGTGCAGGATCCGGTCGTACATGGCGTGCTGGTTGTCGGCCCAGAAGGGGGTCACGCCCGCGAGCATCTCGTAGACCTAAATCGAGATGACCACGATCAGTGCTCGAGCCCAAGCCAATAACCAGTGGAGAAGCACGACCGTACCAGCGTCCCAAAACTCCACCAGTCCACCTCGAAGCTGTACTCTTCGTTGCGCAAAATCTCGGGTGCTAGGTACTCGGCCGTGCCCGCGAACGACCGCGTTCGGTGCTGCACCGACCTTCGCGCGGCGGAACCCGACTTTTTGCCCGTCGCCGGCGCCGACCGGAACATTTTACTCAGTCCGAAATCCGTGAGCAATATGTGGCCGTCGGGAGCAATCAGGACGTTCTCGGGCTTGATGTCGCGGTAAATGATCGAGAGCCGGTGCAGTTCGAGCAAACCCAACACCATCTCGGCCGCGTAGAGCTGCACGGCCGGGAGCGGCAGCCGCCCATGCCGCGCGAGCTGTGTCGCGATATCGCCACCGGCGACAAAATCGAGCACGAGAAACAGTTCCGACTCGGACGTGAACGCGTGGTGGCACTGGATCAGGAACGGGTGCTGGATCTGCGCAATCGTCGTGAGGATTTGCCGCTCCGCGAGCGTGTGGTTGAGCTCGCCGTTTACAATCACCGACGACTTGGAAATCGACTTGAGCGCATACAGATTGCTCGACCGCTTGTGCCGGACCAGCAGGACCTTGCCCATGCACCCTTTGCCAAGCACCTTGATCATTTGGTAGTCGTCGATCGCGACCTTGTGCCGCCGCGCGTGCGCCTGCGGCTCGTACGCGATTTGCTGCGCTTGCAGCTTGTCGTAGACGATTTGCACGTGCGTATGGTGCACGCACGCAAAGAACCACGCCGTGGTCGCGGGCAAGTGCCGCAGCGTGTCGTGGTCGAGCAGCTGTGTGCAGGGGGGTGAGGACGTACGCGTTAGTTCAGGGGGTTCTCTGCACTACCATGCGCACATCGCCCGTGCGACCCTCCCCACCCGCCGATGCATGGGTCCGTGGAATCGGAGCTTCTCACCGCGGCCGGGCCAAAGCACAACGTACGTTCTTGAACGCCGGGAATAGCGCAACGGCGAGTGCCGCGTCGGCGACCGACAATCGCCGGCCGACAAGAAACACGGGCTGGCCGGTGTGCCCGCCCACGGCGACGAGCGCGGCCTCGAGCCCAGCGAGCGTCGTCATGACTTGGCGCCGCGCCTTGTCGAGCTACACAACGCGTGCCAGGGGTTCCCGGACGGAGAATTGAGTCAATCGGTGTGCTGTCGCCGCGTCATTCCAAACACAACCAAAAGCGGACCTCGTGTCCGGCGACGGCAATCAGGCCAATCGTCGCGTACAGCCAAGTGGCGAGCGGCGGCGTGATTGTGTGGTCGGCAACGAGCAGGTAGTGGTCGCTGAGCGCCGCGTCGGTCGTGCCGGGTGCCGGCAAGAGCGCGTGAAGCGCGGGCGTCGCTTGGACTATTCCATCGAATCATGGGCAGTGAGGATCCATCCGAGGAAGCGCACGAAGAAGAATGCGCGTCGCGCGAGCGCACGTACCAATTTCAAGCACGGCGCGCGCGTCGTAGATCCGGTACGAGTCGGCGTGCACGTGTTCGGGCGCCGCGGGCGCGGCGGCGAGCGCTGGTGGCCGCGACCCGCGCTTGGTGCGAGAGGAAGACGGTTTAGAGGAGGATGCGGGCTTGGTGGAAATGGGCACGGGAGCGGCGGTCGCGGCTGCACCTGCGCGCGGACCCGCGGCGGCCTGCTGCTGCATCATGGCCATAGAAAAGGCCGAGGGAGCAGAGGGAGCGTGCTGCATCGTGGAATGGAGAAATGGATTGCGAGGAATGGACGGGCAATGGGGCCGCGCAGAGAGAGAGAGAGAGGACGAACGGAGCCGAGTGCGTCGCTGAAATGGATGGAAATTGCCGTCGACGAGCGCGCCGGCAAGAGCGGAGCGCGCGCAGAGACCGGGGAACGGGGAGCGGGGCCAAAGAAATCAGGGCGCGCTAAAAAAGACAGAGAACCGGAGCGGGAAGCGGGTCGGACGAGGAGAAGCCAACGCGTCGTCAGTCGCCAAGTCCGCACTCTCTCGCGTTGTCGGCAACGGAACTCAGAGGAGCCCGTGTGTAAGGGCCGCGGTGTGGGCGCGGAGCGCAGGGAACCCAGGGCAAGGGACCAGCACGCGATTGACAGGCGCGGTCGGTCGTCGTTCCGTGAACGAAGGGTTCCCAGCACCGCCGCGACGCGAGCGCTCGCGGCCGTTCAAACACGAAACCTCGCCGAGCGGAAAGGGCAGCAAGCGATGGGAACCGAGGTGCGTACATGGTGTTCGCACGGCCGTCGAGAATGGACGGTTGCGGTCGGGTTCCTTTTTTCTCGTCGAGCGCGAGCGGGAGGGAGCAGGGAACGCGTTCGCGTTGGAGAACGGGTTGCCGGAGCGGTGTGCGTGTGCGCGGGGCAGATGGACAGGCCAATGCACAAAATGCACGGGCCACGGGCGCGTCTCGAAGGGTCGCACAAGTGCGCTGCTGGTGGTGGTTGCCGTGGTATATATAGGTCGCTGCTGCTGGCAGGTGTTGCTGCTGCGATGGATGGTGTTGAAGCACTTGGGGCCGGCGAGCAATACTCAATGGCAATGGCGAGGTCGAGAACGTCGACTTGCGGGGCGAGAGCGAGGACCGGTGCGAGCAGCAGTGGCAGCGTTTTGAAGGTGGGGGAGAGGGCTATGCGGAGGGCCGAATTTATTTAGGCGCGGTCACGACACTCGGGCAAGCCCACCATTCAGCTCGCGATCGGTGGTGGTGGTGATGGTTTTGCAGCGCAAAAGGGGCCAGGCCCACCTCCAGTCCATGGAGCCAGAGGTGGCTGGCACCCCGCACCAGGCACGCGTGAGCGTAACGAGCCTGCGCAGTTTTCATTTGCATCGTTCAGGACCAAGCGCCTTCAATTGTGCTTGTTCAAGAACCAGGGGCACGCGCGCGCCGTGGCGGCGCCCATCCCGTGGACGTGCTTGAGCCGTTGCTCGTCGTGCGCACGTGTGAGCCCGCACCATGAGGTGTCCACCGCCAGCCGGGTTGTGCACCACCACCAGTGGCCGGGCGCCCCCGCGCATCCCGCGAGCCGGGTTGGCCGCGAAGCGGCCGCCAGTCAAGCTAGGGGACCATAAATCCGACGATGGCGCTCGCGTGAAGGACTGCGCTGGATGCTTGGTGATAGCATCCTCAACGTTTCATAAAGATGGCCTCGTGTTCTATCGTGACGCGTCTCGCGCCGCGCGCGTTTCGCTTGGTTTTTTCGCGCACATGGCGTCTGTTTCATCCCTGACCGTGGCGAGACCATCGAAAATGATATGTGGAAACCAGGGAAACCGCCTACTCCGTCCATTAGCTCCACCAGGAACCCAAACAGGGTCTCAGAGAGACACGGCAAGCGCAGTTGCAGTGGTTACGGTCGCCATGGAACGAGAGGCACGCCTAAGTCCGGTGGTGGACTGCTTGACCGCTTTTGAATCGAGGGACAACGGCAAGATGCAGCCCTGAAATTGAAAATCATCCCGCAAAATCTTATGTTGGTGAGGAGCTCGATTTGTATGGATAGGCGTGCCGGTGGACTGATCTCAGCAATGCACGACGCGCCGGGCGCGAATGAGCTCAGAAAAGTATGGACTAGAGACGCTGGAATCCAAAGATGAAATTGCCGCGCGCAATCGCATATGTGATTTTTTCTGTTTGTATACAAGATGGGAGAGACGGGCATGGTTTTTGCGGAGGGAACGGGTCCAAGGCGACAAGAACAGAGCGAGCTCGTATCATTGCGGGGCCAGCCCGAGCTTACGCCGCTCACCCTCCAACTAAAACGGTGGACAAGTTCGGGAAAGTGCGTCAGTTACGGGCTTGCCCCGCTTGGATCGATTCAGATCGCGAGGATTCCCGCAAGACACGCACCACCTTGCGCACGCGCATCAGGGCGCGCTCGTCGTTACCCTGGCACGCAGCGGGCGTGTAGGGTGCCGCAATCAGCACCGAATCCATGACAACAATCGCCGTCTCGTGCCACCGGCACTCCATGGTCTTGGACAGCGCATCAAAGATCTCTTGCCCGTCGCGGCCCACGCCCACGCCGAGCTTGGCGACTTTACCCTGCATGACGCGCACGGCCGCTGCCTCGCGCTGAACCGTCTGTTCCCAGTGGATCGCGGTCACGGGCAGCAACGTCTGCTCGAGGGGCGCGGCCACGGACGCGTCGAGGGCGGGGAGGCCCTTGGCCTCAGCGGGCGGCGACGAGAGGACCGTGACTTGGCGGATACTGCGCGTGTGGATGAACCGCAGGTCGAGCTTCTTGGTGAGCGCTGACGCGGGATGGTCGCGGTTCACGCACTGTGAGGGCGGCGCGCGCGCGCACGGGTCGGTCGTTGGTGGTTAGCTCGCGGGGCTCAAGGGCATCAACTGGCACGCTCTCACGATCACCCCATCGCGAACATGGACCACTGCGATCCATGGCCACGGCGTACCCACCTGCAGCACCACAAGCTCATTGACGGGATCGTACGCGTAGATTTGGCCGACAAAGGGTGTGGCCACGGCAGCGGCAGCACCGTCGGGTGCGGTCGGCGCGAGGCCGAGCTCGATGCGGACCCAGTGGCCGACGGCCCTGTGAATGGTGTTGGCTCCACTCGCAGCGTCGGCGGCACCCTTGCCCTCGGTTACCGCAGGCGAGATTGATCCATTGGTGGTGGCGGCAGCTGTGGCCGGGCGCGCCGAGGTCGACGGTGCGGGCTGCGGCGACTTGGAGCGCGGTTTGCGGCCGGTGGCCGAGGAAGAGCGCGGCTTGGCCCCGGGCGGCTTGGCGGCACTGCCCTTGGGTGCCGCGTCGGATTGCATCGTGTCGCGGCGGCGGCGGCACGGCGGCGTGGTGGGCGCTGCAGCAGCGTGCAGGCGGGCGGCGGGCCGTCCTGGCCTCGCCGGCGAGCAAGCAGCGACCCGAGTGCGGTGGAGCGCGAGCACGTGAGCGCGCGTGGCTCGGCAACTCGACGCGGCAGGCCGCCTGTTGGCCTCACGTTCGCCGCCAGCAGCACTTCCACCTTGGCGGGGCCGCGGCCTGATCGCGGCAAGCGACGGCCATGAGGTAAATAATAGTGTCGGCACAAGCTTTACCAATACTGCAAGCCGCCAGCTGCACCTGGCGCATGGCGCGGCACCGCCCGTGCTGCCGCACTCGTTCATGCTCTGCTGCGCCGGACGCCCCGTCATGGACCACGGCGACGTTAGCATGACGCCCAACCCGCCATCTCGATCCCCTCAACGACCGTCGAGGGTACCGCGAAGTCAACAAGCAAGCCGCCCAATAAGCAGTAATTATTTTGACCGTAATGTGGACCGACATGTTGGTGTATTCCCGCACGAAGCGATGCGATCGAGGCAGCCCATAGTGCAGCGCAACTTTTGCCCGACGAGTCGCCAACAGCACCTTGTCATGTTGCGCGTGGCCGTTGCTATACTTCTCTTGATCGGCCTCATGCTCGACCCGCGCGCACAAGCGGCCAACTTTAAGATTGCGCTCGTGCTTCCTGACACGGCGGCAGGTACTTTGGTCACTGCCAACGACAACTGTCACGTATCGTCCCGGTTGACCAAATACATCCCTTGCTGTGACCGCGACAGACCCGACCCGTCGCGCCGTGGTCCAGTTTGTTCACTTCTTGCTCAATTGGACGCTGCCGATCCTCAACCAGCGCCTGGCCGCACCCGCGGGTGAGTCCACTCTGCTCTTGTTCTGTCGCATGCATGTCGTAATCACGACCAACCTCGCGCCTGGTATTGACGGAACGGGGTTGCACTGCTGCAGGCCATACTTTCACGCTCGATTACCACGACTCGCTGCTCACGACCCGCGACACCGTCCGCGAGTCGCTGATCGCGGCGCAGTCTGGCGCCGTAGCCGTGATTGGCGAGTGGTTCTCGTCCAATACCATCCCCATGAGCTATGCGAGTGCGTTTTGGCGAGTCCAGTCGACTTGCGAGGCCGTTCCTTTCGTTTTCTGATTGTCCTCGGCCTGTCGTAGTGTCGCATTACGGCATTTTCGTGTGTTCTGGCAGCGCTACCAGCGAAGAGTACGGTGCAAGTCGGGCCGCACTTGATGGCGGTGGTCACTTGCAGGGCCTGGCTGACCATTTGTTCGATCGACAGTCTTTCCGACAAGACTCTCCACCCGACATTATTTCGATCCATCACCTCCGACTCGTGCGTGTCCTGCTACCGACCAGATCCTCTCGACTTCGTTCCTGCTCGCCGTCTAACGCACTAAGACGCGCTGCAGGTACCAAGGAAACGTCTTTACTCGCGCTCTGATCCACTTTGGGTGGCAGGAGTTCAACCTGCTTGCTGACATCAGCGTCTACGGCACTTCGGGTACGTTGCGCATAATGCTTGGGTCCAACGCGCGGTGCTAACTGTTGTTATCCCTCCTCTCTCGAACAGTCGTCAAGGTCATCCAAGCTGATATCCTGACGCGCAACATCACGATAGCGGCCCAGTACATGATGGCCTTTGCCGACCCGGCCGAAGTCACGGCCACGGTCGCCGACTTGGCCAAGAGCCCGTCGCGCGTCGTGATCATGGCAATGCAAATGGAGCAAGCCTACGCGATCATGGCCGAGGCCTATGCGCAAGGGTTCGATTCGTCTTGGGTGTGGATCGCGTCCGAGCCATCATCCAGGATCGCGGCCAAGCTCGATGAAATGACGTCGCCCGCGGCCATGCCGGACCGCGTCTATGCGCTGGCCCTGCGCAAGTTTTTCGAGGGCATGATTGTCGTGTGGCCGCAGGAACTGGCTTTGGGCGATGTCACGTTCAACGATTGGGTGCAACTGTACCGCGCGACTGTGGGCGATACCAAGATTCTCGACTTCAGATACCATCTGTTCTCGCAGTCGTGTCTCGAGGCGCACATGCGCGCGATCCTCAACCTCGATCAGAAGTACGGCACCAACGCCGTCCTTCAGCGTACGACTAATGCGACTCTCGAAGAGTACCTCGTCCCGTTCAACAGCTCGACGGGGCCCGTTGTGTACACGGCCAGAGGCGACCGAATGGGGTGCGGGTTCCCATGTTTCCGATTGCCTTCTGTCGTATCGTTAGACTGACTGCCCGGCGGCATCTCACCAAGGTACTTTCAAATTCTCAACATGCAAGACTCCAAGCTCGTCCCGGCCATGGCCATCGACAGCCAGTTCCGCATTTCGCCCTTGCCCGGCGTGACGCTGCATTTCCCCGGGAACACGACCACGGTACCGCCATGGCAGCCGCGGTTCCAGCTCGACGCGGCTGGGTACGACCAGCCCGGCGTCATGGTCACGCTCGCGGTCGCGGGTATCTCGATTTTGGCCGCACTCGGCGCGTGGGTGATGCTCGTCGTCTACCGCCGAAGTAAGCGTGTGCGGCACCTCGGGCTCCCCTATATTTCGGCATTATGCGTCGGACTCGCGGTCGCGTTGACGACGCCGTTCCTCTGGGCGGGCGAGCCCACCGATGTGACTTGCAACGCCTCGGAGTGGACGCTGATTCTTGGCATGTCGCTCGCGCTCGCGTCGCTGGCGATCCGGTCGTACCGGCTCTACCGCGTGTTCGACAAGTGCGTTCTTCTCTTGGCCGTTTGTTCGACTCATTGTTCATGAATTTATTGTTCATGCGCCGAACTATACAGCCGCGTCCTGGCCAAGTCGCAATCTCTCGGCTCGCGGTCGCTTTTTGTGCGCATGATCACGATCCCGCTGATCCAGGTCGTGCTGCTCAGCGTTGCCTACGCCATAGCGCCGCTGCACGCCGTCGCAGACCTGGTCAACTCGACCAAGTCGGTTCGGTGCCAGGCCACGCCCGCGACCAGCTCGCTCAACTTCATTCTGTACTGCGCGGCCATGGCGCTCACAATGTGCGTATTTTGCCGTGCTGGTCCGCTCGGCGCGCCTCGATTCTCACTTACCGTGCTGCTCCGCATAGATTGCTCTTTGTCGGGCTCGCGTACCTGGCCATCAAGACACGCGGCTTCCACACGACCTACAGCGAGACGCGCTGGCTACTCTACGCCATAAACATAATTGCGATCACGGTCACCATTTCCATGCCGCTCTACGCGCTCTACGCGAACAAGCCCGTCGAAATGTTCTACATTCGCAGCGTCGGGCTCACCGGGTGTTGCCTGTGCGTTTTGTGCACGCTCGGTACGCGATTTTGGGCACGTGTGGCCCTGTGTGTGCCAGCGAATGGAGACTGACCAACGGGGCGATGCCAGTGCTTCGCCACGTTGTCCAGATCCCGTACGAAGAGACGGCGGCGATGCACGAGGCGGCCATGGACCATTCGATGAGCGACCATCAGCCGCACGACGACGACGGCGGGTACGAGTCGCACAACAGCTTGTCGGATGGACTCGAGTCGTCGGCGCACGTCCTAGCCCCCGCGCCCCCCAAGGTCCGCACTCTCCTGCCATTCACCCACTTCCTCCACCCTTACCGCCACCTTCGGCCGATAGATCCACGTCGGCACCTACGACGTGCGCGCTACTACCGGCCTGACCGCGCATTGGACGCCACGCACCGTGACCGTGCGCCCGACCGACGGTCTCGTGATTCTCAGCTCCGCTCCACCCACCGCCTTATCCCCCACCGGCCTCGCCCTCTCGACGCGCGCGCTCCTCATTGACCCGGACCCACACGTCCCCGACGCGTCCTGGTGCATCGCTCTCTCGCACGCGGGCACGCCGTCGCAGTACGTGCGGTTCACGACCGAATCTGACCGCCGCGCATGGGTCGAGGTCGTGAGTGCCAGCGGCGCCGTCGAGCGTGGGCGCGAGTGGGGGTCCGTCACGGGGCCTGGGAATGGGCGGTTGGCGGGGACCACGGCGACGGGTGGGGGTGGTGCGGGCGCGGTAGCGAGTGATGGGGACGGGAGCGCGCCGAATACTGGGGTGAGTGTGTTAGGTGGTGCGGTCGGGACTGCATTGGCGGTGCCCGGTGCCGACGCGGCCGGGAAGCAGCGCGGTAGGAGGGTGCGTGCGTTGTCGGCCGCAGTGAGATCGTGGGGTGCGGGCGCGACGGCGACGAGCAGGTCGACCGCGGGGGACGCAGGTGAAGAGGGCGCCGGGTCGGCGATATCCTGATGATGGGGTGTCAGCTTGTGTTTGATCAGCTGAGCGCGACGAGACGCCTGCTGGGGGGGAGGGGTGTCGGACTTCCAGACTGGGAACCAGGCAAAAATTGAGATCAATTTTCCCCTGCAAACGTGTTGGCGCGCGCCGCAACGGACGCAAGAGAACGCATCGCAACGCACACGCATGCCGACACACCTGGATTCTGGAGCGCGTGAGAGGGTCTCGAGCCGGCGCCAGTCGCGTTCGTGAAGCCAGGTGGCCAGCTCGGAATTGGCGCCAGACTTGCGCCGCTGGCCGCAAACAAGCAGGTGGAGAAAAGGCGCGCGCGACTTCTCGCGCGGGTACACAGCCAGACTTTATCGCCACAAAACGTCGAGCTGCCTGCTTGCCTGTGCGACCATTGGCAGCCGCACTTGCACATGTCGGCGTCCGGTCTCTTGCCGTCTACCGAGGATATTAAAACCAGCGCCGCGCCCGGGCTGCTTCTCCACCACATCGACGACTTGCAGCAGACCAGCAACTTGCAGTATCAGACCGTATTGCCACCGAATATTTTCTCGCCGTCGCCCGACATTACTCCCGCTTCGACCGACCTGCCCATGGAGCTCCTCGACAAGCCTGCCGGCCCGAGTACGCGGCCGCCCGCGTTCTCAACGTCCGTGACGACAACCGGCTCGGCAGCGCACCATGCCGGCGCGCACCCGCCCATCAAGACGTCGACGGGCATTGTCGAGCATCTTGAGGGTACCGACGACTGGTCGATGCCCGCTCAAGTCCTCGACCACCCCTTCTTTGTGCCCATTGGGTCCGGGTCGATGGTGCAGGCATTGCGCGAGCTGGACCGGCGCATGAAGGAGTCGGGCCAGTACCATCTCATTACCAAGAAGCCCAAGCGCACGTTTGTCGGACGTACCGTCGAGCCGGGCCAGATTGGGCTGTTTGACTTCAACGGGCGGCCGATTATCGCGCTCGACCCGGGCCGTTACCTGAACCTGTCGCTCACGCACTCGTGGCACGGCATTTGCGGCGTCACGGACCAGCTTGAGTTTCGCGGTCTCACGTTTGCCCAAGTCGGCCAGGGCGAGTGCCTTGTCGTGCTGTCGCCGTCGAACCAAATTTTCTGCGTGCGTAACGGCGGGTTTGCCGCGTTCGGGTCCGAAGGTCGGTTCCGGATCGTGGCGGTCGTTGACACCCTCGACCTGGGCGACGAGAACGCGGTGCGCGAGCCCGCGACCAAGGAAATCATTGGCTGGAAAAAGGAGATTCGCACGCGGATCCAGGCCGGTGGGTCCGGGTACGGTGTCGAGGCCACGGTCGCGACCTTCTTCAACGTGCCCGCCAACAACGTGTTGATCGTGCAGCAGGGCGACCGGCTGATCGAGCTGCCGGCCGGGCAGCACGTTATCACCAACCCGAACACGACGTTCCGCGGCTTCTTTTCGCTGTCCGAGCGGCAAAAGACGTTTGAGACCAAGCCGGCCTACACGGTCGAGGGTGTGCCCGTGATTCTGCGCGTCAACTTGCGGTTCCGTATCGCGAGCCCCATTTTGCTCGCGCGTCACTACAACGACGCGTTCATGGCGCTCGAAAACCCGGCGCAGTCGGCTGTGAATGCCGTCGTGTCTCGGCTCTCGTACCAGGCGTTTATGAAGGCCAAGAAGCTCGAGGGCGACATTCCAGACCAAGGCGTCGTGCCCTGGCTCGAAACGTTCAAGCAAGAGTGCATGGCCGACTTGACCGAGCAGGCCTCGCAGTACGGTGTGGTCATCGAGTCGTTCAACGTGCTCGACCGCCGCCTCGAAGGCGATCTCGGCAAGGATCTCGAGCGGCAAGCCGAGGCCGTTTTGCAGAACCAGATTCGTGCAACGCAGATTGATTTGGAAAACCACATCAAGTTAGAGACGCAGCGCGGCCAGTTGCGCGTCGCCGAGATCGAGGCGGCCAAAGTGCGCACTCAGACCGACGCGCAGTTCTACACGCGGAGCAAGGAGACCGACGCGCGCGCCTACGAGAAGCTGCAGATTGCCAAGGCGACTGCCGAGGCGTCCAAGCTGCAGGCCGACCAGGACGCGGCCAACACGGTTGTGCTCGCCGAGGCCGAGCGGCAGCGTGTCGAACTGCTCGCGCAGGCCAAGCGCCGCGAGATTGAGCAGGTGACGGCTGCGTACGCGGAAATGCAGGGCGAGCACACGCCCGCGATCGTCATGGCGCAGCTCGAGGTCGATAAGCACCGCGCATTGCCGCCGCAAACCGTTTACTTTGCCGGCGGGAGCAGCGCTGCTGGCGCGTCGTCGTCGGCTGCGGCCTTGAGCACCGGGTACGCGACGGCGCTCGGCGCGACCATGGCCGTCAAAGGGAACAAGTAGGTCGGGTCGTTCTCACCGTGATGATGATGATGATGATGATGATGATGATGATGATGATGATGATGATGATGATGATGATGATGATGATGGCCAGATACTCAGTTTGATTGGCCGTCCCTCTGTGCAGTTTGCAGTCGTTCTTTATTTCCAGTCGCGCGCCGGCGCTTCTTTCGTCGACTTGATGTACATAATTGCGATGAGAAATCTCCATAAATCGGGAATCGTTTGCTTTTGACCAGCTTGTCTCTGTAGACTCTTCCCGGCTTCTGCTAGCTCTCACGAAACTTATGGAGGCAGCAGAGAAACCTAGGCTATGGGAATGCCCGCGGTTCTGCTCCTGTCGTTGTCGTTGCGGACTTTCGTCGACCCTGCGTGCCTAACGTACAGCTGTTTTACGCCTCTTTCTCCGCTCCCGGCCAAGAACAACAACGAAGAGGGCTTGGCCGTTGGCTCGAGGACAACGAGAGCAGATGGCGCGCAAGGCCCGGTTTTATGCACGTCGGCTGGCCGCCTTGGCTGCCGACGCGGGTGGACCAGAGACCCCGAAAACAACCCGGCGACGTCGTCGTCGTCGTGGGAGTGCTGCGTCGCCACGTGCGGCAGACGAACCCAGCGAGCGTGAAGGCCAAGTATCGACAGGGGTCGGCATTGTCACTGCCAGGACAAGGCCAGGGGCTCGTCAGGTGGTGGACAAGGAAGCGCGGGGCGAGAAGAGCGGGGAACGTGGATGAAGATGAAATCAAAGCTTTTGAAACAAGCCTTCCAAAGTGGACACGTGCAATAGGGCGCTATGGATTGTGCACGTTTCTCGGTTCACGGGAAGAGCAGCAATGGACCTGATCGCGACCTGAGAGATCAAACATGGCGCCTGGCGCCATCCATGTAATGAAATCTGTATGGGCATGAGCGTCGCTGGGCACAAAGACGCGCCGCGCGTCAGGTCTTGCGCATGCACGGCCTCGTTGTGCGCGCTACACGACCAGTGTTGAATGTTTTGGCAGCTGCATGCCATGATCGACCGCAGGGATCCGGATCACATTCAGAACAGACGCGCCGCACCCGTGCTCGGTTTGCGCCGACCAGGAGAGAGAATGGTGCGCGCCATGCGCGCGGAGTAGCCGTGCATCAAGACGCGCGCATGACAGTGGCGTGCTCTGAGATGCGCGCAACCCGTCGTTGGCGCGGCACACTGCAGGTCGGCGTGGGGGGTTCAACACGTGCGCAGCGCTGCTGAGGTCGTCAAAGCTCGTCAAAATGCTCCGTGAGCGTCCGTGTGCGCGCAACAACTGGCGTGTGCGCTTTCTCTCAACGGCGGTGCAGGTGCAAAGAGATCATTTAGTCGACGTGGCAGTGGCACTCGTGATTCGTGGCAGGAACGCTCCTGATTCGTGGTCGCTGACGTGCTCGCTGCCGTACGAAACTTCGCGCGCGCTCAGCTGCGCGCGCAGTCGAGCACGGACGCGCACGGCCAAGGCTGCCGGAAGTCGAGGAGATGGAAGCCCTCCGAGCAGAACAATTCTTGACTCCAGTCAATATCTTGCCGGAATCATCGCGTCCATTCTCGTCCCTCATCAATAAAATGTCGTGATTTCTTGCAACAGAGTCAACACTTGGGGACGTTGACCTTGGTCGGCGCCAAACAACCCCAGGTTTCCAAGAACCAAACACAGGGACTTGGCTTGCTTCTCGATCGGCGTCGCACGCACAACGTCACCCCGATTTAGGGCTTTTCGATTGTGCGCCACAGTTTCACGTTCGTTTTCAGCGACTGCCTGGCACTACTTCAGACGCGGCCCGAGTTGCAACACAGAAGCCGAGTCTAGAAGCGGCGCTCACAAACCACGTGGGCGGCCGTGGCCCATGTGATTCCCAAGCCAATGCACCAGCGCCACCGAAAGGCGCATCTCGGTCGTGTGACCCTGCAGCGATCGTGGCGCCCAGATCGAGGTGCCACGTCAGTAACCTGTCAGGACCTTCATATCCAACCAGCAAATGACCTGGTGGGTCATCATGACAACAATCATTCGCTTTGCGCAAACTCATGACCGAGGCAAACTTGAGAAAATGGCTCACCCACCAATCTGCTCCTCCTTGGGAGCCGCGTCTTGGGAGTCGCGCGCAATTCGTGGGCGCGCGTGCGGGGGGGTTTTGCGCGGATGCATATTATGAGCGCGAAGAACCTGGTTCGCCGCGCGCAGGCGGGTGTGTGCCGGGTGAATGTCGTCCTTGTCGGCCGCGCGTCCAACACGCGCGCTCCGGTCTCGCAAGTCAGAACGATTTGATGAAGCCAAGACGTAGGCGCGGCGCGCTCAACAGGGTGCCGCTGTGCCTTAAGAAGGTGCCCTCATTTTGAACGTTGAAACTGGGATTGCATGGGGATTGCAGGAGCCCTCGGAACAGCATGGCTGCAATGGGCAAGCAAGCGAACGACACGTTGCCACGGGGCTCATCATCTTGGTGTTGCGATTCGTTTTGGGTCCGGGCCGGCGGACACACGGTCAACGACGATGGAAAGGCACGGAAATCACACAAAGATACGCTGGAGCACGACACAGGCGTGGTGGAAGTGGAGCGCGCCAGGTTCAGGAAATGCAAGGGCTCGCGTCGAGGCTAATCAAAGCGGTTGGGCCAATCGTTGCGCGTTCCGTGCGTTCAACAAGGGCGCGAGCTGCACGTCGCACGGTGGCCATTGTTCCCGCCAAGGTGCAAATCTTCCTGCCTCCGTTTCATTTCGGACGATCAGCCCCGTCCATGGGCACGCGCGCAGCGACGCGCCTGGCTTGCGCAACGCTGCCTTTCCGGCCGCGCAAGCCGTTTCCACGCAGTCCACGCACACGCTCACCCCGTTCGCAGCTACAAAAGCGCACGACTGCCGCGCGGCCAACAGTCCGCGACCTTGTTCCGGCCCTCCCCCCACCGTCAACATCCTCGTCGACGATATACATATTTCTGCCCCGCTGGCGCCCGCGCCGTATCCGAAAGCCGCGCGCGCTCCACACCACCACCACCGCCCCTCAACCCCTCCCGCACCTACAACCGCGTGCCGCCGCCCCCTCTCCCCGCGTTCTCGTCTCGTCGCTGTCCGCCTCGCATCAGTCCCGCGACCATCTCCTCTCTCGCGTGCTCGCTCGACCACGTCTGAACTCCACGACTGCGGCCCCCCGCCTCGATCAGTTTCTGCTCGGTTGACACTGCTGCCTACCAGCTGCTGCGGCTGCCGTGTTTGCGCCTCGCTCCGCCCAAAAGCACTCGACTCCGTCCTCTTGGACCTCGTACCACCATGAGCGACCTCATGATGATGACCACGATGGACCTGTTTTCGGCAGCATCCGACTTGACGACCTTCCAGTCTGACTTGGTACGTGGCAGCGCTTTTACTGGCTTGGTTGCGCTGCGGCGGCTAGTGTAACATGGCACGAATCGACCCTGTATCAGACTGACGGACCTGCCCTTGTGGGCGATGATGGCAGTTGTCCGCGCAGCTTTTCATGGACCTCTTGGCCCCGCCCGCGGCCCCAGCGGCTCCGACGTGCCCGACGGCTCCGTGGGACGAGGAACTTGCGTCGGTCTGGTACTCGCACCACGCCAACGGAAGCTCGTCGGGATCGACGAGCGCGTCGTCCGCGTCCTCGTCGGCCTCGCCTATGACGCCGTCTTTGCCCGACTTTGCCGCGCACGCGTCGTCATCCGACTTGGCGCCGGTTCCGTCGGCGCCCACGTCGCCCGCGACGCGGCTCGTTACGCTCGACGAGATTGACGTTAAGTCGCTTTGGCTCAACCCGTGGCCGCAGTCGACGCTCGCGCCTGATTGCTTGACGGCGGCCGCTGAAGCGTCCATGGCGAGCGTCCTGCCGCAGGGCGTGCCGTCCGAGGACGTTGAGCGCATTCTGGAAGAGGCCGAGGAGACGCTGCAGTCGTTCATGGAGTCGCAATGTGGCGCGACCACGACCTACTCGCTCGAGCAGCTCATGTCGCCGCCGTCGCCGCCTGCGACCCCCCTGGTCATGGGCGAGGCGCGCAAAGCTGCTGCTGCTGCTGCTGCTGCTGCTGCCCCCATGGTTAATTCGGTGAGCGGATTCCACGTTGCCGCGCAAGGCCCGTTCTCGGGTCCGTTCAGCGGAAGCCCGACCGGTAACGCGACCACGGTGCCGGCACCGATCACGACCACGTCGTCGTCGCTCGCCATGGGCCTGCCGTCGCCGGCGCTCCTGCACCAGTACAGCATGCCGTCCATGGACCAGCCGCCCGCACAAGAGCCGTTCATGCCGGCACCAAATGTGGGGAACGGTAACGTGCCGCTCAAGCCGCGCCCGCTCGCGCATCTCGCCAATGCCGGCCCGTACGCGCCGCAGGGTCTTGCCGCGCTCCCGCCGACCCCCACGACGCCGACGATGCCGCACGCGCCCGCCATGGTGGCTGCGATCCCGATGCAAGCGACGGGCAAGGCGCCGCGCGTACGTCGTCCGCGCAAGCGGTCGTGCATGGTGCCGTACATTCTGGCGCCGTCCTCGCCGACGTCGCCGACGATGCTGCACCCGAACCACCCGCTCTACCGGCACGACGATCCGGCGCCGACCTACGTGACTGTCGACGACAAGACGACGCGCATCTGGAAGTGTGAGCTTTGCGACAAGGGGTTCCGCCGCAAGGCCGACCAGATCCGGCACACGCGCATTCACACGGGCGACAAGCCTTACTCGTGCTCGGTCTGTGGCGAGGCGTTTGCGCGCCAGGACGCGCTCCGTCGCCACCAGAACAAGAACTCCAAGTGCTCGCACGGCCTGTCGGAGCCGGCATCGGACGTGGCTATGGGTCGCCCGCGCGGCTCGGGACGCGCCGCCAAGGAGGCCGCCGAGGCGCAGCAGCAACAGCAGCAGCTCCCACAACAGCCCACGGTCCCGTCGCAGCTCACGGACGTGCCAATTGTCGCGCCAGTGCCGGCCGCTCTTGCCGCGCCTGCGGCCAACTTCGCGTCGGCCGAATCCGTTGCCGAACCGGCCCCGGCCACGATCCAAGTGCCCGTCATGTCCCCCGTGACCGCGCAGTACCCGCCGCAGACGTTCTCGTCAGTGCCCACCACCATGGACCACCCAATGACCGACACGTCGGCAGCACCCGCGCCCACGTCGGCCATGTCGGTGCCCGTGACCATCCACCACACGTACAGCTACGAGTCAAGTGCGTCATTCGCTCCTGCGCCACCAGCAGCGCTGTAGACCCGCTGTCTTGTTTTGCCCAGTTTTTGCCGTCGCCGTTCGCCCCACACTAGACCCGATACACGCCAAAAAATGTACATGATATAGACGACGCGCGCGCGCCCCCGCTCCATACATTTACGTAGACCAAAAAAAATTCATTCTCTCTACCCCACCCTGTTGCTGTGTTGTTGTGCGGATTACATTGACGTTTTGGAGTTCTGGAGGTTCTGGTGGGTTAAAGAACAAGCGGAGAGGGCTGCAATAACGTGCAAAAACGGCGGAGAGTGGTTGTTGCAGTCTTGATTTTGTTGCAGCGTTCTCTTGCTGCGATCAGATGCGATCAAAACAACAGGCCAACTCCGGCCAACTCTCAGCGCCCTTCTCCTCATCTTGGATTGCGCGACCCGACCCGGCACCGACCTGCTGCAAAAGACCGTCGACAAGCCATGCTCCCGTGCCCTTGGCCAAGAACGGCGCGATCAAGCGTTTTGCGATTCACAACCATTACCTCGACAACACCCAGGCCAACTAATGGCACCAGTCTTGCGATCCCGTCGCTGATCTCTGTTCGGAACCTTGCCTCGCGCCCCAAGCGCGCGCGCCTCTGGGAAAAGAAAGCGTTCCGGCCCAAGGAATTCAAGCCCGTCCTGGATTTCGGGCACGCCACGCCGCCCAAGCCCGTCGTGGACTTGTTTGGCCGGCCAGAAGACGAGCAGGGGCCTGAAAGGCAAGATGCTGGATGGTTGAGCACGGGAACTGCACCACTAGTCCCGAAGATCCAGTTTACGCCCATTGACCAGGAGTTGCCGCGCGGTGACGGTGCCACGCTTGTGATTGGCAACGTCGTCTGGTCGGCACAACCCGAAGACGTTGTGCGGCTCCTGCAACAGGTGCCGGGGCTCTTGGCAGAGCACATTGATTACTGTACGCCGATGTTCGTGCTGTGAATGGGGGTTGTCGTTGGCCGAGAGCTCACGACAGCGCACGCGCTCGCAGTGATCCAAGGTCGCACTGACCTGTCGCTCAACCCGACGGGCAAGTGGCTCGTGAAGCTGTCTCGCGACGCGCCCGTCACGGCCGCGGAAGTGCGGCACGCGCTGTTCCAGGTGTCGTTGACGGGTCAAGTTCCCGAAGTCTACACGAGGGTGAGCATCTATTTTTCAACGCTTGCCTGCGCTCCGTTCGTTGCTGAGACTGACCACCGACCACTCTGTAGCCGCCAAAACACGAGGGCACGGCACAATGGGAAGCCCAGTTTATCCACCCGAAAATCGGCAACGCGTCGGGCCGCACCTTGCTCGTCACGAACCTGCCGTCCGTGTTCACGCACGAGGACGTGTTCTTGACGTTCCGGTCGTTCAACGTGGTCCCGGAGCGGCCCAATGCACCGCCGCCGATTGAGATTCTCGGCGCGTGCGTGCCTCTCTCCCCGTTTCGCTCACAACCCCGTCCGCTCACGTTCCGTTGTCCGAATGTATAGGCACGCCAACGCGTCGATTGCCCGTGCCATTGTCCGTGTCGAGACGACGGCCGACGCGAGCCAGGCCGTGCGCGAGCGCCAGAACAAGCTTGTCGTGCCGCGGTTCGCCAAGGTCGGTGGGCTCGCGCCATCACGTATTCAATGCACGGTCCTGCACAATATCGTCCCGCTCCGCTGCATGCCAAGTATTGTCGAGGCGGCCAGGTCTCATTTGAACGGGTTGCAAAACGCGGCGCTCGAGTCGGACGACGATGTGCTTGTCCAGTCGGTGTGAATGGAATGTAGTTCTCCTGGTTTGTGGTTTCTTGAGCTCGACCAAACCGCCCAACGGCTCATTACGCTCCCAAAAACTCTTTGTCGCAATTCAAAACGTCAATCCAGTCATTATTTACCGGCGAGGGACCGGCGCCGGCATCAAAAACTCGGCCGGCAGGTCGAGCAATGGCCGCGGCGCTGGCCGGCCCCCACACGGCGACACGAGTGTCGCGCTCCACGACGGCGCCGGGTCCAAATCAATCAAGTCTCCACTCTCCACCCACTCCACCACGCGTTTCGGCTCCTGTCGTGGCTCTCGGACCGGCACTGGACACGGTGGGTCCCTATCCGCGGCCGGCGCCAAGACCGGGCCGAACAAGTCCACTTGCCTGTCATCGTGCGCCTGCACTGCACTTGGCCGCCGGTTGCCGACCATGGTCGCGCTCTCGCCGCGCTGTACTAGCCGCCATTTTTCCTGGAACTGCAATCGCCACATGGCCGCGCGGCGCGCGTGCACGAGACGCAACCACCCTTCAAACGCGCGCCGTAGGACCACCCCGCGGTGGAACTCGGCGGGGCGCACGACGTTGAGCGCGTGTACGGCATGCCAGTCGGGGATGCGGTGCCGCCAGCGCGCCCACGTGCGCGCGAGGAGCCTTGACTCGTGCTGGTGGACGGACTTCATTTCTTGCAGCTACAATAGGTGTAGAGAAGTCAGTTTGGTGGAGAAGCGGGAGAGAGCAAAAAAGAGATGACGAACCCGAAGCTTTCGCCGGACCCGTGCCGCGTCGAGCCACTGGACAAACACGGTCGTCTTAACCGTCACGGCATGGATGCGGATGGCCTGGTCGCGCCGGAGCGTCTTGAGCAAACGCGTTTGGCCGTACAATCGCCAGGCGCAAAACAAGCGCTCCAATTGGTCTACCTCGATCCAAGTTTCGTAAGCTAGTCAGAAAGACAGGCTGAAGCCAAGTGCAGGCGGATATATCCGTACTCTTGTGCAAAACCGCTTGCAACTCGGCAGCCCTTGCCTTATCGGATCGACGCACGTCGAGGACGAGAAGCCAGCGGCGAAGAGCCTGTCGATTCGGACGGCAAGAGTAAGTTTGAGAATATCAACATTTCCGACGAGACAACGTCGGTCGTACCTGAGTGCAAACACTCCGAGACCGAGCCGCATCAGCCGCCCGAAACCGGCGCACCATGTCCTTGAGACGTAGGATCGTCGCTCGCCTGACCGAATACGCTCGCGCCGTCTCGGCTCGCTGCACCGCAGCGCGCTTTCGTCGCTTTTCCTCGACGTGCTGTCGCAACGCCGCAAAAGCCCGCCGCACCCGCTCCACCTCTTGCTTTCCCCTGAACTCGTCGACGACACACCGTGCTGCAACTTGTCGTGCCGCGGCATCTCGCCAGACGACCAGCGTATTCCGCGCCCGCCGTCGGTCGAACCGCGCGACCACATCCCCCTCGATTGCACCCAACTGCACACGCAGCCGCCACGCCGCAACCCACTGCACGAGCGCTGCCGACATGACCGCACGGTCGCGCACCGCTTCGGCAAGCCGGTCCTGTGTGCGCCTGAGCCGCTCCATCTCGACAAAAAGCTTCCACGCGCGCCATGCGCGGTCCAGCTCCGCTCGTCTCGCATGCTCGGCCGCACGACGCTCGAGCGTGAACGCGTGCTGCCGCGCGTGCACGGCGTCGACCCATTGCGCAAGCACGCGCCGTGCGAGACGGACGGCTGCCCATCGAGTTGCGAGCGGCTTGCGCTCGGCCTGGACTCGTTGCTCCTGCGCGTAGGTGGCGAGCGCGGCCAGTGCGGTGCGTTGTCGCCGATGCCGCAAGAATGTCGTGGCCGCGAGCGTGCGCTTACGTGCGGCCACGCGCGCTCGTGCGCGGTGCACCCATTGCCGCCAGACACGCCGGGCCAGGTGGTGGTGGTACTGGTTCTCGGCGGCGGCGAACCGGTGGACAAGTCGGTGCCAGATGCGTGCGAGGTAGTGCCGGTCGGCAGTCGCCGCGGCAGTGCGGAAGAATTGCGTTCTTGCGTTCCAGCGCGAGAAGCAATGCGCGAGAACAGCTTTCGTGCGGTCAGCGCGGAACTGCAGAGCGACTTGGGCTTGCTCGTCGACGGTCTGCCACCGCGCGCGCCAGTGGGCGAGAACGGAGAGCAGAAGCCGCCATTGTCGTGTCGGCTCGTGCCGTTCCTGGATTTCGAGCGCGATTTGCTCGAGCTGGCGGCGCTTTTCGCGTGCTTCTTGGACCATGGCCCTCCACGCGCGCCATGCCGCCGCCAGAGTCTGCTTTTCCCGTGCCTCGACGACAGGTGCAAGCGTGTGCTGCCACAACTGCAATTGCCGAGCGCGCGCCTTCATTTCCATAAGCGCTCGGTGCGCCAGGTTGAGCGTGTGCCACCGATCGGCTCGAGCGAGACGCGGTGCGAGATCGCGACGTTCCAGGTACGCAGCATACCAATGCCGCACGCACGCGAGCAGCCGAGTGTGCCGCGCGTGCGCTTGGGCCAAGGCCGACATGCTCCGGTCCTGGGCGCGCGAGCGAGCCTTGGTGAGCCACGTGGTCAGGGCGCGAGCCATTTTCTGGTGCCGGTCCCACTGTACGGCCAGATCTGCTTGGCGCTTGCGGAGCTGAGCGCGCTTGGCTGCGACGACCCAGATGCGGAGAGCCGATCGCTTGGTATGTCTGTCGCCTGTGCTCACGAGTCAGCCACAACTTCTCAACCATCGACCAACCAGCATAGCAACATACGAAACTGCTGTGCCATCTTACATGCTCGCACATCGCCGAGCCGCTGCCGCCACACGACGAGCCACCGCAACTGCGTCGTATACTGCAACTTGACGGCGGCCTTGACCTGCATGCGCCAGGCGCGCTTGCGCGCCGCCGCATATGCGGCCCAGGCCGTCCACACGCGCTGCGCGAGAGCGTGGTCGCTGGCTGACCAGCCGCTCACGGTGCGGCGCGCCGCCATGGCCGCACGCACTTGCTGGACGACGGTGGTGGGGTCGACGGTGCCGTCAGGGTGCCGCTTGACGCGCACGCGTACGCGGACGGCGCCAAATGGTGCACGGTCGGCTTCTCCGGGTGGAGGTGGTTCCGAAAGGCCTGGAGCACCCGCGGGAAGGTCGACGGCCGAGTCGTGCATGAGTAGTACGCGGGGCGCTGGTCGAATTGGGTCGGTTACTTGCAAAGACGTCGGCGCTCGAGTCGACCTCTTGCGATGCGAGGCCACGATCTGTCGTGCGCGGGGGTCGCACGACTTGTCCTTGCCGTTCATTTCGCTCATAGCGTGAAAGAAATTGCAAGTGGATTGTTGCAGCAAGTCATGTCTGGCTCCGGCGAATGACAGTAGGGCCGCGTTGTGTCAACGGTGATCAACAACAGCGACGAAACTTGACCAACGCATCACAAGGAAGACTAGATATGCATTTCCAGCACTTCCCCAGATGTTTCTTCCCTCACATCGCGACCGGCCTCAACAACTCGCTGTTCCAACCACAACGACTAGCGCAGTGCCTGCAACACATTTGTTACGACCCAGGACCATGAATGGCCTCACCGAACATGCCGCGTCAATGTTTGCCACGCTGCCGACTGTCGCCTTGGATCATTTAGCGCAGTCCCGCCTTGGATCACTTTGCGCAGTCTTTGATCATCGACGAGACTGCCGGCAAGCACACGCAGTTAGACATTGCTCTTGGTGTCTGCATGCTTTGATTCGCGCGCGGCGCCCAGATGCGGAAGCAAAGTTGTGGATCAAGGAAAATACTGGCCTGCCGCTGGGATTTATTGAACTTTTCAAGGACTCGATTGGCAACCTGGTCTACTTCCAACCAAGCAATGGCACTCCTCAGTTGTGTCCCATTCTTTTGCTGCGAGACTTGGGCCGCATGCCAGCGTCACCATCACCTGGTCACAACCCAAACAAGATCGTAGTGTCACGTAGCGTCACGTTGGTGGACGTTGCTTTCAGCGCCATTGTATCAGGTCTTGCACGATGTGATTGAGGCCGATGACGATGGATTTATATCCCATTTCTGTGGTCCCAACGCATTGTCAATCCTTGATTCTGTGCGAGGACATGAATCCGGCACAGATCGTGATGCCACCCTCGGCTGTTGACCAAACTCTGGACACGGTGGGGATGTCGGCCACTTTGGACACGATGCGTGCCTTCATGGCGCACTTCCCACCGCACATACGTGCCCTCAAGGTTCCAGTGACGACAAGATCGGCAAGCTGTTTGAAATGGAAGTATAATATTCCGAGTTGTTCCGCCACGTCCCACCAACGTTGGTCTCGCTCGAGATTGATGACGACGAGTTACTTAGTGGCTCTGAGATGCGTGTTGCGAAAGCACTGGCCGACCTGGCCCACCGGTCCAAGTTTTTGACGTCGCTCTCACTCACGTGCTGGACCTTGCCCGGATTGGATTTGATCTTGGGGGCGTTGCCGCGCACCGGGTTCTCGACTCTAGACTTGTCTCTTTCCATGAAAACGGACGATCCACTGGCAGAGATAGCAGCAAGCTTCCCCACCTCAGTCCAGTCGCTTCGAATGACCATGTTCTATGATCGCCATGAAATGGAGATGGAGATAGTCAACTTGTATGCGTCACAGCTGCCTCTGTTCCAGACCGATTGGATGTTCTGCGATGCCAGGTTGGCGATCGTTCCGCTTGTGCGGCACATGCCAGCTACACTCGTGACACTGCGAATTGCGTCGTGCAATGTCACAACTTTGTCCATTGTCACACTCGATCGCTCCTGGCCAGTCACGCTGCTCGAGCTCGATTTGACGGGGAACATGTTCGGCATTGGGCCGATGGCGTTGCCCAAAGGTATCCGCGTGCTCCGGATTGGTGATAACAAGGAGCTGGTCGATGGCTTGGCTGCCGACTGGGTCTGGTCGCTGCTGATGAATCTGCGCGAAGTGTGTGTGGAGAAAACGGAGCTTGGCATGTACTTTGCATCAGCGCTGCTCAAGCACATGCCCACGCGTACGCCTTGGCGGTGGCTGCCCTTACCTCTCAAAGGTGTAGCATTCAAACCAAGTGAGATCATGCTGCAGGAGCTCGAGACCAAGATTGATGTGGTCTGGTATTGAATGAAAGTGGAGCACTTTCCTTTTTGGTGGATGTGGATGGGATGGCGGTGCAGTGTCTCGTTATTGTGAATGTCAGTCCACGGTTTTTGTTTTGATGATTTGTCTTGCGAACGAGTGATTACGTTGTGCCGCCATTTCTGAGAGAGACCCAAATACGAGTCTGGCCGAGTCTGGCCTTCCTTTGACGTCCGCCCACACTGGGCGGCAACCGACGCGTGGCGGCCTGGTACTCCTTGGCAGCATGGGGGTCGGCCATGGGTGCTGGATGAACGGCAAGCGGGCTAGTCGCGTGCGGCTCGTTGACCGCGGGGCTCATGAGGGTCGGTCGGCAGCAAATGCGGGACAGGATGGGCGGCGGCCGTGAAGCCGGAAGGAGGAGCGGGTTGTAAATAGGGCCTTGATAATGTCCGTCGCGACGATTGTTGTGGCGAGTTTCGCGATGACCCTGGCGAAGATGGGCGATGGGGCAAAAGAACGTGCCAGGTCAACAGAAATGAAAGAGGCACGGGACACGCCGAAGAAGGCCTGCGCTTTACGATGAACAAAGCCCAGAGCACAAGTCGCCAACGAGGTGGCTGATGCTTCACCGATATTTAGGTACAACACTTGAATGCGCAGGTAGCCTTGGTCCACGCGATGCCCTGCCCTGACGCAGATCCCTGGAAACCAACACGTCGCTTGCGTGGATGCATCCTGACCGAGAGCCTGCCGCTCCGGAGTAAAATGCTCTTTGATGTCGACGCGCGTGTGGCAGTCTCCACCCACAAGCCCGTCACATCTACAAGTAACGCGAAAGAACGGGGCAGAAGCGCGTCCACAACCCCCCACCTTCATTCAAACTCGTCCTCGTCATCATCCTTGCGAATCATCACCTGAAGGAGCGCGTGCTACAGAAACACAATCAATGCGCGTCAGCTCGACGATCCCCACGTCCATAAACCCAGAGAATCACGTACCCAATCATGCCGCGGCGGCCGCCACAACCTCCCACCAACCTCCTCGAGACTCGTCCGCGGACTACCCATCCCCTCCCCATCCTCCCCCACCACCTCCACCCCACTTCCAGCCCCCACTGCCACTCCCTTCCCCCTCACATGCTTTGCATGCGCGCGCCGTTGATGCTCGGCATCACACACAACACATTTCTCCTCCCGCGTCCTCCCCGCAACACACGCCGCATGTACGACGTGCCTGCACGTCCACGCGCGCACGTGCACGTCTGCCCCGCGGATGCGCAGGCCGCACGCGGAACACAGCGCGCCAACGACGGGCACCCGCCAGACGATTTTCGCGGGCGCCGAGTCGCGCGCGTCGGCGATCGCGGCCACGCGTTCGGCATCGACCACGTCCCGCGTCGCCGCGTGCACGGCGGCCGCGGCACGCGCCGCGGCAAGGCCCGCACACAGGTGCCGCGTGAGCGACGGGGCGAGCTGGGTGCCCGCGGGCATCCCCGTCACGACCCGTGCGAGGACCGCGGGCACGTCTTGCACTCCATCGAGGGCCGCCGCCACCGCGGCATCTATGTGCGCCAGCGCCGGCACCCGACACGGGCGCGGCGGCC
>GG745340.1:205689-239384 GCA_000151295.1 Allomyces macrogynus ATCC 38327 | reverse complement strand
CGAGCCGGTCGATCGCGTCCACGACCCGCCCTGCCGCTCGAGCAATAGGCACGACGCGCGCACTTGGTTGTGCGCGTCGCATACGTTGCGCCACGCGTCGAGGTGAGCGGTGAACTGGTCGGCATGTTTCGCGACCAAGTGCATGACGGTCGCGTCGTGCCCCTGCACGGCGTGGTCGGCCAGACATTGTCGCAGAACGGGTTCTGGGAGTGAAGTCGGGACTTGCTGCGCGAGACTCGTCACGACTGCGAGCCGGACCGCCGGGTCCGTTTGGCTCGCGTCCGTGAGCACCTCGAGCGCGCGCGGCAATTCGGCCGCCAACGGCCCAGCCAGAAGTTGTGCCGTCGCATCCGCGTCCAGCGCGCCAATGCGCGGCAAGACTTCGAGGAACCGCGCGGTCACGGCGGCCGTGGCCGCGGCGTCGCCACGGGTCGTGTCAAGTAGTTGCCGCACGACGGCAAACACGCCATGCGCGCGCGTCGGGTCGCGCAGGTAACAGTCGAGCAGGTGCGCATAGTCGCGGAGAGCGAGGAAAATGTGTTCGCAAACGCGCCAAAACCCGCGGTGCTCGCAGTGCGCGAGCAAGTGCGCGACTTGGTCTGGGGATAAGGTCAGGGTGCGTGCCAGGTGCACCATGGCATCTTGGATTAGGTCGGCGGGAATTGGTGCCGCGAGCTGGTCAACGTCGTCGGTATCGTCGTCGTCGCTGCCGGAACCGGGACCGCCATTGTCGGCGTTGTCGGCCATGGCCATGAGCTGGTTCAGAATCACGTGCAGGTCGGCCGACGCAATAATCACCTGGTGCGGGTGCCGCTGCGCCTGCACGACCAGAACCACGTTCACGAGCGCGCGGCACGCGCCCGTGACCCTGCGCCGCAAATCGGCCAGTGCGGCGACAAACTCTTGCGGTCTTGTCGCATGGTCAATACATGCGCTCACGACCGCGACCAAGACCGGTGCCGGAACCTGCACGACCAGCGCCTCCAAATGCCGCATCACCCACCGCGCTATCGCGTCCCTCGCCTCGGCCGGATACCGCGCGTGCATTGGCAGCGCGTCTCGTACAAACGCGAGCGCCGACGGCAAGTCCGTCGCGCTCACATCGTCGAGTCCCGCATCCAAGTCTCCGAGGACATGGTGCAGGTAGAGCAGCCCCCTTGGCAGTTGCTGCGCGCGGCACGCCTTGAACGCCACGTCCACGTCGATTGCCGTCGGGTCGACCGATTCGAGCGTCTCGACGTACTCGTCATCGCGCTCAGTCGCCGCCCAGTGCGCGAGCATCGCTGCGACCAAACTCGGCGGGAGCGCCGACCGCGCGACTTCGCGCGTGCGCAGCAGGACCAGCACGTGTCGGAAAAACACGTCTGCGGCACCGCATTCCAGGACAGTGTCCATGAACTGGCCCGCGAGAAACGCGTCCCCGCCGAGCGCGAGCAGGAGGTGCATGAGCTGCGGAATATCCGCGTCGGCGTCCTGCGTGCTGCGCACGCACTGCAAGCTCGCGCAGTACGCCAAGTCGCGCGCGTGGTCCGGGTCGATCGTCACGGCCGCAACCGTCGGGTCGCTGACATAACTCCTTGCGGCGCCGCCGTGGTACAGGTTGAGCGCAAAGTGGATGGCGGTCGCGGTCATGCCGAGCCGCGCGTAGGCGAGCAGCCGTTCTTCGGGCGGGACCAGGTCGCCACGGAGGACACCGACGGGCCCGAGTGCGTAAACTTGGTCGTCGTCGCTAGCGGGTACGGCCAGCGCCTGCGCGTAGCTGATTTCGCCGCGGTCGCCGAGGTTTTGCGAGACGGCGAGAATGTCGTCGCGGCCGACGATCGGTGTGACGTGCGCCGACTCGATGATGCGATGCTCGCTGAGCGAGTAGAAGGCCGCGGTTTGCTGGTCGGTGAGCAAAATCAGGTATGATGCCTACCCGGTGGAGCGACTTGAATCAGCGTTCAGTCGCACGGCATGTTCAGCGTCGCCATGACAGTGGAAGGTATGACGAACCCCCAAAAAGGACTTGATGGCAAACACGGGCGCGGGCACGTCGCTCTCGTGCTCGACGCGTGCTGTTAAGACGCGCGTCTCGGTGTCAATGTCCAGGTTGAGCACGCAGAGCCACGACGACCATGAGAAGACGAGTGCTGTCGCGCCGGGCAAAACCTCGATGCAACCTGATACGGCGGCTTGGCCGATTTCCGGCGCGTCCGTGTCAATGCGCAGCCGTCGGTAGACGGTTCGGATCGTGGGCTGAGTGTCGAGGATGACCATCTGCGGGAACAGAACGCATCAGGGCAACGCGCAAGCTGGACCGACGAGGAGCATACGGTCAGTACCTTGAACGGCGTGATCACAGCGACAAACCGATCAAACGTCTCGACAGCAAAGATGGTGGTCAAGCGCGACTGGTTGAGCCGGTTGTCGTAGCTGCCAAACAGCCGCAGCGTTTCCGTGCTCGACAGGAACTGATTCGACAGCACATGATAGAACGCGACGCCCTAGTTTCGGCATTCCAAATGCGCGTGAGTACTCCATCTCCACAGTCACGGCCCAAACCACCACACGCACCAGCTCATCGGCCGACACAAACCGGCGATTGCTCTTGCCGACAAACTTGACGTGACAAATCTTGGTCCCATGACGGTGCCCGTGGTGCTTGGCCTTGGGCGCGACGCGCGCCGTGAGCCGATCGCGTGCCGGCGGTGGCGGAACTGGTCGAATCTTTTTGACGAGCGTGCCCTGGTCGAGGCTCCAAATGCAAATGAGCGCGTTGGCGTGGCCGACGACCAGGAACTGGCCCGACTGCGAGACGTCGATGGCCGTGACAGGCTGCAGCTGGTCGGGTCCTGCCACCCGGGGGTGAGTCTCCTTCATCCGGTTATCGGGAGGGGTGGACGACGTACCTGCCGGCTTGATCCACCCGAGCACATGCCGCAGCTGCTGGTGTCTCGTAAACACACCAACCAGACCGCGCGTCGTGCCGAGTACGAGCAAGTCGCCCGCAGCGCATAGGCACGTGGGCACGCCGAGGTCGCGCGCGCGGTAGACTTCGTTGAGCAGCGACAGCTCGTGCCAGAGTAATGGCTCAGTGCTCAGCGTCTTGTGGTGTGCGGGGACAACGACGGGTTCGTCCACGTCGCTCGACTCGGCGGGCGCGTCGGCTGGTGATAGGGCGGCTTCGTCGTTGTCGGGTGGTGGTGCTGGTGCGAGTCCGGTGGCCGTGCCGTTGGGTTCGTCGTGCTCGTCGAGGATCTCTTGCAGCAGCTCGTTGGGATCATCTAGTGACCGCAAACGGTCAGCGTGCCCGATCACACCAACGAGAGCGCAACACGGAAGCGCACGCACTCTGCACGAGCTGGTGACATGTGGCGACATCCACTTCCATGTCGAGCAGCGCGCCCATTAGCTTGGCGCGAAGCTCTGCGGGCCGACCGGGCACACCCGCGCCAGTTGCCGACAGCACCGACCACCGTTTCTTGGCGCCGTCAAATGCGGCCACGGGTTCGCGCAGATCGAGGTCCTGCAGCACATCGCGCACCTGCACAATCAGCGCATCCAAGTCGCGTGCACGCGCTACGAGCGCGCCAGGATCGTCAATGAGCGGTAGCCAGTCGTCATCCAGCAGCCTTCGCTGCCGCCACGCAGCCAACAGATCCGCCGCGCGTGCCGCGAGCGGGTCGGCGGGCACCGGCGTCGCGGAAGCTGCAGCGGGTGGTGGCGATGGTGGGGATGCGGAGCGGTCCTCGAACGACCGGCGCGGTGCTGCTACGAACAGCGACGGCTGCCGTCCTGCCGATGCAGAGGCCGAGACGCGCGACGATGCCAAGGATGCGGCGGGTGACGGGCTGCGCGAGGCGATGTGTGAGGTGCGCGCGAGCGACGAGTGGCTGTCGCGCTGTGCGTGCCGTGCGAACCGCACGAGCGAGGCCGTCGGGGACGCGGCGCGCGGCGCTTCAGAGAGAGCGGCGAGCGCGGGCATCGTCGGTGCGGAGGGACGGCGTGGTGCGGGCTGGTGTGGGGTGGCCATTGCTGGGTCGAGCTGGGCGCGATGGTCCACAGTTGAAGGGCACGCTGTTCGGGCAGCGCGCGGGAGCCGGTGCGCACGCACGCGTCGGGTGCAGCAAGTTGGATCGCGCTTCAGTAATCGGACTTGATCTTGTCGCCGTGGTCGTGGACGTGGTCGTGGTCGTGGAAGGATCAGCAAAGAGAACGCGGGGGTGGCCGGCCTGACGCTGAGGTGGCAGGGACCAACGCGTCTTTCCCAAGCGTCCTATGCCTGCAGAATAGCACTCGCATGCCTATTCCAGTGTGTGTTTGTTGTGCGTTGGCGCTGCTTGGCGGCCACCGCTCCGCCGATCTGCTCCACGATGCCCTCGCCCGCCTGGCTCGCGCGCCTGCCGCCCACCACCGCGCCGCGCCTGCCGCGGCCGCATGCGCTCCTGGCCCCGCTCGCGGCAGTGCAGGCAGTCGCGGTGCGTCAATCAAGTTGCGGGTCGACGCGGTCGAACGCTGCTCACTCCTCAACAGCAGCAGCCGTGAGTACGCGGGCACGTTGGGTCACGCCGCCCGTCACCACGCATCACTGCCGCGTCGTTGCCACTTTGCCGACTGCGCGACCGTTATCAGGCGCGTTCTCCCCCAACGACGCCGCCGACCACCTCGCCGACGCCGACCTGGACGCCGACACCATGACCAACGCCGCCAAGAACAAGAGTATGCACGCGTCGGTGCCCGTGCACCGTGTGGCGTAACGCGTCCGACGGTTACTCGCTCGCCGCCCCGTCCGGATTGGACCTCACCTCGAATCCTTGTTTTCCTGTTTTCCCGCCCTTCTAGCGGCCTCGCCGGCCAAGGCCGCGCCCGCCGCTCCTGCCGCGCCCGCCCCGGCTGCCGCCCCGAAGGCTGCTGCTGCCCCGGCCGATGCGGCCAAGGACGCCGAAAAGGAGGCCAAGAAGGCGGCCAAGAAGGCGGCCAAGGACGCCAAGAAGGACAAGAAGGCCAACAAGGATGCAGCTGCCGCTGCTCCCGCCAAGAAGGCTGCTGCCCCTGCTGCCGCGGCCGCCGCCGACGGCGACAAGGGCGTGCAGATCGGCATCGAGGCCAAGAAGGAGGACGACACGCCGCGGTGGTACCAGCAGGTCCTGACGCGGTCCGAGATGCTCGACTACTACGACGTGTCGGGCTGCTACATTCTGCGCCCGTGGGCCTACGGCATCTGGCAGGAGATCCAGGGGTTCTTTGACGGTCTGATCCGCGAATCGGGCGTCGAGAACTGCTACTTCCCGATGTTCGTCTCGGGCAAGGCGCTCGAGCGCGAAAAGGACCACGTCGAAGGATTTGCGCCGGAAGTTGCCTGGGTGACCAAGGCCGGGTCGTCGGACCTGGCTGAACCGATTGCGATTCGCCCGACGTCCGAGACGGTCATGTACCCGGCCTACGCCAAGTGGATTCAGTCGCACCGCGACCTGCCGCTGCGGCTCAACCAGTGGTGCAACGTCGTGCGGTGGGAGTTCAAGCACCCGCAGCCGTTCCTGCGCACGCGTGAGTTCCTCTGGCAGGAGGGCCACACGGCGTTCCTGACGCAGCCCGAGGCCGACGCTGAAGTGCTCGAGATTTTGGGTTACTACCGCCGCGTCTACGAGGACCTGCTCGCCGTGCCCGTGATCCCGGGCCGCAAGTCGGAAAAGGAAAAGTTTGCCGGTGGGTTGTACACGACGACGGTCGAAGCGTTTGTTCCCGTGACGGGCCGCGGGATCCAGGGCGCGACGTCGCACTGCCTCGGCCAGAATTTCGCGAAAATGTTCAACATTGTCGTCGAGGGCGCTAACAAGGAGGCGCAGCACGTCTGGCAAAACTCGTGGGGTCTCACGACGCGCACGATCGGCGTCATGGTCATGGTGCACGGCGATAATAAGGGTCTGGTCCTGCCGCCGCGCGTCGCCGCGCAGCAGGTGGTCGTCGTGCCGTGCGGGATCACGGTCAAGACGACGCAGGAGCAGCGTGACGCGATTGCCGCGTACACGAACCAGGTCGTGGCGACGCTCAAGAAGGCCGGGATTCGCGCCAAGGCCGACACGCGTGACAACTACTCGCCGGGTTACAAGTTCAACCACTGGGAGATGCGCGGCGTGCCCTTGCGTATCGAGGTCGGGCCCAAGGATATGGCCAAGAACCAGGTCCTGACCGTGCGCCGCGACTCGGGCGCCAAGAACCCGCTGCCCATGGAGAACCTCGGCGCCGCCGTCAACACGCTGCTCGAGTCGATTCAGGCCGATATGCTCGCCAAGGCCACCAAGGAGCGCGACGAGCACCTCAAGGTGATCGAAGACTGGAACGAGGGCGCTGGGTTCACGGCGGCTGGCTCGACGCCAAGAACTTGGTCATGGCTCCGTGGTGCACGGAGCCGGCGTGCGAGGACCAGATCAAGGATCGGTCGGCGCGCGCCAAGGTCGAGGAGACGGGTGAGCCCGCCGACGACAAGGCCCCGTCGATGGGCGCCAAGTCGCTGTGCATCCCGTTCAATCAGCCGCGCGAGATCAAGGAGGGCAAGATGTGCTTCCAAGGGTGCGGCCGCAAGGCGGTCGCCTACGGTCTGTTTGGCCGCTCGTACTAAGGTGCGACGGCTGTCGTTGCCGTGCGCGCGTTTGATCGCGCGCGTTTGACATGTCGTTTGGGAGGTGGTTTTGTGTTGGTTTGAGCCGACGGGTCGGCGCTTTTGCACATGTTTCTTTCATTCGCGGTGCCTCGTAGTCTGTTCTATGGATTTTATTCATAGAATCTTGGTGCTCGAGTGGCCATGTCCCTATCGGAACTGTCGTTGAACGTGAGCGAGAACAAGCACGCAGCGAGCGGTTGGTTGCATCAAGCGCGCGTTGCCCCCTCCGTTGGAGACGTCGGCAAGTACAGCGGCTCTGGTACCACAACACTTGGCGCCGATGCGATTGCGTACGGGTTCGACGACGACCCGGCCCCATCAGCGGACACGGGCGGGTACATGGGCACGCTAATCGGTGGCGGTTTCGTCGGCAACGCTGGCGAGTATGGTGGTGGAGGCGGCATGAGCTGCTCGGCGATCGCCGGCTCGGAAAGTATCGGCGCTGGTGCAGGTGCAGGTGCCGACGACGTGACTGTCGTCACGGCGGTGCTCTCCACCTCGCCATGCTCGCCGCGCACGCCCTGACGGTACCGCTCCTTGCGGCGACAGCACCGTCTTCTTGTCCGACAGCACGGCGCGCAGCACGCTGGGCAGCACCGTTCACCACACCCACAGCAGCAACACATCCACCAAACCACAGCAACCATAAGCACCGTGATTACAAGCACGGTCATGAGCGCGAATCCCAAGGGCGACTCGATGAACGTGAGCGGGGCAATACAGTTCTTAGAATACGAGTCGCACTCGAGCCCGACCTGGCACGGCCGGTTGTCACCAACTTGCAGGTTCAACGGGCACGCGGCGCGCTCCGGCAGTTGCGTGACGCAGGTCGCGTTGGCGGTACAGTAAGTGGTTTCGTTCTGGATGATTTGAGGATGGGTCAGTTTGGACGCGCGCGTTTTGATCATGTCCACCATCGAGGCAGGAACGCGCCCGTACATATCGTGCGCACGAGAAGTTGGGCAACGTGATGCTGCACACGGCGAGTGCGCACATGCCTGTGCCCCGCGACAGGTCGCAAAACTCGTTGGCGTTCGAGTTGCAGTTGGCCGAAGACGTGCATGGCAGTGACTGGAGCTGCACAGATGCAGTGCGCACGATTGACGCGTAGACCAGCAGCCCAATGAGCGCGACCCGGGTCATTCTCCCAGTGCTCGAGCGGGTCACAGAGCGCAGTGCTGCGAGGAGCTTTCCGCCGGTGGAAGTATGCCATAGCATCTTGAGTCTCGTAGAAACGTTGTTTACGATGGGCGAGAGGAGACGTGGACCGCGTCGCCGTGCAGGCCAAAAGTCTGATGAGCCGCTGGCGCGGACCAAGGATCATCGGCTTACTGCCGATGGCGAGCCGACGCTGAATGTACCGTGCATGACCGTCCGTTTCCATCAGGCGCCGAAAAACTGAAATTGGGAGCGTCGTGGACGCGTCAAACGCCTCTCCCAGCACCAGACCGCTCAGGAGCCCGAGGGCAATCCGGAGCCTTGCTTCTTCCCGTTTGCAGTCCTGGCGCTCAGCCCTTCAGATTTGCAAATCTATGATCAAGCATTGAATGGCAAGCTTCTCCACCATGTGAAAGCAAGGTTGAGGCACTCTTTTTTGTCGGCCAAGTGGCGGAACGCGTTTTAGCCTCGAGTACTGTCAATCAGTCTCACGATCAATTTTGGTATCATAATAATGGTACCATGGCCCAGTCAACGAAACGAATCAAATAATTGCCTTGAGCATGTAGTGTTTCCGCGATGCTGCAGTCAGTCATCGGAAGCGTTGCAGAATCGCATGATATATATTTCCACTTGCCTCCGTGAAAACATAACATTGACAAGCCCCCAGCTCCCGTCCTCTCTCGCCCTCGTTCACAGGGGCTTCTTACTGTCGGCGGGCATGTACAGCGGCGCGGTGACGCCACCACCTGCAGACGGACTCGACGACGACGCGGCCATATCCGATGTTGGCAAGCCAGCCTCCTTGGCGGACGCAGACGCGGGTTGCGTGTACGGCGGCGGCGACAACGGCGGCTGCGGGTACGCGACGGCCGCGTCCGCAGCAGCAGCGGGCGGGACCGACTCGTTTTCCTTGACCTCGCCGCGGACGTACCGCTCGTTGCAGCATCCATCGGCGCAGCACGCGTTGCGGCCCTTCGAGTCGAGACAGCACGTGTTGCGGCCCTGCGAGTCGCGGCAGCATCCGCGGCAGCACCCGCAGCAGCAGCAACTCACCCAAATGGTGATGAGCGTGATGAGCAAGAGCGCGCAAAAGCCGACGCCGATCACGAGCCCTTCGTGTGCCTCGAAAAAGGTGAGCGGCGTAATGCACTTCTTCGTGTAAGGGTCGCAGAACAAGCCAACTTGGCACGGCCAGTTGTTGTCGCTTTGCAGGTTGATCGGGCAGCTGGAGCCCTCGGGTAACCGCTGCACGCACGACAAGTTGGTGTCGCAGTACGTGGTTTCGTTCTGAACGGATGGCGGAAGAATGTGAAGCATTGTCAGCTCCAATAGTTGCAAAGATAGCGCAGTAAATACGGTCGATCGAATCACAACGTACATAGCGCCTGCACGATAAATCAGAGGACTCGATACTGCACTGCGACAGCGCGCACACGCCTTCGCCGCGCGACTTGTCGCAGAACTCCAAGTACTTGGGGTTACAACTGCTTGACGACGAGCATGAGAGAGCTTGGAATTTGTGGGACCCGGCATGGACGGGCGCGGGTGCCTGAGCGAGCAGAGCGACGATGGTAGCGAGCATGCCAATCACGAGCATGGCCCAAATACTGGCCATAGATCGTCGCGTCGTGCGTGTGCGCGTGTGCGTCTTGGGCCGTGCAACTGGAGCCGAGACGATGGTGTCCATGATGTTGATGGGTTGGGTATGTCGATGGAGTATGGCTAGAACGATGGTATGGGCCGTGGCAATTTGTTTGACTTGGTATGGTGCTGCTGGTTCGGGGCACTGGCCGATTTATGTCTCCGCGGCAGATGAGCCGGCGCGGATGCTTTTTCTTGACGTGTGGGGGCGCCAGCGAAGCGACCCGGAACCTCCGTCAACGCGTTCTCCCGCCAAGAGAATTCTGCGCGCCGCAAAGACGCGGTGCGCAGTGTTCGAGAGCGTTGGGACTTGGGGAGGCATGATCCGACGCCGCGCTACCGAACTATGGGGGCAAGTCGATCAGAAGTGCCTGGGCGCAATCCCTTGGCACGCTTTGCGCTCCGCGCTCCGTATGTGCTCCTCAGTTTCGCGAAGCTCGAGCAGGCATCAGGTCCACGATTCGGTGCCAGGGTCCATGCATCCAGTGCGCGTTGCGCGCTTCGTCGAGTTTGGCGCCATGATGGGTTCGCACAGTTGGCAGCAACAAGAGCGGCGCGCGGCAAGCGAGGAGCGCCCATTTCTTCTGCACTGTGATCAGCCTCTGAATCAATTTCTGGGATATGATACACCTGTCGCACTGTGCGAGTATGGTGCCGACGCGACCCAACTCGACCTGGATCCCGCGTGCCGCATCGCCTCCCAGGGTGCAGGGATTCTGTTTCGAGAGTATATAGAGTATTTTGGTTGGCGGCGACCTTCTCCACTCTGTGAGCGGCAGGAACGCTAGTGATTGACAGAAATGACGATGCTGCGGATTCAGTTCAACCTCGCTCCAGTCTGTCAACAACACAGGCAGTGTCGTAACGTTGATTCATATCAAGCAAAACTAAGCTTCGGTATATTTACACGTGCCGCGGAGCAAACAAAACAGCGGCAAGCCCTTACTCTCCTCTCGCGCCATCACTCCCCCTAATTCTTCTTGCCGTCGACCGGCGGGTAAAGCGGCGCGGACGCGGCGCCCGCGTACGGGTTTGACGACGACCCCGCGACATCCTGCATCGGCGGGTAGGCGGGCCCACTCGATACCGGCGGGCACGCCGGACCACTCGGCATCGGTGCCGGCGTCGGGTACGCGTTTTGCGCGGGCTGCGGGTACGGCGGGGGCGGCGGCTGCGGGTACGCGACCGACGACGCCGGTGCAGCCATCGGTGCCGGCACGGCCGGCGCGGCGGGAGGGACCGAGTCGCACTCCTTGCACTCGCCGCGGCGGTACCGCGCGTTGCGGCAGCACCCGCCACAGCACCCGCCGCAGCATCCGCAGCAGCAGCACAGGCACCAGGTAATGGCGAGGACGATCAGGATGCCGCCGATGCCGAGACCAATAGAGGCCCTTGTGCGCTTCGAAGAAGGAGAGCCCGGACATGCACTTGTTCGTGTAGGGGTCGCAGATGAGGCCCACTTGGCACGGCAGGTTGTCGTTGATTTGCAGATTCGACGGGCAGCTGGCGCCCTCGGCGAGTTGCGCGACGCACATGCCGCTGCCGTCGCAGTAGGTGGTTTCATTCTGTAACAAGAGAGCCGTCGTTGTGTCAGGTCGTCGGTCCCAACGGCGCGGGCGCCACGGTCGAGGAACACAGACAGCGACGTACGTAGCGGGAGCACGCGTATTTCGACGACTGAATGCTGCATGTCGACAGCGCGCACACGCCGGCGCCGCGCGACTTGTCGCAAAACTCGCCGTAACTGGGATTACAGGTTGAACTTGACGAGCACGGCAGGGCTTGAAACTTGAATGAGCCGGCATCGACGGGTGCGGGCGCTTGAGCGAGGAGCGCGACGACGGTTGCGAGCACGCCGACCGCGAGCATGGCCCAAAAGCTGGCCATGGATCGCCGCGTCGAGCGCGTGCGAGACGTGGTTCGTGTTGACGAGGAAGCAACGTTCATGGGGGACGAGGTGGACGGTTGGGAAGATGGTGCTGGTCCACCTTGCCGGGTCGCTGGTCGATTTATAGCCGTGTCGGTCGGGCGCAAGGCGCGCCGTGCTTTCGCTTGACGTGGGCAGCAGCTGTCGAGTGCCTGAAGTTGCCAAGCGCTTTTCGTGCCGAGGATTCTGTCGGGGTGGTTGGCTGCACGGAGGCGGAGCGCAGTGTTCCAGAGCGTGGTGGTCAGTTCAGCGCCCCTGCGCGCCTCTTTAAGTCTGTTGCAACAAAGTCGATCTGTTCTGCCTGGCTCCATGGCCCCTGGCTCTCGCTTTCGCGAAGCCCGTGCACGCGTTTGGACGCGAGACCAACCTCCTCCTCTCGCCGAGGCCTTGGCGTGTGAAGGCTGTGACCAGGTGAGTTGTCCGCGAAGACAAATTTGTGGCAGAGCGAACGACGGCAGATTAGTTGCAGCAGATGTCTGGCCTTAACGCCTTGATCAGTCTTCAAATCATATCCGTGTGGGTACTCTTCACGTCGTGGAATATATATTTCGACCAAAAACCGGCCCGCCCGCGGCCATACACCCCCCTCCCTTCGTCTACGAACACGTCCGACCGCATTTAGGGCGCTGGCTGCGGGTATGCGGGCGGGTACGCCCCACCGCCATTCGCCGGCGGTTTGGGCACGTTCGCGTCGCCGCCGCGCGCGCCCATGCCAAAGACACCGCTGCGCGAGTACCTGTTCTTGATGTTCTTGCGGCAACAGCAGCACCCCCAGAAAATGGCGACGAGCAGCAGGCCGCCACCGATGCCGAGCCCAATCACGAGTCCCTTGTGCGAGTCGATGAAGCTCAGTGCCGAGACACACTTGTTCTTGAAGGGGTCGCACATGAGCCCGTCCTGGCACGGCTGGTTGTAGTTGCGGTCGATGCGCAGTTGGCCGGTTTGCAAGTTGGCCGGGCAAATGGCGCCTTCGGGCAGGCGAGGAACGCATTTGGAGGACGCGTCGCAGTAGGTGGTCTCGTTCTAAATGGTTTGACACAACGACGCATCAGTTTAGTGTTCCCTTGTGCGAAAGATCCGAAAAGCATCAGCGGAAACGTACGTAGCGGCTGCACTCGAGACTGCCTGTCGTGACGCTGCACACCGTGAGCGCGCACACGCCGGACCCGCGCGATAAGTCGCAAAACTCGTTGTTTCTCGGATTGCACATGTCGTTGGTCGTGCATGCTGGCGCTTGAGCGACTGCGGCATGCACGGGAGCAGGTGCTTGCGCGAGTAGTGTGACGATTGTTGCGAGCACGCCAAGGATGGCTACAGCCCAAAAACGCGTCATGGGTGGGCGCACGCGGACGATGCTGGGTAGAGTTGTCGAGGACGGGGCAAGCTTCATGGTGGAGAGGTCCAGGGCAAGGTCAAGGCGTTTTGTCGACGTTGCTTGGGTTCGGTGGTGGCATTTTGAGGGCTGACTCCGGCCCGTTTTATATTGTTGCGATATGCTCGGTCACTGGCAGCGACGGGGCAATGGATGGGTGTATCGGCGAGCACGCCAAGAATATTCAAAGGCACCGATTCAGTCGGCCATGGTTCGCTCGCATGGAGCGCGCTTTGTTCGGGAGCAAGTCCGGCCAGTTGCCAAGCGGGCGGCCGAACAACAGCCGGATGCATTCGATCCGTGCCTGGGCCCTGATGCTCGGCGGGTTGGCGGCTGGCGGCTGGCGTTTGATGCACGTTTCCGCGCTCGATTAGGGGACTGTGTAGCGTGCAGGAAAATGAGGGGGACGCGTGGGCAAACGCCGTTGGTTGCTCGAAGTAAATCTCTGCGGCTCGCCGGGAAATCCAAAAGGCAATGTGATTGATGGACCATTCATACATACCAGCGACCGACAGCACCACCACGACCAATCGGTCCAACTTTCACCGAGTCCTCCATGCGCGCCAAGAGTTTCGCTTCTCCACCTATCCACTCACCCGTACTCCGCCTCCGCCGTCCACGCGACCTGATCAGGCCATGACCCCACCATCCCCCGCATCCCCTCCATCCATCTCCGCCATCCGGTTCAACTTCTCCACCAACCGCCCCATCCTAACCCGATCATCCCGCTCACTCGCGTGCCTTACCCTCCTCAAATCGCGCCACCGCTCATCCCACTGCCGCTTCAACTCATCCAGCTCCACATCCTCTTGTGCGTCGCGCGCTCGCACATCCGCCAGTGCCGCGGCCCTTGCCGCAGCCTTCGCCAATGTCGCCCCCCTTTCATGCGCCGACACCGCATGCTGATCCGCCGCGTCGGCACGGGCCTGCACGACCGCGCGCATCGCGTCGGCGTACTGCGCGCGCACCGCGGCCCGCGCCGACCGGGCGCGCTCCAAGTGCCGCGCTTCGAGACGCAACACGTCGTCCCACCACGCGGCCATCGCCGCCTGTGCGCGTGTCTCGGCACGGGTCCAGGACTTGGCGTCGGCGGTGAGCTGGGACCGCAAGTCGGCAAGGTCCCGCGCGGCGCGGCGCGCGCGCAAGTACGCGGCCTCGTCGGCGCGTAAGCGCGCGTGCAGTTTGGTCGCGTACGCGACCATGGCCACGGGATACCCGGTGAAGACGGGATACGCGGCAGCGGCGGCGGTCGGGTCGGTCGGGACGCGGGGGAGCGGGGTATACGGTAGGAACATGCCCTCGGATTCGAGCCGCAGTTCGTACCCGGAGAGGGGTTGTCCGATGAGGCCCGCGGTGGCCGGGGTGGACGCGGGCGTGGATGTGGTGCTGGGACCTTGCTGTAATTCGGCGGCCATGGCGTGCATGCTTTGCAGCATCGCCGCGACACACGACGGCCGCTGGGTCGTGACAAAGTCGCGTACGTGGTCGGCAGTGCGCAGTTGCAGGAGGCCGACGCGGAAATGCCGCAGGTAGGCGACCGTGAACAGGTACATGTAGACGGGCGGCAGGAGCGGCGCCGATGCGGAGCGCGGACTGGTATCGAGCAACGGCGACGACTTAGATCCGGAACCGGTGGACCCATCGCCCGCAGTCGCAAGCGTCAACAAATGGTCCCACACGCGCATCCACTCGGCGGCGCCGAGCCCTTCAGCAAACAGCGACTGCAAAATCGGCCACGCGTAGCTCTGCGGCCCCGTGCGCGCCTTGGCGTGCAAGTGCGCGTGCAGTCCCGGATCGAACCGTGCGAGCATATCGTCGACCATTTCGAGACATTCGAGCGGCGGATTCGGGTAGTACTCCCACCACTTTTGGCAATAGTTGACAATGACCGCGACCACCATTTCGAGCGCCGAGAGCGTATCGCGCGCAAACACTTTCACAAACGGGAACACGAGGTGCGGCAGGTACTCGACGTGCGCAAACAGTGGTGCCCAGTGCGCGAGCGCCGACAGGACGCGCTGCGTCGCGGCGGCCAGTTGCGGTGACTTGATGGGGAAATGTATGGCGAAGTGGTCTCCGTAGGCCGGATGCGGGCCCTGCGCGGCAAACGCGTCGTAAGCGGCGCGGTTCTCGGGGAGACGCGCGAGGTACCGCCAGACGAGCGGGCGGAACTGGTTCGGGTACGCGCCGAAATGCGAGAGGAACCGTTCTAGCCGCCGCCGGTCCAGGCCGCGCGCGTGCATGACGTGCGGAAGCGTCGTGGTTGTTGATGCGGCGGGCGTGCGCGGGTGGACAATTGGTGGCTTGGGCCGTACTTTAGGGATCGGCGGTGGGTCGTTGGGCAATGAAGTTGGCGACGGTGCAATTGGAATCGGCGAGTACGCCGCAGGAGTGTCGGTTGCCGCGGGTGCTGATTGTGGCCGCTCCGGAGGCTGCGGAGCGCTGAAAATTCCGTGGAACGGGTCCCCATAGAGAGCTTGCTCGCCCGCCCGCTGCGCTGCTGTGTGGTCAATCCGGCTGGTGCTGTTGACGGCCGGCAAATGGCTCGCCGCGTTGCTTGATGTCCTTCGAGGCGCAGTCGGCGCAGTCGGCGCAGTACGCTCGGAATCCGTCTTGCGGCGAGGTAGTGGTGGGCCGTAGCCAGCAAAAATGGCATGTGCCGTCTTGGTTCGGCCCGCGGGTGTCGAGGTCGCGCGGTGGTGCTTGGTGGTCGCGGCTTGGGCCGACGCGGCGGTCCAAACGCCATGGTGCCGTCTTGATAGCCTTGAGAAAGTAATGCCGCGAGTTGCAGCAAAAATTGATTGATCAAAAGGTGCGATTTTCGGTTGCGCTCAGGCCGCAAGCATCGGAACACAACAACCCTGGCGACCTCTGACACGGCGGTGTGGGACGCGTGCGAGACGCGCGAATCCATGTCGCCACCACGTCAACCATCTTGTGTGTCGTGTTGTTTCGTTCCCCGCACTTGGCCTCACCGTTGCCGACGACGCAACCACGCTCGATTGGACCCAAATTCGGACCCAAAAACTTGCTGCAATCGCTTGAATACACGCTCTCAACATGCCGTCGGTCCTTTTTGTGTGCCTTGGTGAGTGGTCACGAGCTGAAGCAACGACGTGACCGTGCTTTGGCCATGGCCGCGATGCTCATGACCAACCCCATTGCACTTTCCAGGCAACATTTGCCGCTCGCCACTGTGCGAGGCTGTACTCAAGAAGCTCGTCCGCGACAAGGGCCTCGAGGTCGAGTTCCAGATCGATTCGGCCGGCACGTCGGCCTACCACGTGCGCTTTTGCTGTGTTGAAACGACCGCGATTACAGCTACTGAACGTGACCGGCAACCAACAGATTGGTGAGACGCCTGACGACCGCACCGTTTCCGTCTGCCTCGAGCACGGCGTGCCCGTCGACCACCGCGCGCGCCAAGTCACGACCAAGGACTTTGCCACGTTCGACTACATTTTCTGGTCCGCGTTCCCTTCCTCCTCGTTCTCCACCGTCCTCCGTGCTCGGTCTCACCCGTGTTTGCTTCATCGACAACAGCATGGACGACTCAAACCTCGCCAACCTCAAGCGCGTCATGCCGCGCAACAGCAAGGCCGTGCTGCGGCGATACGGCGAGTTTGACCCACAGGGCCAGACCATCATCGAAGACCCCTACTACGGCGGAATCAATGGGTTCGAGATCAACTTCCAGCAGGCGATGCGGTGCTCCGAGGCCTTCTTGGCGTCGATTGGCTACTAGGCCGCGTGCATGCGGAGGGGGGTTCCAGTGTCATGTTGCTCGCTAGCTCGTAGATGACCGTATAAAATCGCGTGATTGCTCTTGCCGTTGGTCATGGTGACTAGCAGTCGCACGATCTTTTTCGTGATGGTGAGTCGCGGCGCATCTGAGGTATGGTAGGCAAGGGCCGTTGCTTCATTATGACTGGAAGCAATTCTGTATTCGATTCGAGTCGAGTCGAGTGACCGCGACAGAGAGCAAAAAGACAACTTGGCAAAAACGGGACGACTACGCGGCAAACAAGCCCGCCAACAACCAACCAAGAGAGAACCAATTACGACTTGAACGGTGAAGAATAGGCACGGCCACCAACGGCGCGATGTGTAAAGATGAGAGAAAAGGGGTATGAAGGGGACGGACGGTGACAATCCAAAACAACCAAAACAACACTCTCCTCGACCCTCACCGCTGCGCGGCCATGGTCGTTGGCGGCAACGGCGGCATCGGTGGGACCGCATACCCGCCGTGCCCGGCCATGTATTCGCTGATCGCGACCGACACACCGGTCGACACTGACCACTTCCGCTGCCGGAACTCACCGGCCTCCTCGTGCGCGACACTCGCCGCGACCAACGTATCGTATGAGTCCGGGTCCTGGTCGGTCACGACGGGCGGCGCCGTGGCTGCCGGGTACACGGCCGACATGGAATTGCTACGCGACCGACCGCCGGACCCGTTCGGCGACGCGACGCCCGACAACCGGTGATGTTGATGATGGTTATCCTGGTGCAGCGACGCGGCACTCCCGAGGGCGTGCATGAACACGGGCGTCTTCGGGCGCGCGAGTGGCGTCGATGGCGGCTGTTGCGGCATGGCGTTGCCCTGCCCGTTGGCCGCGGTGCTCGGGAACAGCGTCTCGCGCAGCGTCGCAATCGACATGCCCCTGCGGTGCCGCGCGCCTGCACGGCCCGGCGTGATCGGGGTCGCTGGTGCCGGTGAGTGCGGCGGCGGCAGCGGGACCCCCGCGTACGCGGTGGGAATCGCCGTGAGTGCCGGCATCCCTGCCTCAGCGGCATCGCACGCAGCGGCGATCCGCGCGGCCGCACACTGCGTCGCGTTCGACGCCGACCGGCCGCGATGATGGTGGTGGCGGTGGTGGTGTCCCGCCGCGGGCCCAAACGACGGTGACGCGCAGTGGTGCCGCGCGGCGTGCGCGAGGGTAGACGGCGACGGCGGCGCGCGCGCGCGCCACTGTTCCATGGCGTTGAACGTGAACGTGTAGGCCTTGCCCCAGACGAGATCGCACTGCAGAGCGAGTGCCTCGGCGCACCGTGCCGAGACGTACGTCAAGTTGCGCCGTTCCTCGGCCATGATCGAGTCAAAGTGGTGGTTCTTGATGATTTCGAGGCCCGTTGCCATGCGCGCCAGTTCGTGGACCGTCTCGCGGTACTTTTCATTGGCGTCGGTGGGTTCCGTCGCGGCGTGCCGGTGTGGTGCCGTGGAGAAGGAGAAGGACCCGCGGTGGCTCGAGAGAAGATTGGCGCCAAGGCCCTTCTTGGATTCGGCCATGGCCTTTTCGAGGCCCTTGGTCTGCCGCGCGTGCAGGTCGCGCGCGGCACGGTAGTGCTCGGCATTGGCCTTGATGTTGTTCTTATGCTGCGCGTAGTTGGTCTTGAGCTTGCCAATGAAATCGGCTTCCAGCTTATCAGCCTAGAAAAATGGAATTTGGGCATCGAGCCGTTAGATCACATCCACGACCACCAGATTGCCAACGCCCACCAACACCACCACGACAAGACCGCAAAAGCACGTACACTCGACTCGAGCCCGTTGGCCAAAAGCGTCTGCAGCGTCGCGTACTTGCGCACGCCAAGACCTACAATCATGACGCGTGGGGACAGGAACCGTCAGTTTGGCCCACCGCCACCTGGCCGAATTCGACCGGGTCAAGGCACAACAACCACACGTACCGGCCCCATCATCATCCACATCGTCGTCGGACCAATCCCCCCGCCCGACTGTCGGCGTCACGACAGACCCGGGCACGGCATGCGCAAAGTCGTGCAGTGCCGCGGCAAAGTCGCGCGTCTTCTGGGCGAGCGCGCGCATCGCAACGTGCATGTCGGACGCGGCACGCAGCATGTCCTTGTAGGCGTGCTTGGCGTCGTTGATCTCGGTCGTCGACACGGTCGCGATGACGGGCAGCGCCGGGTGGTTGATGCTGTGGGCGGCGGTCGCGACGGGCGCGGCGACAGGCGCCGGAGGGTGGCGTGCAGGGGTCGATGGCCACATTGTTGCACAGAGCGAGTCGAGCCGGGAGAGGAGAGAAGGGACCGCGCCGCGTTTGAAGAAATGGCCAAGCGGGCGACCACTTGCTCTTATGTTGAGCTGCTTTGCGGCCGGTCGCGCGTCGTCGAGGTGATCAACTTGCAGCACCGAGCTCGGGTCCACTGTCGACGACGAGACTCAGCGACGTGGACGTCAACAGACAAGCGCGAGAGTGGGATCTAAGGCAGCAATGCCACACAGCATGCGCGTCAATCAGCGCGCTCTCAATGAACGAAGTGCAGCAATATCATGGGACGAGCGCAAGCATTTACGCGCGACGATCCGCTTCCGTCAATCTGCCCACAGCCGGTGCGCGTGCCTAGGCCTCGCGGGCTAGGCTCCAAACAGCCGGCCCGTGGGCCAATTGAGACGTACGCGCGCGATGGCAATGGTGCGAGTGCGGACGGAAACGACGTGCGACTCTTGTGCGGCAATGCTCAGAGGGGTATCGTTTGCGAGAACGGGCAGGGGCAGGGCGTCAAGAGCGTCGTGAGAACAGACGGGTCAACGCCAGGGTGGTCGGTGTCCGCTGGGCCGTCCGCGATCAAGAGCGACGAGACGAGTGCGCGAGCGACGAGTTGATGGGAGCGGGGAGGGAGCGCGCATTCAACTCCGCCGCGCGCGCCGACCGCGACCGCCGTCAATGTCAACCACCGGGCCGACTTGGCGACTTGGTCGTCGTCGTGCTGCTGCTCGCCTTCCCTGCTCACACCAAACCATGTCGCGTTGGAACGGCGCAGTCGCGCGCGACGAGCACGCCCTCAACCCGGCTGCTGCGGCACACCGGTGGCACGGCGCGCGCGTCGAGTAGACTTGCGCGCTGTCGCTCGATATGGCATGCGAAATGGGCGGATTGGTGCAGATTACACTGTGGGGCCGCCAGGTGCCGCGGTTGTACTGTCGCTTGATGAAGTTTGCCCGAACATGCATGCTCGCCATCTGCTGCCTATGCGTTTCTCGGGCAAGTGCGCCGTGGCTGCCGTGGGCACCGTCGTCGACGATGCGCTCGCGAACGGGGAAGGCGGTGCGGGCAGCAAACCGTCGTCGAGACGGCGGTGCGGAGAACCTGGACATCTGTTGCACGCGTTGTGGCTGGTGCTCCACCATGTCCCACGGCCCGACCGCCCTGACAACCAAAGCTAAGGAAGGGACACACCAATGCTCACGATTTGATTCGTATCCAGCGCGCGACACGGTGGACAAGGGCGATGCGACGGTGCCGACGCAGATGACCGCGCGCGCAGGGCCCACTTGCGGCCGACGACACGTCCCACAAACGGCGTAAAGGACACGAAAGAAAAGACCAAACAGGAGAAGAACCAGATGAACGCAAGAGACTAACCCCAAACAAGAGGCCGCAGCAGCAAAGAACGCAAAGTCAACGGCAAAGAAAATGAACCGGGCCCCTCCCTCCCACAGCTAACCGAAAGCACAAACGCAAGCGCGCTCAAAACTCCCAATCAGCCTCGGCGTCCATGGCCCACTTGAACTTTTCGCGCAGCGTCCTTGGGAACATCTTCTCGATTGGCACGTCGTGCTTGCGGCACCATGCGGCCGTGATGCGCGGGTCAATGTAGTTGATCTTGGACGTGCTCAGCGCCGTCGTCTTGTTCTCGTCCTTGTCGACCAATTGCGTCTTGGCCGCGTGAATCTGGTCGCCGAGTTTGGCCACCTTCTTCTCGAGCTGCTCCAAGGTCGGATCGCGCGCGGCCCTCTTGGCAGCCGCGTCCTCGAGCTCCTTGAGCGTGAGCAGCGGCTTGCCCTCGGCCTCGCGCTCGGCATTGTCCTTTTCGAGCTTCTTTTGCAGCTTTTCCTTGTCCTTGACCTTTTCCGACTCGAGATACTCAGCAATCCACTCGTCGTCCAAGTCCGACTCAGGCTCGGTCAAGTCCTTGCGCGACTTCTTGAGCTTCGGGTCGAGCTGGAGCATGAGCTTCTTGGCCTCGCGCCGCTGGTACTTGAGCGCGCGAATCTTGTCCTTGAGCTTGCCGAGCTGCGCGTCGTGCGTCGGCGGGACAGCACGCTGATGGTTGCAGAGCACGGCCACTTGCCGGTTGGCCCGATTGTAGGCGAGTTCCTTGTCGGCGACCGACCCGTCGGCGGGCGTGCTCTCGAGCTCCTGCTGGAACGTGAACGAGGCGTTGTAGGTACGGAAGACCTTGGCCGTGAGCCCCGGCATGAGCGACGTCAAGTGCTTGTTGAGCGACGTGGTCGTGATGCGGTCAAACAAGTCGTCGCCGTCGCTGTGGTCCTTCTTGAAGAGCTTGAGGTTCTTGTGCACTTGCGCGTCGACAACAACTTCGTTGTAGTACCGAATCGAGTCCTTACCGAGAAAATCAAACACGACCTTGTTGCCCTCCTTGAGCGTCACGTGCTCGTACCGCAGCGAGCAGCAACCGACGGTATCGGCCTCGTCCTCGCCCTTTTCGTTGCCCGCACGCAATGCGAGCTTGTCGATGAAATAGAGCGCCGTGGCCAGCTGCCGCTTCTCCGTCTCACGGTCCTTGAGCATGGCCGTGTACTCGCGGCGAATGCGCGCCACGTGCTTCTTGAGCTCGCGCGCCTTTTCAAACTTCTTGAAGTCCGACATGCCCTTCCACGAGCTCGCTGCCGACAAAAACACGTACTTGGGCTGCCCGTTGACGTTCTCGGTCCACGACGCGAGCCACGTCACCTCGTTCTCGTGCACAACGTCCTTCCACTTATGCCCAGCGGGCGCCGCGGGTACCGGCGAGTCCTTGGAGATATTGATCGTGATATCCTCAGGCTGCAACCGTTTCTTGAGCTTGCCCGTCTTGGGGTGCGCGCCGCGCCCGCGGAACAGACCCGGCGGCTCGACGCGGAAGTTGCCGACTTTCTCCTTGCGCCCATCGACGAGCGCCCACCCGTACTTGTCGTCGATCTCCTGCTTGGCCTTCTTGGCCGCGTCCTTGTCGGCCTTGGTCATGGCCTTCTTCTTCTCCTTTTCGGCGGCCAGGTAGTCGACGAGCGGCGTGAAATCGCACTTGGCAAACTCCTTGATCGGACAGGTCGCCGGCTCCGTGCGCTTGATCACGTCGGTCCAGTCCTCAAAAAAGTTGGAGACAAACGTCGGGTTCTCGGCCCACGTCGTGCCGACGACCCCGGCAAAGAACGTGGCCACTTCCTCGGCGGCCGGACCGAGCTTGATCGGCTTGCCGTTGTACTTCATTTGCACGCCGTGCGGCACGTACGCCGGCGGGAAGTAGACACCGTTGTGCGAGAGCGTCGTCCACTTGGTGCGGCCGTCGCCGAGCGGGTTCTCCTGCTTCCACCACTTGAATTCGCCGTCGGCATCATCGTCGGAACCACTACCGCCATCGCCGTCGCCGTCGCCATTCGCAGCCTCCTCCTTCTTGACGGCAGCCGACGCGGCGGGGGCCTTGGCTTTCGCCTTACCCTTCCCGCGTGCGGTCGTCGGCGCGGGGGATGATGCGGGCGAGCTTGATGCGGATGGCGGGCGGCCGCGGCGTTTCGGTGCGGCAGCAGTGGACGACGACGACGCAGCGGACGACGACGGTTCGTCCTTGACGGCCGCAGCCTTGCGCCCGCGCTTCGCGGGCGGCGGCGCGGCGGCGAGCGGCTCGTCCTCGCTGTCGCTCGCGGCGGCGAGCTTCTTGGCCGCGCGCTTGCGCGTGGGTTTCGACGGCGCGGGCGCGTCAGCGGCGGACGACGAGGATGCGGCGGCGGCGGCGGCGGCGGCGGGTGCGGCGGCAGCGGTGCGGGCCGTGCGCGTGCGCTTGGGCTGCGCGTGGGGAGGGGAATCGTGGTCAGCGCGAGAAGTGGTCGGGAGGGATCACAGCAACGGCTGGCATGACTCCCATGGCTCCTTGGACCATTAGGCCCCACGCGCGTGGTCAATGGATTGACAGGCAATCGACGTACCGCAATCGGCTCGTCCTCGCTGCTGCTATCGTCAGCGACGCGCGCGCGCTTGCTGGTCGCGCGCGACGGGGCCATGGCCGGAATGATGGCGTGGAACGGCCACGAGAGTGCGATCGGGGTCGAGAGGGTCGAGGCGCGCAGAGCACGGCAGGGGTGCGGAGCAATGAGCTGGGCCGCGGGCCGGCTGGCGAGTAACAGCCGGCAAAGGAGCTGGCGAATGGTGGTGCGTGCGGCTCGATGCAGCCGGAGAATGGAGCAGAGGCAGCGCGCACAGTCGGCACGCGTCAACGACGACGGGGTGGGAGGAGAGAAAGGTACGAAATTTTCGTGAAGTCCCGCTTTTATGCAGTGGACTTGTGCGTCACGCGTGGGAGCTGTTGCAGCCGACCACGGCGAAGTCCCATGGCCACACAGAATGGATACGGTCCACAGAGACGCCAGCTTCGTGGCAACCTTCCCCGTGGCTCTCCTGCCGCAACCATCACGTACAGGCGACCGGAGGCGCACCGCACCACCGCACGCTTGGAAGCTCATCAGTTTGCTTTCCCCGCGTTCCCGGCTTTGGTCTCCCTCGAGACCAACGTTGACACTCACCGACCGGCCAGCTCAGGTACCCGGCATCTCGATCCACGCCAACTTGGACCACGTGCGCGCTCCGCCATGGCGACTTGATCGCCCCGCTGGCCTGGCCATCGCGCACCTCGATGCGCGAGCGCGCCCCCGTCCCCACCCACTTGGCCGCGCAGTTGCCCCGCTCCCGACCCTGACCACGTCGGCCTCGCCGCTCCCTCGTCCACCCCTCGGGTTGGTGCGAGGTTGCTCGGCAAGGGCAGGATCCCGCGTTACGCGTGGGGACCTGTGAGCTCCGATGCGGGCACCGCTGCTACCCCCGGCCTCGTGGCGTGCGGGACGCTATTGAGAGTGCTGTCATCGATGCGGGCCACCTCCCCCTTGCTTGGTCGCAGGGGCGTTGAGTGTGCTTCAGGATGCAGCACCGCGAATCGTGTCCACTGACCTCTGTGGCCATGGCGCGCGGCCAGTCTCCTTCTCGTTCCTCGATCCATCATGGGCGCCTACAAGTACCTCGAGGAGCTGCAGAAGAAGAAGCAGTCGGACTTGATGCGTTTCCTCGCGCGCGTGCGCGTCTGGGAGTACCGGTACGTCCGCTTTTTGGCCACGCATCACTGCGTGAAACGTCCTAGCGCGACGCGCCGTGAGCTGACCGTTCGCTCGCTTCGCTACCGAATCCACAGCCACCTGAACGCGATCCACCGCGCGTCGCGCCCGACGCGTCCCGACAAGGCGCGCCGTCTTGGGTACAAGGCCAAGCAAGGGTTTGTCGTCTACCGCGTGCGCGTGCGGCGCGGGTCGCGCAAGCGGCCCGTCCCCAAGGGCCAGACTTACGGCAAGCCCAAGACGCACGGTGTGAACCAGCTCAAGTTCCAGCGGTCGCTGCAGTCGGTTGCCGAGGAGCGCGTGGGCCGCCGGTGCGGTAACCTGCGCGTGCTCAACTCGTACTGGGTCAACCAGGACGCCGTCTACAAGTACTTTGAAGTGATTCTCGTAGACCCGCAGCACAAGGCGATTCGCCGCGATGCGCGGATCAACTGGATTGTCAACGCGACGCACAAGCACCGCGAACTGCGCGGGCTCACGTCGGCCGGCCGCAAGAACCGCGGCATTGGCAAGGGCCACCGCTACAACAAGGTCAAGGGCGGGTCGCGCCGCGCGTCGTGGAAGCGCCGCAACACGCTGTCGCTGCCGCGGTACCGCTAAGCTGTGTGAGGATGGTGTCGGGCTGTGCCGGTTTGCAGATCTACGTCAATACACTTTTGAGCTGTTGTCTGCTGGCCCTTGTTCTGGCCCTTGTTCTCGTATCCCTGGCATTTGCCGCACAAAGACACAGAGCCGAGAGATGTCTGTGGGTCGAGTGGACCATGGGAAAGGGCTAGAGAGTCAAAGTCACTGAACAAAACAGGAAACTTTTAGAAGAAATGCGGAAGCTGCGCAAATAGCTCAGTTGAGCCCGCGCACGCGCAGGGGAGAATACAATCTCTTGGATGTGCCAATCCGTGGCAGTTGCACTGGAGCCGTGGGTGAGCGTGCGAGCCTTGGCCGAGCTTGGTGCATGGTTGGGCAGGTTGCCGCAGGTTGGTCACGGGCAACGTGTCACATGCAGTCAGGTGACGGGCACCACACCCGACAGCGCTCGCCGCAGCGTTGCTCCACCGCCACCGCGCCGCCAGGCTTCCACAGAACCCCGACCTCGACCCGACCACCTGGCCCCTCGTCATCGCGCCCGCCACTGGAACGAGCGCACTCCCTGTCTTGACTCTTGACCCGGGCTCCCGCTTCCCTGGACCCAGCTGCCCCAAGTCGCCGCCGACCCTAGTGATCGCGCTCCTCCGACAATACCGCCGTCCTCTCCTCCACCTCTCTCGAGCCTGCCCGTCGCTGCGATCCGTCCCCGCTCGCCCGACGCCGCGCGCTCCTGCCCCCTGCTCAACCGCCCCGCCATCGTCTTGCCGCGTATGCGCTACTGGGCCTTTTTCCGCGCGTCGATCCCAGCTCCCTAGCGCCCCCTACACGTTGGTCCTCGCCCCCCACCTCGCCCGCACACTTGACTGCGCCCACGCCACACACCCCACCACTCTCCATCCGACATGTCCTTTGAAGGCGCCGAGAAGCTGCTCGAAGTCTGGTTCCACGAGGGTCCTGGCACCGTTCACGACCACGGCGACGCCGACGCGGTCATCGATGGCCCGGCCCAGAAGAAGCGCCGCACCGAGTGCGGTCTGCGCGCCATCGACCGCGATACCTGGCAGACGATGCTCAATGTCGTCAAGTGCCAGATCTTGTCGGTCATTTCCAACGCGCACGCCGACGCGTACTTGCTGAGGTACGCCTGTGTCGTGGTTAGCGTGCTTGAGCCCGACTCCGTTGCTGATCGTACTTTTGCTTCTCCTCGGTAGCGAGTCGTCACTGTTCGTCTTCCCGAACCGCATCATTCTCAAGACGTGCGGGACCACGACGCTGCTGCTGGCCTTGCCGCACATCATGGAACTCGCCTCGCAGCGCGGGTTCGCCGTGATCGACAAGCTCTTCTACTCGCGCAAGTGCTTCCAGTTCCCGGACAAGCAGCAGTGGCCGCACAACAGCTGGGACGACGAGGTTGATATTCTCGACGGCATGTTTGGTACGTTTATTTTGCTCGACTGGAAGTGTGGATTTGAATGGCCGCTGACCACCTTCCATTTCCGATGTAGCCAACGGCGCGTCCTACGTGCTCGGCAAGACGAACGCCGACCACTGGTACCTCTACGTGGCCGGCGAGCAAATGGTGCCCGCCGTCGAAAAGATCTGCCCCGAGTCGCGCGCGCTGATTGTGCCCGAGACGGCCGACCCCATCGAGGGTGCGCCCGTCGTGGCCAATCCGCCAGACCTGCTCGCGTGTGTGGCCTCGCGCGCCGAGTCTCGGTGCGGGTCGCGCGAAGGCTCCCGCGCGATGACGCCCGAGCTGCCGGCGACCGATATGGACGACTTGGTCTCGCAAACGTCGTCGTCGACTTTGGCGCGCGCGGCGTGCGGCAAGTGTGCGGGCGAGGTGGTCGAGGACCGCACCATGGAGATGCTAATGACTGGGCTCGACGAAGCGCAGATGCGCGCGTATTTCTACAACGACTCGGACGCGCAGCAGGCCAAGCTCGGGAACGGGTCGACCAACCTCGTGGAGAAACTCACGGGACTCGACTCGCTGATCCCGGAATGCACGTCCGACTCGTTCCTGTTCGAGCCGTGCGGGTGGTCGCAGAACGCGCTGCGCGGGCAGTACTACTCGACGTTCCACGTCACGCCCGAGCCGTCGTGCAGTTACGCGTCGTTTGAGACCAACATCCCGCTCGTGTCCGACATGGACCACACCGACGCGCACAATGACGACGATGTCGCTGACGACGGCCACGCGTTCCCGGTCCTGACCTACAAGGACGTGGCCATGCAGGTGCTCAACGTGTTCCAGCCGACGAACGTCACGCTCACGCATTTCTCGAATGCGGTCGGCGTCGACCCGAGCCCGATGCCCCCGAGTCTGCCCGTGCTTGCGCTCGACGGGTACCGGCTCGTGGATATCACCATCAACGTGCTCCCGCACTACCACCTGTTTTACGCGCATTACGTGCGCGAGGACGAGCATGGCCGCGTTGTGCCTGCTCCGGTCGGGCCCGCGCGCGGGCGGCGTGCGCAGCTGGCCGAGTCGGGGCTTGTGGCACCGGTCGCGCCCGTGGTGGCCAATGGCGCATTGGCCGGCGGGTCGTCGTCGGCAGGAAGCTTGGTGTAGATGAGGAAAAAGTTGCACGGCCATGACGCCGTGGAGAATGAGTGTCGCGACATGTGGGCGTTGCGCGAGATGATGAGGAAGATGATTTGCTTTGCTTGCAGTTGCCCATCGCGTTTCCAGTTTCGATTCCTCTCAACCCTTGGGCCAATTTGTTAAAATGCATTCCTGTCTCATTTGAAGCATCGGTGAGTGGTTGGCGTCGGCTCACTTGTTCGGTCTCTACGCCTCGCGCCTCGTGTTGCTGTGTTTGGTAGTGGTTTGGCGTCCCGCTTAGGTCTTCTTGACAGCAGGCAGTCGCGCGCGATCAGACCGGTGATGCGAGGCGGTGGCCTCACCCTCAATGCCAACAGGCAAGTCACAGACCACTTCGAGTCTCTCTTTCCAACCCCGGCAACTCGAGTGGCGCGACGTGCTCACCGCTTACGGGCGGCTGCCCGACGACGACCTGCTCAACACCGATTCCGATGCGGCCGATTCGGAGGGCCAAGGCCCCACGGAAATGGATTTGCTGCTCGACCGACTGCCCGAGCACCTTCGCGCTGAACTCGAGGCCATGCCCGACATTCTCGCGTCGATCAACGAACTGGTCCTGGATCTCGGCCAAGTACCGCAGCTCTTCATTTTCGGCGCGAACGCGCGGAGCATCGACTTCGACCAGTGCGGCCGCGTGACGCGCGAGGATCTCGCCAAGGTGTGCAAGTCGCTCAAGTTCACGCCCGACAACCGTGCGGGGATCGAACGATGCTTGCACCGCATCAGTCGGCTGCTCAACTGGACGGGCGAGGTCGTGGGGGTCACGATTCGTGTCGGGCGTGCGAGCGCGTGGGAGAAAGGGGTCGCGAAAATCCTGCTCGACTTGGTGTACAGTGGCGACCAGTCGATTTTGATTTTGGGGCGGCCGGGTAGTGGGAAAACGTGCGTTTCCGATCTTTTCTTTTCTCATCATCTGTGGTCTCTCTGCTGACGCTGACGCTTTCCTGCGATCTGCATAGCTACACGCTCCGCGACTTGTGCGCGCGCCTCGGCAAACAAGGCACCCGCGTGCTGATCGTCGACACGTCCAACGAAATCGGCGGCGACGGCGACATCCCGCACCCGTCGCTCGGCAAGTGCCGGCGCATGCAAGTCAGGAACCGCAACCAGCAGCACGCGCACCTGATCGAGGCCGTGCAGAATCACACGCCCGACGTGATTGTCTTGGACGAATTTGGGACGCGGCTTGAAGTGAATGCGGCACGAACGGTCGCGCCGCGCGTGCGCGCCATGCTCGCGACCGCGCACGAAACGTTCCGGGACCTGATCAAGAACCCAGACGTGCGGCAGTTGTTGGGCGGGATTGAGAATGCGATGGTCGGGGATGCAATGGCGTCGGCCGCAAACGGGTTTCGCAAGACGCGTGCGGAACGTGCCGGGGCGCCCGTGTTTGATACAGTGGTGGAGTTGTTGGAGCGGGGAGTGGTGCGCGTGTATCATGATGTCGCACAGACGGGTCGCGACGTGTGGGCGGAGCGGCGGTGGTTGCCCGGTGCGCCGCGCAAAGAGGGGGGAGAAGAGTTGCCAGAGTGTCGGATGGAGAAGAGCACGTATTGGGCCATGTTGGGACATGGCTCGGACAGGTTTCATTTTGAACATGAATGGAGTCGAGCCAGCGGTTGGTCGACAGCCAATCCAACCGCTTCTCTTTGTCTCATCCTCCTCTTCATTGTCGGCCAGACTGTCTTGAAATTATCAGCAAACATTCTCCACCATGTTCGTCGTTCGCAAGAGCGCCTGCCCAACGCACCTCGCATTCCTGCGCGCCGTCTGCTGCCGTCTCGCAAGACGTCCTGATCGTCGTGCCACGTTGGGGTCGCTGCAAGACATTGTCGGCCAGCATCCATCAGCGCAGAGCGCGCTTGGCGGCGTCAAGGGTCTCGCGCGCGAATTCCCACAACACGTCCGTGTTGACGGCAAGACTGCCACGCTGCTCACGCCCCTGATACCGGCGGTTTCACGGGTGCCACGTACTGCATCTGCATCAGCTCTGGATTTGTCGAAGGGCCGCAAGCTTTCATTCGCATTGTCTGCTCCGCAACCCACTCTAGCAACTGGCTCGGACGCTCGCAACACGAATTGGGATCTGGTTCATTCACTTCCACGTTGTGACATTTGTCTTGTCTCCACTGCGGCCAAGGCTCGCGGAGTGCAGAGGGACTTGGCCGAATGGAACGTGGCCAAGCTCGCCATGGACATGGAAGGATGCTTGCAGCGCAACGAAAAAGTATCTATTGACGTGATCCAGCTTGGTGTCGTGGACATGGCTCGTGGCAAGCCTATTGTCTTTCCTTCGGACTTTGCGCGCGTGGCTCTCAAACAGCACATGGGCATGGTGGCAGTGCTGCGGTCGATTTCAAACGACAAGCGACGCACTCTTGTCGTGCACGCCGGTAAGTGGGACATTGATGTGCTCAAGTTTGCATTCGACATCCAGGTCCAGTACGTGGATCGGATTGTGGACACACAGCTGAAGTACCAGGAGTGGGCCGAGCTGAGCGTTGCCGCTCGCGCCATTTCTACGACGAACAAGGCTTTGAAGCACTGCGCCCCGTCGACGGTGGACCCGGCGCGCACTGCTGGACTCTATATGGTCATGGCCGCTTGTGGGCTCCAAGCCAATGAGCACATGGAGACAATGACGAAAGTCGACAAGAAGCGCAATCATGGCCCAGTCTGGCCCAAGTATTGGGACTTGCACAAGGATCGGACGCTCTTGCTCGAGCACGCGGCGTTTGATGTCGACCAGCTCGTGCAGGAGGCCGACATCCTCGAGATGCGGATCAAGGCCCTGAAGGCGACATTGGCCACGCTGAAGAAGGGCCGCTCATAATGATGGCGCAATGGCCGATTCATTTTTATCAAGGATACGTTTGTTTCAGTGTGTGTTCTTTTGATATTTCTTGTGTTCTCGGGCATTCCAGTCTTGGCTGATGGATCTTGTATTGGTGCAGCAGGGTTTCGAAGGACCAATTGTGATGTTGGGCAAATCTGAATTGTTCATTGATTTTGCGAAGTGGCTTCACACCACACCGAGCGATGCATAGCGCTCGGATGCTAGCATGAGGATCGACCTGTGTTTATTACTTTCATAACCGGCTTCGCTCGCCCGCGGTCGACCATGTTTCGTGGAGTGCGATCATGGGTGCCAGCAGCATGCCGGCCGTGGTGCAAGCACAAATCACCACGTCCGCCAACGCCGTTTTGGCTGCAGCAGTCAATCTGCTGGGCGCTCCATCGCCATGGACGGCGTGGTTGATGGCTCGCGCGACCTGGTAATGTATGTCCTGGGTTTGGCTTGCGCTCGTCCTTGGTGCCGTCATGCAAGTGTGCCTTCCACGCGATCCCGTGGGCAACACACGCGGACGACCTGAGTGTGGGCAGGACCAATCCGTCTCCACCATGAATCAGCATGCTCATCCATTCCCTCTCATTTATCGCACGTAAGAACGCATTGACCGTGTTTGAACCAGGACCAGCACAGCAACCAAACCGAAAAACGACAACCAAAGCCAACGAACCAAGGAAACCAAACCAAACCAAACAGAAAGCGAAAACCGAAACACCAAATGCAATCTCGCTCACCCTTCCCCCAAAATGCCCCGCGACCTCATGTAATCTCCACCGTGGGCTACAACGAAAGCAAGCACACACACAGCACGGCCCGGACGCAAGCGCCCGACGCGACACAACCGGACGCGACCGCTACTCTTGCCGACTTAGGCCACGTACGAGAACGTGTCCTTCTCGCCATCCACGCGCTCGAGGTACTCCTTCTCCAACAATATCTCAATGCACTTCTTGATATCCGAGACCTTGGGCTTGAACCGCGCCGACAATTGCGTGACCGTCTCCTGCACGAGCGCCTGGTGCTTCATGACTTTACGCGTCTTCATGATGCGCACAATCGCCGCCTGAATCAACAACTTGCGGTCCTCCTCGATCGTTTTGTGCGCCTCGTCAGCCTCGGCTTTTTGCTCGGCCTTGATTGGCACGTTCAAGTTCATGCGCACTTTACGGTTCTTGTAGGACATGTTCAGCGCGTACTTGGTCCCGGCCTCGCCGACCGTCGCGCCCTCGGGCTCCTGGACCATGATCTTGGCCTTGAGGAACGTGCCGAGATGGCCCGCGAGCGTCGGCGCATCGAGCTTGGTCAGCGCGAGTAGCTCCTCCCACGTGTAGGACGTGGCATTGTTGTACTGCAGCAGAATGCCCATCTGGTAGACGTGCACCTGGAACGCGTACTGCAGCTTGTTGCCCGTCGCCCACTGCGCGCGCACCTCGCCCTTGGACTGGTTATGCAGCCACGTCAACTTGCGCCCCGAATGCTTGGCCGTGTAGAACCCCATGAACCGGTTGTAGGTCGGCAGCAGTTCCTCGGGCAATTCAAACGCCGACGCCGGGACCTGGAACGGCCAGACGCCCGTCGACATGACAATGATTGAGAAGTCGAGCCCCAAGTCGGCGACTTGCTTGCGGAACGCCTCGTTCAGGTCCTTGGACGTGCCGACGTCGGTGAACAGCCGCTGCAGCTTGGACGTGTAGTCGTACCCGCACGCGTCCTTGAGCTTGGTGATCATGAGCGACTCGGCGTCCTCGGACGCCGACGTCTGGTTGACGAGCCGTTTGGCGAGCGCCTTGGCGTAGAATTTCTGGAACACGTCCTTGTCCTCGATATACTTGAAGACGGTCATGATCTGGTTGAGCGCCTCGTCGAGCTCGGCCTCTTCCGGGTTCTTGGCCGACTTCTTGAGCAGCATGTCCGAGTACTTGGCCAGCAACTCGGGCGACTTGGCCGTCGACGTCTTGCACACGGCGTTGCGGTTCACAAACTCGCGGCACGCCTTGTCGAGCGACGCCACAAATCCCGTGTCGTTCTTGAACGCAACGTTCACCAGGTCGGCGTACTTTTTCTGCACCTGCAGCAACGTGTTGACGTAGACCTTGGCGTCGACGCCCGCGCCGGCCGCACCACTGGCACCGCCGGCGCCCTCGTCGTCGTCGCCGCCACCGGCCGCCGCACCGGCACCTTCCCCGGCCGCGGCGATCTGGGTGACATGGTCCTGCCCGACTTTACGCACGTGCAGTTCGAGCTTGGTGCGCAGCGGGTCGAGCGTGTTGGCGCGGCGCTGCAAAAGCACAAACATGCGCGCGAGGTCCTCGACCTTGTCGTGGTCGAGCAGCGACTGGAACTCGTCCTTGAACGCCTCCTGGTGGTCGGCAATCAGCCGGTCCTCGCAGAGCGTCGTGAGCGGCGCCAGCGTCGACGCGTCAAGGTACTTGACGACACGGTCGGCCTCCTCTTGTAGCCGCGCCTCGACCTTCTTCATGTACTCGATGACCGAGTTCTCGGCCAGGAACCGCTCCGACTCGGCCTTGTAGTAGAGCGAAGTCGCGGAGAAGAAGGGGTTCTCGAAGACGGTGCGGTAGACGCGCTCAGGCTGCGCGGCGTTGGCGCCGGCGGCCTCGTTGTTGGGCATGTCGAGGGCCACTAGTTAAGGCGAGCACGGGGTCAGTTTCGAGGTGGCGAGACGACGCGTGGATATCAAAAGCATCAAAATACGCACCGAGCGAATCGATGACCGACTTGAGCATCGACCGATCAATCTGCTCGCCGTCGCGCTCAAGCTTGATTTGGTCGAGAATCGACTTGATGAGCGAGTCGGAAATGGCGTCAAAGAAGCGCTGCTTCCAGGTCACGAGCACCATCTACGTTTTGAAGGGAAAACGCGTCAGATCACACTCGCGCGAGAAGACAATGCACGAAATGAGTACACACCGTGTGGATGCGGTAGACGCCCGACCGGTGGTCGTCGACGGCGCGCTTGACCCAGTGGCGGTTAATGTAGGAGAAGAGATGGTCGAGGAACTTGGCCGTCCGCGAAAACTTGTTCCACTCGCGCATGTAGAAGGCGAGCAGGTCAATGTCGATGAGCCCGGCGGCTTGCTGTCAATGCAAGGGTCACAGATGGTGGTGAGACGACGAAGATCAATAACAACAACAACGCGACGCGCGGGAAAACGAATCGAGCACGCACCTTGGTCAGGACATTGAGGTGCTCGTGGACCAGGTCGCGCAGGTGGAAGTAGAGGTCGGAGCCGTAGACATTGGCCCCTGCTGCTGTTTGGGAGAGGAACGCGTCTCGGTCAGCGTCCAGTCGACTCCATACGCGTGCCATATCGCGATCACCGAGTAAAACACGCACAGTACTGCGCCGTCGTGTCGGGCTTGGACGTGCAGTGGTTGTAGACGGCCCTGTTCACGACAAACGACGGTGATGCACGACCGAATTAGCTTTCCGTTATCGCTTCTCCCTGTCCGACGCGCTCTCAAACGACCAAAGCGTACGTGTAGGTGCTCATGTACTGTGCCGACGAGAGCCCCGCATCCGGGTCGCGCAGCAGCGAGAGCAGCGTCGGGCGCAGCGACGCCCAGACCTGGTTCGGCGTCGACGCGGCAGCGTCGTGGCTCATGATGGCGAGGACACACGATCGGATGTGTGTGCGTGCTCTCAAGAAACGGCGTCACTTCCAAGCCGGTTGGTCGGTCTGTCGCGCTCAGGCACTCGCCGGATCGGTCGGTCGCGCAAAGCGAGCGAGCGAGCGAGCGGTGCGGCAAGGAGCTCC
>GG745340.1:126076-192761 GCA_000151295.1 Allomyces macrogynus ATCC 38327 | reverse complement strand
GGCAGCACACGGCGTCGCGGGTGCAGCCATGTGGGCGCCAATCGATATGGAAGGTGGCAGCGTGTCGGCAGGCGCGTTTGTCGTGGGCCTGGTGGGCCCACCGCGGCGTCCGCTCGGCCCGGGCGCGGTGTGCCTCGCCGGCACATCCAGGACGGGTACTGGCGCGGGCGACGAGGGCGCGTACACGATGCCGTTTTGAAGAAATGAAATGATATCGACGGGGTGTGTTTGTGTTTGTCGAGATCGTGATTCTGTTCGTGTTGCAGGGCAGGTTGTTGCAGCAGCCGGCAAGGCACCGCCAGCCTCGCGACGGCGCCACCGTTTGCTGCCCGACACCACCAGTGTGCCGTGCCGACGTGCTCCTCCTTCTCTCCTCCACCACCGCCGCCGCCATACTCGTCAACCCCTTGTCGACCGACAGTGCCGCCGACGCCCCGCCTGCCCGCCCTCCTGCCGCCAAGAAGCCGGCTGATCCTCGCGCGCGCCCGACCTGCGACTCGCTGCAATCACCGCTGCCCTGCGGGCCCGCGGCGCCTTCGACTTGCCCTGCCTGCGCTGCTCGCTCCTCGCCAGCGCGCCATCCTATCCACCCACGACCACGATCGTCGTTCCGCTTTCGACCGACCCTGCGCGCCCGTCCCCGCCCTTGCCCGCCCACCCGCGAGCTGTATCGTGAGACTGCCGGATGGCCGCGCCCGTGCCGCCTTCTGCTGCCGCTTCCGCCGCTGCTGCTGCTCCCCCGTCTGCCGCACCTGCTCCCGCGCCTGCGGCCCCTTCTCTGCCTATCGACGCCGACGCCGTTGACCCGGCCTCGCCCGCTGAGCCACTCGCGATCCCGCTCGCGCCCGCGCCGGCGCTCCCGCTCGCCTTCCCGCCGACCGACCCGGCCGCGGCCTCACCGGCACCGGCTTTGCCACCGCGGCGGTCCTGGCACTTGGCCGTCCCCGCGCTCCGTCCGCGCGCACCGCACCGCGCCATGTCGCGTGCCGAAATTGTCGCGCAGTTGATGGCGCGCGGCGTCGATGCCGCGACTGCGGGTGTCGCCGTCGATTGCACGGGCGCCGCGTCGCTCGATGCGGCCATGGCGTTCCTGCTGGTGCGTTGTTTTCTTGTGTGCGGGTGCGGTGAATGGCTGCGGAGTGGTGAAGAGCGCGAGCTGCAGTGTGTCGCACGGATGAGGGTGGTTGGAGGAGCGCCGCCGCCGACAGCGACGCCAACGGACGTGGACGCCGCTGGCGTCGCCAGGGACCCGTGCTTGGGCGCCATTCCCGCCCGCATGCGGTGATGACGGCAGCCGTGCGCTGCTCGTTGGTGTCGTTCCCGGCGCCGGCGGAAGGAAACCATGACATGGGCGCCTCTCCACCAGGGCCGCACGCGACGCACGCCGCCGCTCCTCCGCGCCGGTCCCTTGTCAGCAAGTCGCCGTCGCCGCGCGACGCGACTCGCCTCGACGCGTACCGCAAACTGACCGCGCGTCCTCCCCTAACCAGGAACAGGAGATGGCTCTGCAGCACCCGACCGACAAGGACCAAGACCCCGCACTCGCCGCTCTCCACCAGTTTGCCGCCGCCATGACGACCTCCGCGCCCCCGCCGCCGCGCCCGCTCAAGTCGATTCTCAAGCAGCCCGCACGCGACGACCCGAACGCGACCGACGCGCAGGGCCGCCGACTGAGCAACGGGTCCGTATCGAGCGCGTCCGGCACGCTCCTGTCGTCGGCGCTCGGGCAGCGCACGTCGCAGTGGCTCAAGCGCACGCTCAACCTCGACGTGGATGTCGCTGCCGCGTCACTCGGCACGTCGTTGCGCGCGCTGCTGCCCACGTCTCCGACCGACCCGGCGCACCCGAACGGCACGTCCGCAAACGGCGGCGGGTCCGGCGCGCCGCACGGGTGGTTGTCGCTCACGGCCGACCCGGACGCGCGGATCCCGACATTCCACTCGCCGCTCTACGACGACGTCGACGCGCGCCCGCGGACGCCCTCGGACCGCGCGCTCGCGATTCACCGGCGCCGGTCGACCGGGTCGATGCCGCCGTACGCGACGATTGCCGAGGAGCCGGAACTCGAGGCGATGGCCGCGAATGCGCCGGCGTCGCCGACCACGACCGACTCGTCGAGCGCGCTTGGCACGGCCATGTCGGCTCCGTCCCTCTCGGGAGGGAATAAACGCGTGCGGTTTGCGCTGCCGCGCCTTTCCGCGCGCGCCGCCGACCGCCGGGTCCAGCGGCGCGTCAACGACCGGGTCGGACGTGGCGTCGTCGGTGTTGGCCGATGACGCGGCGATGCTCGACCATCCACCGTCGCCCGAACTCGCGCCGCAGGCGGGCGAGTACTTGCCCGCGGCGCTGCACGCCATGGAAGTCGTTGCGCCCGAACTGCCGTCGAGTAAACCCATGTACACGGTCAAGGAAGTGATTCAGGCGTATTTGGCCGCGTGCACGGACCGGCGCACGCGCCCGCTCAAGGCCGTCATGGACGGGCTGGTCCCACACGTCTCGAAAGATTCGGCGCCGACGGCGCTTGTCCTCGAGAATGCGCGTGTCCGACGCGCGGATATCTTGTGTCTCGGCGCGCTGTTGGAACTCGAGTACGGGTTGCTCGATGTGCGCCTGATTAATATCGGGCTCACGAACGACTTGGCGCGGTACTTGCTCGCGTGCCTGTTCAAGGTCGACTCGTGCCCGTCGCTCTCGCTCGCAGAGAACCCGGACCTCGTCACGCCCGTGCCGATCCAAGGAGTGCTGCCGACAAAGAATCACCAGCATCAGCAGCACCAGGCACCGACGCGTACCGGGTCGATGGGCGTCGGACGGCCACGGCCGGCGTCCTGGAGTCTGGGTGGCGGCAACGGCAACAGTCACGCCAACAACGAGGACCAGCAACCCGACGGCCACGTTCCGATGCCGTTCCTCGCACGGCGCCGGTCGTCGAGCTTTTCCAATTTCTCGCTGTCGGCCATCACCAACTCGCTGGGCCGCGCGCTCACGGCGAGTTCCGACTCGATGTCCGAGAGCAGCGGCAGCAGCACCGACCCGCCCGCGCGGTCCTCGACCGAAACCCCGACCAACGGCGCCGCTGCGTCTGCCGCGGCACCGCCGTCCCCGCCACCGACTCCGGCCCCGCCCGCCGTCCCGATGCTCCCATCGTTTGCGCACACGATTGGTGCGTACGTGCGCAAATCGAGCGCACTGCGGTCGCTCGATCTCGCGGGGATCCCGCTCGGGACCGGGGGCATGGACCTGACCCCGCTCGCCGACGCGCTCGCGTACGGTCCCGACAGCCGCGGGTCGACCGTGCAAGTGCTCACGCTCGACCGGTGCAAACTGACGACCGAGGCGCTGCAAGTCCTGTGTCCGGGGATCGCGCAGTCGAACGTCTCGTCCCTGTCGCTGCGCGGGAACGCAATCGACCCGATGGGCGCGGCCGTCCTGGCCGGTCTGTTTGTCCCTGAAACGGCGCCGCCCGCGAGCCCGCGGTACGACCCGCTGTGGCGGGACGTGGTTATGGGCAAGCGGTCGCGCGGTTTGGTCGTGCTGGATGTGAGCGATAACTCGATTGGCCGCGGGATTCGCGCGTTGGGGATCGCGCTCGCCACGTCGCACCACGTCAAGCACCTGCTGCTGTCGAATAACGGGATCAATGGTGGCGCGCTTGCCATGTTCTGCCAGGCTGTGCGGTCGAACCGGTCGGTCGAGCTGATCGATCTGTCGTGCAATATGTTTGGGCACGATGGCAAGGACGTCGATGCGATGGCCGCGCTCGCCGAGTGGCTCGGGCAACGCACCGAGGAGCCGGAGGAGAAGGATGCCGCGGCTGCGGCCGCACCACGGCCTGTGTCGGTGATTGATGTCGCCGGTGGAGGCGCGGAACCGAGCGAAACCGGATCGACGGCGATTTGGCGCGACTTCAAGGAAATCGACTTGCACGATGCGTCGCCCCTGGTCGCAGCGTCGCGGCGCAAACCCGTCGAGGCGTGTCCGCTCAAGTGCCTGTCAGTCGCCAAGTCAGACTTGTCGACGGCCGCGATCATTGCGCTGTCGAACGGGCTCGTGCGCAATATGAACCTCGAACGGCTCAATGTCGCCATGAACACGCTTGAACTCGGCGCGTATATGGCGCTTGCGCAAGCCCTGCTCGCGCACCCAAGGATCACGCGCGTCGAGCTCGGGCCGATGCCGTCCGATTTAGAGCCGGCGAAACGCGCGTTTGTCCGCGACCTCGAGCGGACGACGCAGCGCAACATGGACCGCGCCAAGCGTGAACTGCAGCTGGCCGCGATGCGCGACGCGCTCGACCGCGCGTGGGCGGCCGCGCGTGCCATGGCCGTCGCGCTCGGTGTCGCTCCGCCCGCGGCCGACTTGGTCGCGCAGGGACACGACAAGGACGACCAGGCGTTCCATGTGGGCGGATCCACGGCAGCAACCCCCGCCGCGTCGGCCGACGCGGCCAATTACGATGCCGACGATGACGAGGACGATGAGGAGGTGAGTGACGAGGCGCCCAAGATGCAGTCGGCGGCGGCTGCGGCCGCGGCCGAGGACCGAATCCATGCGTTGCGCGACAAGTGCTTGGAGTACCGCACGACGCTCAACGAGTATATCATGGGCCAGGACGAGTGCGATCCGCGGTTCATGGACCAGGTGTTGCTGTGGAACGATACGTTTACGGAACTCTTGGCCAAGTCGTCGTGAAGCGATGGGCGTGCGCGCTGTTGCAGTGATGGCTGATTTTTGTGCTGGGCTTTCATTGTGTTCATTTTGATGGTTGGTTGCAGTCGTTGCGATTTTGTCGTTTTGGTCTTGGTTTCTTTGGTCAGTGCTCCCTCCTCGTTTTCTTTCCTCATTCACTCCCCTCTGCTGTTCCTGGTCGTTTCTCTCTTCATTCCCTTACCTTCCACCGACTCGATATAGGTACAAGATTCTAGTTTTTCCATTGTGGATTTGTACGTGCTTGCAAGCAAGGAACATCCACTGAAATCAAACCACGCTTGGCACATACTGGACACACATTGTTGCCGTCGGTTGGCTGTCCGAGTGAACTCTAAGCCAGGACAAGCCCGCCGCCAGACTGCCTGTGCAAGAAAGTCGCCGGCCAGTGGGGCAATGCCATAAGCATCAGCAAAGTCTCAGCGAAGTATCAGCGAAGTATCAGCGAAGTATCAGCGAAGTATCAGCGTCGTATCAACAAAGCATCAGCGAAACTGGCAATGTAAGGACAGTGGTGCTGGCATGGACCACCAAATATAACAAGCTGTCTTGACCAGCAGAACAGGCAGGCCTGCAGCTCGTGGTATTCTCTGGTGCCCCGGTGTCACAAGCGGGCCAGAATGACACTTGACGTTCAAGCTGTGACCCAAATGTTGCCCTGCCAGCACTCCAAACATAGGTATCTGAATGCTCAACCACGTCACTGACTTCCTTAGGCGCGTGTACTGCTCTGGCTTCACGTTACCGCATTGAAAATGGACCGCTTTGAATGTGGAAGAAGTGGCGCAAACTTGACCGAGAAATGTGGTCCTTGGCCGACCAAAAGCAAGCTTGAGAATGGTACATTTGGACACTGCCACAGTTACTTACCAGGTCCAATGTGACTTTCAAGGTCGCTTTTGATGCGTAAAAGACAAGTAGCAGAGCTTTATCAAAGACTGCAAGTCTTCCGTCATTTTCAATCCATTGGTCTGGTGGCGAGGGAAACTGGAGGCCAATATTGCAACGTCAAGATTCTTCTCTGCGACTAGAGTCTTGATGCCCTGGTTTGTCAGCCATTGATTGCTGGAGTGAGCAGATGGGGCAAGTTCAACTGTAAGGCGCCCACATCAACGCGAGAAAGAACAGCAGCTCCCCAGGATGGGTAAAAAGTACACAAAAATTTGCAGAAGAGGTGCCGAGCGACGTGCGCGCGTCATGGGAGGGCGAGACCAACAAACATTGGTTCGAAAAAGTGGATTGAGGTGTGAGAGATTCGAACTCCCAGCCTTCCGATCTGGAGTCGGACGCGCTGCCGTTGCGCCAACACCCCATGTCTCGCACCCTGCTAGAACGTTACTCGTTCAATTTTGCAAATATTTATACACCAGCATCGCAAGTATCGAATCCCTGACAATGCAGTGATGTTGTTGACGGCTCGATCACGCCTCTGGGCTCAGCCGGATGTGCACGTGCGCTCGACTCGTTGCGGCCTGATCACTCTCGGTCGGTGCGTCTTGTCCAAGTCGGGCTCGCTTCGCTCCGCACGCCTGACCATCTGCAACCGCTCGCGACGTTTCCAGCAGCAGCAGTGCACAGCAACCACGTCGGCAACCGCGACCACGAGTACACGCACGGCGACGACGTTCTCTGTGCTCAGCGACCGGCGGCCCTGAGATCGACTGTACAGCACCTGATCAACCACCGAATCCCGCCATGCCGACTGTCAACGTCGACCAGGAGTACCTGTTCAAGGCCCTCGGCCGCAAGTACTGTATGGCATCGGTTGGCACCCGCACAACCGCAATCCGAACGTGCACGCTGATCCCGAATCTGCGCGACCGCGCCGCCTACCACCACCAATAGCCACCGATGAGTTCCGTGAGCTGTGCTTCGAGTTTGGCATTGAGCTCGAGGAGGATGTACGGAGCACCGTCTCCACGTGCGCTTCATGTTACGTTCGCGGCGCGGGCTGACCGCGACTCGCGCGCAACGTGTAGACGTCGGAGCTCGCCATGGCCATTGAGCAGATTGGCGAGGCGGCCGCGCGCGCGCAGGGTCTGTCCGACAAGCCTCTCTACAAGATCGACATTCCGGCTAACCGCTACGACCTGCTGAGCCCCGAGGGGATCGCTCGGTCGCTCAAGATTTTCCTGGGCCAGGGCAAGCCGCCGGCCTACACGGTGCGCAAGCCCAAGGGTGGCAAGCTGCAGCAGATTATCGTCAAGAAGGAGGTACGTCATTGATTGCGTTTTTCGGGAACGAGGGGACCGTGAACTGACCGAACGGCGGGTGTTTGGTTCTTCAGACGGCGCAAATTCGCCCCCACGTCGTCGGCGCGATCTTGCGCGACGTGACGTTCACGCCGGAAATGTACGACTCGTTCATCACGCTCCAAGACAAGCTGCACAACAACATTTGCCGGTGCGTCGTTAATTTGGCTCCGCTCCTGCACTTTGTGCAGATTTATCGCTCGTTTGCTTCCGCGCACGCTCACGACCCGTTTTCTCCCACAGCAAGCGCACGCTCGTTGCGATTGGCACGCATGACCTCGACACGATCCAGGGCCCCTTCACCTACGAGGCGCTGCCGCCGTCGCAAATCAATTTCCAGGCGCTGAACCAGCCCAAGGCACTGCCGTGCCCCGAGCTCTTTGAGCACTACCGGACCAAGGACAAGCACATTGGCAAATTCCTGCACATTATTGAAAACTCGCCCGTCTACCCGATCATTCTTGACGCCAAGCGCGTCGTGTGCTCGCTGCCGCCCATCATCAACGGCGACCACTCCAAGATCACGCTCAAGACCAAGAACGTCTTCATTGAGTGCACGGCCACGGACTTGACCAAGGCCAAGGTCGTGCTCAACACCATGGTCGCGACTTACTCGCAGTACTCGGCGACGCCCTTCACCGTTGAGCCCGTCGAGGTCATCTACCCGGACGGCAAGAAATACACGTACCCGGACGTTGCGCCGCGGCGCATGGAGGCGTCGATTGACTACATCACGTCGGCGATCGGCGTCAAGCTCACGCCCGCCGAGGTTGTGCACCACCTCGAGCGCATGTCGCTCGGCGCGACGCTGACCAAGGACCAAAAGACGGTGCTCGTTGACGTGCCTATCACGCGGTCCGACATTCTGCACGCATGCGATATCATGGAGGACGTGGCCATCGCCTACGGGTTCAACAAGATCCCGAAAACGCTGCCGGCCGTCAACACCGTCGGCAAGCCCTTCCCGATCAACAAGCTCTCGGACCAGATCCGGCGCGAACTCGCGCTCGCCGGGTTCTCGGAGGTGTTGCCGCTCACGCTGTGCTCGCACGACGAGAATTTCGCGCACCTGCGGCAGCCCGATAACGGGTTGGCCGTGGAGCTCGCCAACCCCAAGACGGTCGAGTACCAAGTCGTGCGCACGTCGCTGATCCCGGGCGTGCTTAAGACGCTGCGCGAGAACAAGTCGCGCCCGTTGCCGCTGCAGGTCTTTGAAGTCTCGGACATTGTCGAGCGCGACGAGACGCAGGAGCGCCGCGCGCGCAATGAGCGCCGCGTGTGCATTGCCTACGCCAACAAAAAGTCGGCGTTTGAGATTATTCACGGGATGCTCGGCCGCGTCATGGCTATGCTCAACGTGCCCACGACGCAGTACGCGATTCGCGAGTCTATGAACGAGTCGTTCTTCCCGGGACGTCGCGCCGAGATCGTCTACAATGGGAACGTCATTGGGCATTTCGGTATCGTGCATCCGGAAGTGCTCGGGCACTTTGAGCTCGCGCTACCCGTGACGCTGCTCGAAATGAACCTCGAGCCGTTCCTGTAAGGCATTGTGCTACGCGGGACGGGATGGAAGGGGGGAATAGTGGTGCTGGGTCGGATTGTGCCGTGTAATTTGCGTTGGCCTTAGCGTTCAAATGATGATTCGTTTTTGCTCGGCTCGACATTGTGGATGTGCCAGACGGGAGCTCACCGGTTTCAAGTTGGGCCGCCGCTCGCCTAACTCTCGCGCTGATGCTGCGCTTGCATCTGCCCGCCCTGTCGGGTTGCCGACGCCGCTCGAAAATGGATGGCATGATTTCATTTTTGAGAAGTAACACAAAAGCACAACGCCCGCAAGCGCGAGAAACAACACACCAACAAGCAAAACTGGGTTAGAGGAATGCAGGAATGGCCAACAACAAAACGGCGGCCACCGAATGAACGTTCGCCTGCACCGTCAGGCAAGCATGAGCTGCTGCAGCGTCTGCTGCATAACGTGGATTTGCGCCTTGAGGGCATTGGCTTGCCTCGTGTGCTCGTCGGCAAGCCTACCGAATCGAATCGTGAGCGTGAAGACAGAGAAATGGGTGGAGAAGCATCGCAAGTACACGCACTTTTGCAATTGCAATTGCTTTTTATCGGCAAACGCAATGGCTTCGGGGAGCGTGAACTGCACATGGAAGCCGAATGCGACTTGTACGTAGATGTAGGTCGTGTCGGGTCTACATGGCGCGGCAGCGTGAGTGACGATTTGTGCGCGAATCATCGCTGCAAGCGATGAGCCGTACATTTTGGCCTGAACAAAGAAATTGCTGCCGAGGTCGACTTGCGTCTTGAGCTCCTTTGAGCCCGTCTCCTGGAGCATCTTGATTTGGTTGGCGAGCTTGCCGCTGCACGTCGTGATGATTTTGGCATGGCGGTGAGCGACTCAAGGTTCGAAGACGTATGCTGAAAGCATACGATGTATTTACTATTCGCTGATCTGGTTGTAGACTTGGTCGCGCAGGCCGAGCGCCTGCTCGAGGTCGACGCGCAGCTTCTCGTTGATAAAGGCCTCGTATTGCGCCACGGCGTCGCTAATATCGTCCATGGTGCCGAGAAATGCAGCGAGTTGCGAGTCGATTCTGTCGACCTGGCTCACAGCAGTCAACGTGACGTGCGGAATGTTGCTTCTCGTTGATCAGAAGAGTCAGAACGCGGTCGTGATCCTTGCAATGGATGTGGCAGGATCCGCGCGTGCCGGGATCCACCGCAAACGCTGCGCCACCTTTGCCACTTGCTCGCCACGCGTTTCAGGTTTCAGGCGTGCGGGACACGACCGCGGTCTGCACGAGAGACAACCGTGCATCGCTCAGCGTTTCCGGCCGGATCACCAATCGCGTTTGCCGGCATCCGGCTCTGCCCTCTCTGCACCGCCAAGATAACCCCCGCACGTGCAGCGCCAGCACCGGCTTCGGCACCGGCCAGCTCCCGCTCCAGCGCAAGCACACCAGCACCAGCGCAAGCACCAGCACCAGCACCACCAACCGCAGCCATGCCGCGCAACGCCCCGCTGATCCTGCTCTACGGCGCCAACGGGTACACTGGCAAGCTCTCTGCGCAGATCTTGCAGCGCGAGCCGGTCTTTGCCGCGCTGCGCGACAAGATCGTGCTCGCTGGCCGGTCCGAGGCGAAGGTCAAGGAAGTCGCCGACGCGAACAACCTGCCCTACCGCATCTTCTCGCTCGAGGGCGAGGAAGACGAGATTGACGTGCACCTGCAAGACGTGCGCGTCGTTGTGCACATGGCCGGTCCCTTCATCTACACGGCCGAGCCCATGCTCACGGCGTGCGTGCGCAACCAGTGCGACTACCTCGACATCACGGGTGGTATGTGCATCTGGTGTGCTTGGGCACGACGCGCGACGCAACGCGACGCGTCGGATCACGCCTATCGCCGATGACTCCATTTCCGCGGCGATTACGAGCGCGCTGACGAGACGGCCATTTGGATGCACAGAGCAACCGGTCATGCAGCTCATCCACGAGACCTACGCGCAAGAAATCACTAACGCCGGCATCCTCGCCATTTCCGGCGTCGGGTTCGACATTGTTCCAACCGACTGTCTCGCCAAGCGGCTCGCCGAGGCGCTGCCGGGCGCGACGCATCTCGACTTGGCCATTTGCAACGGTCCGGGCGCGGCGTTGTCGCGCGGTACGGCGCTCACCTCGTTTGAGCACTTTGCGACGGGCCGGCCCATGTGCGCGCGCGTGAACGGCGAAATGAAGAACGTCGGTGTCGCCTACACGTCGCGGCGCGTCCCGTTCCCGACGTATGGGACCAAGAACGCGGTACGGTTGCGCTTTTCTCGCATGTGACGTGATCCGCCGTCCTCACCCATCAAATCATCCCCAAACAGATGTTCCTGCCGTGGGGCGACTGCTACTCGGCTTACTTCTCCACGGGCATTCCCAACACAAATGTCTTCTTCCCGGCGCCCGCACTTGTCGCGCCCTTTGTCTACTACGGCTCAATGGTCGGCGCTGTCGCGCTCAAGTGGATTCCGGGCCTGCACTGTCTCATTTCCGCGGCGATCCCGAAAATCGCGCAGGGGCCCGCTCACCACGAGTCGAACATTGACGTGTGGGGCGAGGTGCGCGACGTAGCCACGGGCCGCGTCGCGACAGGCGCCGTCATTGTGCCCGAGGGGTACCTGTTCACGGCGCGCGCGGCGCTCCTGTCGGCGATCCGCGTGTTTGACGGGGCGGTCACCAAGAAGGCCGGGCCCGCGACGCCGTCGGTTGCGTTTGGCGCCAAGTTTGTGAATGAGATTGAGGGGGTCACGGAACTGGACGTGGTCGTGCGCGACGTGGCCGAGGTGCAGGCGGCAGCGGCGCCCGCGCACTAAGAACGCGGAATCAGATGCTGGGTAAGGGTTGCATCGACGGTCATGGGCGAGGGTCGAATGAAGCGTGGGTGGAATGAGTCGAGAGGAAATGAGAGGTGGGGGGGGGGGGGGGATGATGGGCGAGGACCGCAAAGGGATTTTTTTGTTATTGAGGGCTGCCAGGAGCGTGTGGAACCGTTTTCGAATCGGGTTGGTGGCAAAATATGCTCACGTTCTGCGTTGAACTCTTCATATGAGCTCCTTGGCCGACTACAATGTTGGTGTAGCTATCACCGTCTTCTGCCAAACGAATCGAAAGATAGCTTCATGGCCCAATGAAGCGCTTGGCTTAGAACTTGAGGCTGTATGATCGAAGAGTACAGAAGCTACGTATGGGCGCATGTCCTCTGGAACTTGCTGTTAACAAACTCGAGACAATTTTTCTTTCACACCTTTTACCTGCTTATGTGGCATTCCTTCAACTGGAGAAAGTCACATCCACTCTACCAGATGGGTCCAAACTATATCTAATGCGCGTCTTCAGCGGCCTGAGTCTCAGTGAATCCATTCCCCAAGCCAAGCATGTTCGCCCACAAGAATATCGAAAAAATAGCCGATCGGCTCACTGGCAGTCGCGGTGCAGGAAACAGAGATTGTCTGTCTGCCTGAGAAAAGTATCAACTTCTGTCAGCAAATAGACTGTTGCATCACTTTGGCTCGTTGCTCTGTCCAACTTGAGCATTAGCTCCAATGAGGTTTTTTGCAAACATGACACTTCAAAAGCCTGCATTCATGGGTATTTACTTCGAATGGATGAGCCGAAATGCACTTTGCTCATTGCCGGGCTGGGAAAACGCTGGCATGATATCGCGAACTGTTGACAACAGATGTATTGAAGAGAACCGAAAATGCCTGCTCCCATCGTCTTCTCCATTGTTTCAGATGCCGTGACAGCAAACTGGTACTTGATCAACCCAAGACTCGTTGGCTGAGGGCACATTACCTTGCGAAAAAAGCGCTCCGGACCCGCTGCTCTCTGCACCATACCAAGCGTGACTGGCGTTGGGTCAATGATGGCTTGAATGGTGTTGAGGAATAGCCACTCCAGGTGAAGCACTCCACCACTGGATAGAATAATTGCAAGCGCGTCCACAATCTCGCCACTCGGCGTATTCTGCAGAGACATTTGGAGTTCACTAGCAGAATGAGTGAGAAACCGCACGATATTGGGGCGTGCTGCAACGTGCTCAGTAATGACGTGCGACATGAGGTCGGGAAGGGGGCTGCCATTAGTGCATCGACCACAACATCAATTTACACAGGCACAACAAGCACCAGTATCTCGAGGGACGAGCGGGGAAAGCGCAGACAAAATGTTGGCCTGCACTTGAGGACTCCCACCATCAGTCGTGCAAATGGTTTGACGTTCGAGCCGCGTTAGTTGCTGGAAGAAGACTGGCAAATACAAGTCCTCAGCATCCGTGAAAGAACACTTGCATACTGAGAACTCGAAGTGAGTTGGCGGTGATCTTTGACAGAATAAGGTTTGATAAAGCAGAGAATAGCTTGCGTGGATAACATTGGCTGAGTCGCCGGGTTGGGTCGCGAACGTTTTAAAGTCTGGCATGCACGGCTCAAGCCCGTCAGGAGGCATGGTCCACCTCGTTCGATGCCAGCTTCCCTGGCAGCAATGACCAGATTGCAATTTGTGCTCTGGATACGGTCCCATTTTTGAGCCGCGCAACACCTCTCCGCGGCGACGAGTCGAAACGCGCGCGATCAGCCCGCGGTACCCAGATCCAGATCCAGTTGGAAAAGAAGCTGACATGTTTCTCTATTTCCCAAACACGACCGGCAGGGTGTCCTCGCCCAGGTTCACAAACTGTTGCTGCGATTTATGTGCACATCTGTCGCATCATCATCCCCTTATCCTGCTGCCGCCGCCGCAATAGAACGCACAGCCCCCACAACACGAGCACGGTGCACCCACGCGACCGACGCAGCGGCAACAACGCTCGCCGTCGCCGCGACCCGCACGCTCCACGACAACCACCACGCTCTCCTCCCATTCTCTTTCCTGCGGCGCCGCACGCCCTCCCCATCCGTCGCAGCCCATTCGTCGAGTAAAGCATGGTACCTGCGCTCTTCCAGGTCCGGTCGCACCGTAACGTGCAGAAGCCGGTGGTCGGACGCGTCGTAGGCGAGATTGGCCATACCCTGGTCGACGACGTCGAGCCCCATGCACAGCGTCCAGTCGAGCTTGCCCTGGAAATAGCCGCCGTAGCTGCTGAGCGTCACGTCGTGCACCGGGTCGAACGGGTCAAAGAACCCGCAGTTCAGCGCCGTCGAGAGGACGTCTGGCGGCAAGTTGAGCGACAGGAGCGCCGGGTTGAACGGGACCGTGGGCGGCTGGGCCAGAACGTGCTGCGTGAACCATTCGGCCTCAGTCGACCCGAGCGACTTCCAACGCATCTTGTCTTGGCAGTACTTGGGTGAGAGTCGTGCAATTCCGTGCGCCTGATTGTGGGCAACAAGAACTGTCAGTTTTGGGCCCAGCCGTTCCGCACATGGCAGTGAAGTAATCGAACGAACCATCGTGTTCAAATCACCACCAATCACCTGGAACGGGTGCGACTTTTTGGTCGCGCTCGCATGTGCCAGAATCTCGCTAAACTGCGCGACCCGGCCGAGCATTCCGCAAAAGATTTCCAAGTGCACGCTGTAAACGACAAGCGGGGCCGTCCACCCGGGCACCTGCACTTCGCCGACGACCGTGCACCGCCCCCCACGCCGCGGTTCGCGCAGACCCATCCCGTCGCGCTCCCAGTCAAACACCTGGTACTTGTGCACCATGACGTCGGCGGCGAAATCCCACCGCGAGAGAATGGCGTTTCCGTGCACGCCGCCACCCGAGTCGCGCGCCGACCGGACCGACGATGCGAGTTCGACAAACTCGGCGGCGAACGCGCATTTCATGCGCAGCGCCTGCGCGAGCTCTTGCGCACAGTTGCGGAAGTTGGACCGCGCGCAGCCGATATCCTGTTGGGACGCTCGTGAGCTGCCGTGATCGACCACCATGTCAAGCGAATGCACATAAGGCACGCACCAGTTCCTGCAGGCACACAACATCCGGCTGCACGCGCACCAGGACGTCAATGACCTTATCGAGCTGGTACCCGCGCTCAATGTTCCACTGCACGATCTTGACGGCGCTCACGGGCCGTGGCGGCGGCGACGTTGCTCCCGGCGAGGTCACAGGTGGCAAACCCGCCGCGAGTCGCGGTGACGGCGGCGAAGTCCCACCGCGCGACCCCGGTGGGCGCAAAGGAACAACGGGCGGGACACCAGGGCGGTAGTCGTAGATGAGCAGCTCGAAGGGCAAACCCGGCTCGTCGTCGTCGTTGTGCACCGAGTTGCGGCGCGATGAAGCGGCTGACGCGGATGAGACCGACTTGCGGCGCGGCGGCGAGCTGGCCTGCACCGGGAACATGTGCGGCGAGGCCGACCGCGATGCCGGGTGGCTCCTTGAGGCCGTGGTGGCGCGTGGAGAGGGTTGCATGATGTTGGCGCGCGCAGCTGAGAGTACCGACTTGACGGCGGGGGCGGATCCGGTGCTTACACTCGCACGCGCGTGAGCTTGCGGTCCTGTTGACTGGCTTGGTCCAAACGATGCGCAAGAGGAAATGGAGCAATAGGAGCGTTGTGTTCGAGCTGGGTCGGGGAAAGAGAAGCAGGCAGCTTGAAGAGTGATGGTCACAGAGGGCGACGGCGTCGGCGGGGGTGGCTGCTGACTTCCAATGCGCGCCGTCAGCTCGGCAAACTGGCTAACCGCGCTAATCAGCAAGTAAGAAACGAGTTTGATTCATAATTTGCACGACAGCCAACGCCAGTCCGCTTGCAGTCTGCAACGTCCCGTCCCGCTCTCCACCAAGAATCACCCCGTGCTCGCCGTAAATTCTTGCAGTCGCCGCTGGTTGTCGGGCGACAGCGCCAGCTCGCCCTGCCACTGGTCGGCCGCAGCTTGGATCTTGCGTGACACTTTTTCCATGGTTTCCTGTGGGCGTCGGCGGCAGCATATGAGCACATCCGTGCAAGCGAGGGCAGGGGCCGCCCAACACGCACATTGAGCATCGACTCAAACTCGGTGGCCATGCACGAGATACGTGTGCTTTGCTCCTCGATGATCGCGTCCTTGGTCTCGATCGTGCGCCGTGCCTCGGCTTCAGCCTTGGTCATTTGCGCCGTGGTCGCTTCTACGGTGAGCGGCGAGTAACGAGCAGCATGAGCTCAGATACACAATGCCGTGTTTATGCAGAGAGCGGCGCGATAACGCACCGTAATGCGCGCGCACATCGTGCAGCTGTGCTTCGAGCAGCGCAATTTTGTGCTTCATGTCGGTCTCGAGCTTGCGGTACTCGAGGTTGGCGTCGGCGGCCAGGTCCATGCGGTCCTGGTGCTTTTCGGCAAGCTGCGCGTCGAGATTGGCCACGGCCGTGCGAAACTGGTCGTTCTTCTCCTTGAGCCGCTGAATGACCTCGTCGCGATGCGCAAGTTCGCGACGTAGGCCCTCAATCTCGGTCGTGGCGGCCGCAAGCTTGAGCGTCAGGTCGTCGACGATTGTCTTTTCCTTGGCTGTTCTGTCGGTAAAGCGCACGCGCGGATGAGAAACAAGGTCACGTCGCGCTTGTCCGGACACGGATCAGGAGCATAGGCAGGCCCTGACATTTGCCCTCGTCAGCCTTTTTGCCCTTGGCGCCCTTGGCCGATGCCGGCTTCTTGGCGGACGCCTTCGAGGACATTCTCGCAGCTGGCTGGTCGGTGGAGCGTGACCGAGGAAGGGCTCGTCGACGCGGATCGTGGCACGGATACTGATCTGAACGCTTTGCTGCGAGTCGTTGATCCGGGCTGCTGCCAGTGTTGTGGTGGGCTGGTAATGGCGAGAACCGCGACACGGCAGCGGCGGGGATCGAAACGGGGGCCAGCCGGCCAGAAATTATCAGCAATTTGTGAAGCGCGCGCTTGCATGGCATCATTTTCCTTGCTTCTCTTCTCGCTTGGTCGTTTGGTCGAGAGCAAACCGCCCGAAGTCGTGCAGCAGCTGCAGCAGCCGGATCGCAACTTCCGGCACATCCGCCCCACTCCCCAAGCTTGCTCGTCGCCGGCCAAGTGCCGCGGCCATGGACGACAACAACTGCTCCTCCTCTCTCCAGCACTGCCAGCAGTAGCAGCAGCAGCAGCAGCAGTCAGCAGTGGTAGCAGCCAGCAGCTGGGGCGACGGGCACGACAAGACCGAGATTCACCACCCCTGCCGCCAACCCCCAACGGCCGACTTGAATCCAACCGCTGCAGCACGGTTATCCCTGCCGACTCGGCACGGCTTGCTTTCGACGAGTTGCAACCTGTGGGTGCACCTGAAACCGACAAAGACATGTATCCCGCCATGGACCAAGCGCTCGCTCTCGTCTGGGCGGCGTTTGCCGCCCTCGTCGACCCAACCATCACCGTCTGGGCCTATGCCAAGCCCTTCGTGCTCGGCACGATTGCGCTCGGCGTCGCCTACGTCCTCTACGCCATGGCGCGCACGGCCATGACCCCGGACCCGTTTGTCCTGCACTCTGTCGGCGACCTGCGCGTCGCCACGGGCCGTCGGGGCCGTCGGGACCTGTCGACGCCCGCGTCTCCCTCACCTGCCGCGCGTGTCAACGACAGCGACGCGCCCGGCTCCGTCTGGTCGTGGCGCGAGTACCTGCGCCTGACGTGCCCGGCCTGGCGCACGCCGTTCCGCGCGACGCCCTACCTGTTCAACGCGCACCTGCAGACCATTCACGCGGCGCTCGGCCGGCTCAACGGTCGCGCCGAGTACGACCGCGACTTCTTGACGACGCCCGACGGTGGCGAGATTGCGATTGATTGGTCGCGGCCCAAGGGCGGCGTGCCGTACCGCTCGACGACGCCGACGGTCGTGATTCTGCACGGGTTGACCGGGGGTACGGTTTGGTTTTTTTACGCACGCGGCCGGAGGGCGGTGCTCGTGTCCGCGCCGACCTGTTGAAAATGGACGACGTCTTACGCTCTACAATGTGTAGGATCCAATGAAAACTACGTTCAGGATCTTGTCTCGTTCCTCGCATCGCCGCCGCACGGTTACCGCTGCATCGTCGTCAACTCGCGCGGTTGTATGTTTTTATTTTACCCCTGAATGCTTGACGCCGACGCGGACCGCACCCCCTGACCCTTCATTTCACTACTCTCCAGGTGCCGAGTCGGACCTTAAGACGCCGCAGCTCTACAATGGCGCCTACACGGACGACTTCCGGTTCGCCATGAAGCATCTGCAAAAATGCCTGCCGCACGCCAAGATGGCGGCGATTGGTTTCTCGCTCGGGTCGAACATTCTCGTCAAGTACTTGGGCGAGGAGGGCAAGAACGCGCCGTTTGTGGGCGCCGTCTCGGTGTGCAACCCGTTCGACTTTGTCATGTCGAACAAGCGGCTCTTGCAGACGCGGCTGCACCGCGTCTACTCGCGCGCGCTGGCCAGCAACTTGAAAAAGGCCTATTTGAAGCATGCGCACGTCATTCGCCGCCACCCAAAGATTCACCATGGCCGCATCATGAACTCGAAGCACATTTGGGAGTTTGACGACCGCGTCACGCGCATCGTGTTTGGGTACATGACGGTCGAAGACTACTATGCCGACGCGAGCTCGTGCAATTACATTTCTAAGAGTGCGTGCCTAGCCGCGCTTCTTGATGAGATCATGCGGTGGATGCTGACCGCTTTTATTTTTCTTGATGTAGTCCGCGTGCCTTTGCTCTGCTTCAACGCCCTCGACGACCCGATCTCGCCGCTCGAGGCGATTCCGTTCCGCGCGGCCGACGAGAACCCGTGGGTCATGATTGGCACGACGCGCATGGGCGGGCACATTGGCCACTACACAGGGTGGCTCAAGCCGGAGCGGTGGTGCACGGCCATCTACGGCCAGTACCTGTCGGCCGTCCTCGAGGTACATACATTCGACTTTCGTCACTCGTTCATGGGCTCAGTCGCTGACCGAAACGTGCATCTAGGCCGAGGCGATCGTTCCCGTGCCGGACCCGGCCGCCACGGACGCGTCGGACTTTGAGACGGACGTGGACGAGGGTACCGCGTCGGACGCGTCGGCAGCCATTGCCGCGCCGGCCAAGCCCGGCGTGTCGGGCCGCGACAAGCGCCGTGCAAATGTCGGAGGCATACGCGTCGACGTCGCCCTTGTCGCGCGCCGAGACCGGCCGCTCCGACGGCCGCACCTGCCCCGACGGCTGCTCCTGCTTCTACCGCCGCACCTGCCCCGACCGCCGAGCCGCCGGCATCACGCGCGCTTCCCGCCGCGGACGCCGACGCGGCTGCTGCCACCGCTGGCGTCGTCGCGCGTCGCGGCCTGCCGGCGTGGCTCGTGACGCCTGGTGCGCGGACGGCGACGCTGCGCGCGCTAGTGCAGTGGATCATGCAAAATGTGGTGCAGTCGCGGCGCGTGCTCGTGGTGCTGCTGGTGTTGCTCGGTGTGCGGCGGACGTTCAAGTAGACGGACTAGGCGCGCCGCCCGTCCGCGCCAGAGGGGGTGGAGAGGGAGTGGAGAAGGACAGACGATGTGTTGCGCGTGTGTTTATTGGGCTGGTTCGTGCCGGCCGAGCAGGGATTTATATATCAGTAATTGACCTCTAGGCTTCAACGAAATGGCCCTGCGCGTCGCTACCATTGTCGCCCCAACTGTCGGCTCGCCGCGCTCAATCGCTGCCCGTCGACGACGTCACCACCCACGTCGGTGCGTGCCGGTCAGTCGGCAGGGTCGACACGCGGCGACACGCGTTGACCCAGGTTTGATGGTTCGAAAGAGCTCTGAGCAGCTCGCTTTGTAAGGCCCGACCTGACCCGACCGCGTTCGGAAAATCCCGGAGCGAAGCGGGGTTCGGTTAGGTTACCGGCCCCAGGTTGCTGCAGGGCCGACCGCCAAACCTGTCGCAAGGTCATCGGACCGCCCCCACACGCTGATGTCCTGCGCTGGCCTGCAGCCGCCGTGCTGCTTTGCTGCTTTGCGTGTCTAGGCATCTGCCCGCGGCTACATGTCTTCATGCGAGCATTCGCCAGCCCCCCCCCTTCCCCCCCCCACTCGACTCTTGGACCTCAGCTTGCCGCAATGCTTCGCGTTTCCCTGTCCAAGGCGGTATGTCGCCCGCGGCCCCCCAGCACGACCGCGCCAGCGACCGCCGCGACCGCGTCAAGTCGAGCACAATGAACCAACCACCCAGGCCCATGATCGTGTGTAGCTGCGCCCCGCGCCCTTCTCGCGCGCCGTCACGTCGGCGCTCGCGCGCCGCCCGTTCGCGTCGGCGCCCGAGGAGCACGACGTCGTTGTCATTGGTGGTGGCCCCGGCGGTTACGTTGCCGCGATCAAGGCCGCGCAGCTGGGCCTCAAGGTACAGCGTTCGATGCACGATTCCAGTGGCGCGAATGCACGTACGCTGACCGTGCAAGTCCGCTTGTGTAGGCCGCGTGTGTCGAGAAGCGCGGGTCGCTTGGCGGCACGTGCCTGAACGTCGGGTGCATCCCGTCCAAGGCGCTCCTGCACAACTCGCACCTCTACCATGTCGCCAAGCACGAGTTTGCCGGTCGCGGTATCGACGGTACGCTGCACTCAGCGAGACAATGCTCGTGCCCATTGTGCCCGCGCAAGCGCGCGAGCGAGCCCTCGGTCAGCGTTGGCCGATCACGCCTGCTCACGCCACCACGCACTCAACCATAGTCCCGTCGGTCTCGATCAACCTGCCCAAGCTCATGGAGAACAAGGCCTCGGTCGTCAAGGGTCTGACGGGCGGGATTGAGATGCTCTTCAAGAAGAACAAGGTCACCTACGCCAAGGGCCACGGCAAGATCGTGTCCCCAACCGAGATTGTCGTCGAGGCTGCTGACGGCACGACGCAGACGCTCAAGACCAAGCACATTATCATCGCTACGGGTTCGGAGCCGTCGTCGTTCCCGAACATCCCGATCGACGAGCAGAAGATCGTGACCTCGACGGGCGCGCTGTCGCTGCCCGAGGTGCCCGGCAAGATGATCGTGATTGGCGCCGGTGTGATCGGCCTCGAGCTCGGCTCGGTCTGGTCGCGGCTCGGGTCGGAGGTGTCGGTCGTCGAGTACCAGGGCGCGATCGGCGCGGGCATGGACGGCCAAATGGCGAAGGAGTTCCACAAGATGCTCAAGAAGCAAGGGCTCAACTTTGAGCTCAACACCAAGGTGCTCGGCACCGAGCTTGTTGGCGACAAGGTGCACGTCAAGGTCGAGGACTCGAAGGGCGGCAATCAGCGCACGCTCGAGGCCGATACCGTGCTTGTCGCCATTGGCCGCAAGCCCTACACGGACAACCTCGGTCTCGAGAACATTGGTCTCACGACCGATAACCGCGGCCGGATCCAGGTGGACTCGCACCTGCGCACGTCGGTTGCCAACGTCTGGGCCATCGGTGATGTGATTGTGGGTCCCATGCTCGCGCACAAGGCCGAGGAGGAGGGCATTGCCGCGGTCGAGAACATTATCAACGGCGCCGGCCACGTCAACTACGACGCGATCCCGTCGGTCATCTACACGCACCCGGAGGTCGCGTGGGTCGGTCTCACCGAGGAGCAGGTCAAGGAGAAGGGGATCGAGTACAACGTTGGGTCGTTCCCGTTCATTGCCAACTCGCGCGCCAAGACCAACGGCGACTTCCAGGGTCTGGTCAAGATCATCTCGGACAAGAACTCGGACCGTATGCTCGGCGCTCACATCATTGGCCCGGTACGTCTTCCTGCTGCATTTCCGCGCTTGTGCTCGTTGCGCGAGTCTGACCCTTCCATCCGTTCATTCATTTAGAACGCCGGTGAAATGATCTCGGAGGCGACGCTCGCCATCGAGTACGGCGCCTCGTCCGAGGACGTCGCACGCACCTGCCACGCGCACCCGACGCTGTCCGAGGCCTTCAAGGAGGCGTGCATGGCCGCGTACGGCAACAAGAAGCCGATCCACATGTAGGATGGGTCCGAAAGATATCTGTCGTTTTTGAACAGTCTTTTCTTTTCCTCCTCGTCTCTCTCCCCCTCCCGCTTCCGGGACTGGACGGCCCCAAACCACCAACCATTGTTCATTCGGGAAACAATCTCAAGTCCACATGCCTCTCCTCTCTTGCGCCGCCAGTCCCCTGATCTCCCCAACTTGTACAAACTAGTTCGTCCACCCGCTCCCCGCTCCCTCCTGTTTTGGTTTGGGCCTCGTTCCGCCTTTTGGTGCTCATAATGGTAAAGAAACACTTTCGGTCCACGCTTGCGAACGGGAGTGGCAGCAAGAGAGGAACTTGAAGCAAATCAAGCGCTCATCGTTTCATTTCGCGATCAAAAATTACACGGCAGCGAGAGAGGGGGACATGGTGGATGGAATAGTGTAGCGAGGAAAGAGGGGAGCGAAAGAAACGGCACAACCAAACTAACAACTATATCAAAAAGAAACGAAAGAAAAACGGATGGCCCAAACGCGCTTAGTCCTTGATCTTCAGCGACTCGATCTTGGACGCCAGCTCGTCGGCCTCCTCCTCCTCTTCCTCCTCCGCCTCGTCCTCGGCCTCGTCCTCCGAGAGTTCCTCCATCTCGTCAAGCTCATCGAGCGCGTCCTCATGGCCGAACCCTTCGAGAATCTCCTTGATCCGCTCAACCTCGTCGCTCTCGGCCTCAAAGCAGTTGCCGTTCAGCTCGAGCAACGTAACCTTACCGCCGTGCGCACGCAGCCAGTCGCCGAGCAACGACGCGCCCTTGGCGTTGATCTCATTGAACCCGAGGTGCAGTTCCTCAATCGAGTCCACCTTGGCCGCACGCATGGCCTTGAACAGGACCGCGGCGCCCTTGGCCGTCAGCAGGCAGTCGCCGAGGTGCAGCTTGCGCAGGTGCGGCCACGACGGCAATGCCGCGGCAACCGCAGCAGCGCCGGCCTTGGTCAGCGTGTTATCCTGCACGTCGAGCACCTTGAGCCCCTTGCACGACTTCAGACCCGCGACGAGCTCGGCAATCCCCTCTGGCCGAATCCCGTTCTGCGGAATCTGCACGTGCTCGACGTTGCCGTGTGCAGCAAATGCGGCGGCCAGTTTCGGCATCGACCCGTTCTCGAGCCGGTTGCGGCCAGCGACAAACACGCGAAGCGGCGACGCGCGGCCCGCGGCCTTGTGCGCGGCAGCCTGTGCGGCGAGCGCGTCAGCGACGGCCTGCCCGCCCTGGCCGAGCCCGTTGTTGTTGAGCCGCAGCGTGTGAAGCGAGGTGGTCTGCGACAGGAATGGGACGATCGGGAACGCGCCGGCGGGGCCAAAGGCGTTGTCCGAGAGGTCGAGCGTGTGCACGGCAAGCGGGATCAAAGGTTCGGTGAGCGCCGTCAGGCAGGCCGGGATCTCGGACTTGAGGCGGCCGGTGAACATGTCGGAGAAATTGCAAATCTGGTGGACGGTGGGCGAACGATAGTCGTCGTCGTCAGTCGGTGATGCGGTTCGAAATGGGCCATCAAATTTGAATTTGGGCGCGGCAGCACCTTGAGGTCCTTCTTGCCGACAAGCGCGGCGCCAATGGCCTTGGCCGCCTCGATACCAAACGTGTGGCCCGACAGGTGCACCTCGGTGACGTTGGTCATGGCCTGCAGCTTGGCGGCGTGCACTTCGACGTCCTTGGCCGTGTCGAACTTGAGGCCCTGGCCGGGAATGCGGAAAATGGTCGACATGGAGGCGGCGGAAAGTGGTGGGGAAGGGTTGGACGGGCTCGATGAAGCGTTGAGCACAAAATGCAGCGAGTTGGCGCGGCAGACTGGACGGTTGACGAGGAGGACGACGTCGTCGACGACGAACGAATCTGGCAATGGAGTTGGGTTGCACAGAGGCCATGGCAACGGAGAGGGTCGCCTGTGCAGATCTAGCAACGAAGCATGCTGCCCTCACATGAGGACAAAGCCAGTATGCGTGCGCCCCGCGCGACGCCCAGGACACAAGCAAGCGTCGCCACTCAAGCCGTAACACGTCAACGCGTCGCGCATCATTCAAGGCGAAACCGTACTTGACAAAGGACACGGAAGCATCAAGCTCAAGTTTCCCAAGCTTCTCCACCAGGCATTTGCCCTCCAATCATGAGTTTCCCAGTTCCGTCTGACCCTCTCTTGCCTGAAGCATCCGCAGCTCCAGCGTACAATGCATGCCTGACTGCAGCATGTGATATTTTGGCGACGCAGCCCATGGAGCTCGCGTCGATTGATGCTCTTGCCACGAAGCTCGACGCTGACTATGCCTCTGTGCTCACCGCACTTGGTGGGGTCCGCCAGCTCGCCATCGAGTTCCCTGACCATGTCGCGTACAATGTAATTTCGGACGTGTTGGTGCTCATTGCGCATCCGAGTGACTTGACGCCACTCGACGACTGCATGATTGACGCTCGTCGCTACGCGCTGCGTCTCTTATTTGCCTACAACCAGAACGAGACTGGGACTTCGACCGCCGAGATTGCGGCCGCCGTCTTTGCGCGGCATGCGGAAACGATTCGCGGCATTGGCGGCCCTGAGACGCTTGCTCGCGCGTACCCGGACTTGTTGGAACTGCGTCCTGATGGGACCATGGAACTGATTGACGTGCCGCCCAATGTTGTTGCTCCAATGTCGCTCAACGACTTGGCGACGTTGCCCATGTCTGATGCGTCTTTGGCCAAGTTGACTCTTGATCCTGTTGAGGGTTTGTCCACCAAGTTGCCGATGCGTGACGCGTCATTTGACGAATCGCTCTCTCCCATCCAGGATTTTGGCGGCGCGGACACGGCGGCGCTGCCTGCTCATGCTCTCGATCCCGCGACCATTGATTGTGCTGATCCAGATTCATCGAGCATCTTGCCGGCCTCTGAGCGCGACCCGGGTCTCCCTTACTTTGGCACTTGTTTGCGCGCGACTTGTGCTTTCCTGCAGCAGCGGCCCAATGGCGAGGCTCCACTTACCGATCTTGCTCCCATTGCGTTCCAGTTTCCCAAAGTGGTCGCAGAATTGACGACGCTCCTGGAACTTGCGATCGAGTTTCCGTCCCACGTCCGGTTTGTGGCCCAGACGCATGCGCTGCGGCTCCTGTCGGTCGATTTCTCAACGCTCCCGTCTGACCTGGCCATTCAGCAGCGCCGTCATGCTCTTCGGCTCATACTTGCTCACAATGGGAACCGTCTTGGGCGGGTCCAGTCGTCAGTGGTGGCTCGTGTTTTGGCGCAGCACAAGGACAAGACGGGTGGGATCTTGGACGTGGGCGTGCTGAATTCAGTGTACCGGCCGTTTCTGCGTCTTGACGCTCGTGGCGACTTGCGCATTTTTGCGCTCCCGAGTCGTCTCTTTGATTCTTGTTTGCAAGACGCTGATTCTGCAGACACGACTGTGAAGCAAGCATCACATTGTGCACAAATGGCCCACCCTTCCTTGGTGAAGCCTGAGTTCATTATGCAGCCGGCTGGCCAGAGAACTGTGACCATGTGGAAGAATGCTGCAACGTCTGCATCCAAACGTTACTGGTCCAGCCCGATTCCGGACAAATGGCGTACAAGCACGTCGACAAGTGTCTCCAGTGTCTATCTTGTCTCGACAGTGAGCGATGCGCAGGCCATTTCTGCTGCCCTCTTGGAGCGCCAAGTTCATCGATTTGCTCTGGGCATTGAGGGCCGGTTTGCTGCTGGCTCTTTTGTGACAGTTGACGTCATTCTGCTCTCGTTCCAGAGTCCCCACGATTCGAGTCGGCAAGTTGTTCTTGTTTGGGACTTGGCGCGCACAGATATCGGCGAGCATGACGGCATGATAGTCGCGATTAAGCAACTATTTGAAGATTCGAAGACAATGTTTGTCGTGCATGGTGGCGGTGCTGTGTTGGAAGCGCTTTCTCGTTTGCTCGACTTGCAGTTGCCGCTCCAGCGCACACTTGACACGCAGTCTTTGTTCACTGACTGGCTCGAATGGTATGCCGTTGTCCGAGCAGAAAATTGGCGCAGCAATGATCCATGTAGCCCTCTCTCGCGGTTTGATCCCACCTACCTTTACGACCTCATGGCGGTCCTGGAAGAGTGTGACAAGGAGTACCGCCAATGGTCGATGTACTCTGGGAATGCGCAGCGAAAGAACGACTTTGGGTCAATGCTAATCGGACGCTCCGGACGTACCAACTTACTGATTCCACGCTCATTCTGGGACTTGCACGCCAAGCAGGAAACCATGCTCGCCTTCGCCGCGTTTCTCGTGGAGCGGCTTGTTCCGCTCGCTGATCACCTCTTGGGGCTCACGGACCACATGATTGCCCGGCACGAAAGTGCTGAAGGTCGGTCCGGGCTCTCACCAGGCAGTACGTTTGATCCAATATCGTGCGAGCCCAGTGCGCCAGTCGGAAAGTTGTGGAAGACGATTGCACCTCTGCCCAAGGGCCGGCTTGTCCAAGCGCGGTTTGTATCTGGCGTTCAGAACCACGTTTGGCGGCCTGAGGCGGTCGCAAACATGCCTATATACCCACTTCCAGACGAGGGTGCGATGGAACTGTTTGCCAAACCAGACCCAATTGACGCGGCCGAGCATAACCAGCTTGCAATGGACCGGCTCTTGGCGATTTTCCCCAAGCACTTGCCGGCTGCGCTCGAGGCTATCCCACGCGCGCTCGATTCGGTCCATCAGATTTTGCTTGATCTGGACCAGCATCCGCAGCTCTTCATGATTGACGCAGCGGACAACGTGCGCCGACACGTCTTGAAAGAATGCCGCCTCGTTACTCGGGCTGACTTGTCGTTGATCTGCGACTCGCTCACATTCACGACCACTGATTGCGCTGGACTGGACGGGTCTTTGCATCGTATCAGCCGCATCGTCAACAAGAATGGACTCGTGATTGGGCTCACGATTCGCATGGGTCGCTTGTTCCCGCCCAACAAGAGTGTCGGGCGTTTGCTGCTCGACTTGATTTACAAGGCCGGCCAGTCAATTTTGATTACTGGCGCACCAGGCTCGGGCCGCACGTACGTTCATTTGATGGTTGGTGCTTCTGTTTGAGCGAATCACTCACATTGATGCTCTTCCCCCGATTCCAGGTCGGTTCTCCGCGATCTTGCGGCGCGTCTGGCCGCGCGCGGCCATCAAGTTCTGGTCATTGACACGTACAACGAAATTGGCGGCGACGGCGACGTGCCGCACCCTGCTCTCGGCAAGTGTCGTCGCATACAGGTTGCCGACCGCGCAGCTCAGCACGCGCAGATTGTGAACGGCGTGCGCAACCACCAGCCGGACATTATCGTCATTGACGAGATTGCGACGCACGACGACGTGGCCGCGTTGCAGCTCATTGCGCCGTGCGTTCGCGCCGTCATTGCCGCCACATCTGGCTCTTTCCCGAGCGCGTTCTTGAGTTTGGTGCTGCACCGGCTCATTGGCCATGTCTTTGATGCGGCCGTCACACTGCTTCCCGGCCACAGCAGCGTGACCGTGCGCCATGGGCTTTTGGATACGGTGATGGATATCGAGAACCCAAAGCACGAGTCGATCTGCGGCGCTTGGATTACTAATCCACCAGTGTGGAGGATCGAACACCGTTGGTTGCCCGGTGCGCGTAACGTGCCGCTGACGAAGGGTGGGACAGGGGAAATGGCGGGCGAGGACACGTTTTGGGTCAAGGCGGAGCCTTTTGTTGTCCGATAAGCGTCGCTTCATTGTGCGCTGTGCCTTATGCCTTGAATTAAACTTGTTTGGCTCTCGTTTTGGATCGTATGGTTTGAGTGAATGTTGCAGCTGGAGCGAAAGTATCCGCGGATGATTTTCCTGCAGTCGAAAAGAAATGGGTGCCCCAACAGCAAGCCAGCACATGTATCGACGACCATTAGATATCTCCAATGCCGACCCTATTGCGGCCAGGCAAACGCATGCTTCGCGTCAAGCAAGGCTGTTCCTCTGATGCATCCTCAATTCTCATCAATCCATGCGATCCAGATATTCCACGAGCAACTGAGTCGTGCAGCCATCCTCATGATTCATCTCACTAACAGCACCAACGTATATCGCAACGAGACATGCTGCTTTCAAGCGAAAAGAATGCGGGTTAGTAGGACCACTTTTGAAGACTTCACCGTGACGGTGCTGCAAACGGAGAATTTTCGCCACACCTTGGTGCGCATCACTCGTGCCCAAGCAATCGTGCTCAAAGCATCAAGTCCAAGAGTCTCAAGCTTCTCCGCCAGCCATTACTTTCACTAGAAATTCCAGCCGTGAGCACTGAAATCTCTTCTAGACCTGGACTTGTTGGAAGTGCGTTGTGACAGAACGGCCGGGGGTGTGTCAGGACTCGATCACTTTTCCGCTGCAGTGTTGCACAGGGCCAGGAACCTGGCACGTTTTCCCCCTTGCGAAGGTTGGTTTCTTGCTCACTTGTAGTGACAGTGGAGACGCGCCTGGAAATGATCCATTCATGGACTTCGAAAGGCCTTGCACTTGTCGCCATTTATCGTCCGCTGATACTTCTTGCAGCTTTCATGGAGCGGCCATTCAAGTACCCGACCACAGTTTCAAAGTGACGAGGCCCGCCCTTATGCTGCGCTGATGCTCCTGCACTTGCGTGCATATCCAGCGACCCTCTCAGTTTTCAGTTATTATGATCTGACACTCATGGCTCGAGAGACTGAGATTGGGACACACTTTTACCCTTGGACAGGTCCTCATTGATACCCGGTCGTGGAGTTCATGTTCCTTCGATTGGCTCTTTTGCGAGCTGGCCGTTCATCTCATGTGTATGATGATTATCAACAATTAACGCGTGTAGTCCCGTGCAGTCGTAGCCTGTACACCAGGAAACTGCTCCTTGGCAGGTTCTAGCAACTGCATGATGCGACGCTGACGACCAAGTTCGTTCGTGTCTGGTCCTTCTGGTGTGGCCGTAGCGTAAGATTGAAACATTTCTGGCTGGCGGGCGAATGAGAAAATACAGGATGATGGTGCGTCGGTGCTGTGTGTGGGCCACGCACTGGTGCAGCTGTTGTCATTTCCACGACAAGCCTCGGCCAGATCGCGACCGCGTTCCAACTCCACGTTCCCCACCGCGCCTTCACCCAGGTCGACGCTGTTTGCCGACTGCAAGAACCAAAAGACAGCAACAAATCGACCTCACCATCCTGCCTCTGGACGCAAAGGAGCGTGCTCGTCTTCTGCGACCCTTCGTCGTTCGCGACGACATCCCTCTCCAATCGTCTTGTGCTCGTGCTCGCCATGACCGACAACTACCAGCAACGCACGGACGGCGCCGCTATACACGCGCGGGCGCCGTCCTCTTCTCTGACTGCTGCCATGGGCCTCGAACCGACCAACTATCTCGTGTTTCTACGCTCTATTTGCGACCATCTTGCGACCTGTCCGAACCGCCGTGCGCCGCTGTCGTCGCTCCAGGATATTGTCGCAAAGTATTACTTTGCCCAGAGCTCGCTTGGCGGCGTCAGGGGCCTGGTTATTGAGTTCCCGCAGATTCTCCGGCTGGACGGCAAGGACAGCAAGGAAGTGGTGCTCATCGCGCACCCAAAGTTTACGCATCCGGGTGTCGACAGGGACCATGAACTGCACCAGCGCCGGTTCGCGCTGCGGCTCACTGTTGCGTGCCTCCAGCTCGGCCACGGTTCTGTCTTTGTCTCGACGGCGGCGACCATGTTGAAGCAGTTTGAGGACGAGACGGGTCGGTTTGTGGACCCGGTGGAGTTGGCTGCGATCTACCCGACTTTTATTGCGCTGCGCGACGATGGGACGCGACTCGAGCTGCTGAACCTGCCTCACCGTCCACTCGATCCGGTCAAGGTCGCAAATACGCCGCTCCAGTACGCGAATGCATCGCCAACGTCGCCGACGGTGCCTCGTCGTCCCCCAACTCCATTGCCGCCAGCTCCCGCTTATTGCGCGTGTCTGGCGGCCGCGTGCAATACCTTGGCCTCGCTGCCAGGCCGTAGCGCTCCCGTCGTTGCTCTTGACACGGCTCTGCATGGCACGCATGCTGCGGTGCTTGCTAAACTCGGCGGGATTCAACAGCTCGCTGTTGAGTTCCCGGGCCATATCTCCTATGACGGTGGCACGGACGAGATGGTTCTCGTTGCGCAACCAGACCAACTTGCGCCGCCTGACGACCATACGATTGATGCGCGCCAGCTCGCCCTGCGGCTTCTGTTTGCATATAACGACAATGAGGAGGGCACCGTGCCGGCTGAGACGGTCGCCGCTATTTTCGCGCACTACGCGAAAGAAATTGGTCGTGCTGGTGGACCTGAGGCCATTGCGCGCGCCTACCCGAAATATGTTGAGCTCAATGACGACGGCAGCATGGAGCTGATCGACGAGCTCGTGAACCCACTCAAGCCGCTCTCGCTGAGTGATATGGCGCCGTCGTCGGCCGTGGAGCGAGATGATGCATCCGAGACTGGCTTGTGGTCTGAGACCACATCTTTGGCAAGCCTACGTCTGGCCTCTACCAACGCATCGCAGCCCGCTGCGTCTTTCGCAGTCCACCTCAGCCCCGACGACCCACCCAACTACGTCGAGTGTTTGCACGCCACGTGCGCGTTTCTACAGCAGCAGCCGGAGCAACAGTCGACACTCGCTGACCTTGCGGTTGTTGCTCGCCGCTTTCCGCGCGTCATTGCCGAGCTCGGCACGATCAAAGGTCTCTCCATCGAGTTCCCGACGCACATTCTGCACATTGCCAAGCTGTCGTCGCTGCGGCTGCGTTCGCCGCACGACGATGCTCTGCTCCCGTCAGACGCGCTCATCCACCGCCGCCGTCGCGCGCTGCGCCTTGTCGTGGCCTACAACGGCAACCGGCTCGGCCATGTCCCGTCGACCGTCGTCTACCAGATTTTGAAGGATCACCGCGATGAGACGGCGGGGGTCACGACCACCAAGGCGTTGGCGCGCGCTTACCCAATGTTTTTGCGGGTCGACCCGAATGGCGACTTGCGCATCGTTTGTTTCCCGCCGCGGCTCCTCGAGCCGCGTACGCCGTGGTATGAGGCCGCTGGTGCTGACGCGCCGGGTGAGCAGCAGCAGCAAGAAGGCATGTCAGCAGACGCGGCGTCCGCGTCGGCAACGGTGGTGAACGACGCTATTTCCAACGGTACGACTTAAACGCTTCTCGCTGCTCTCATTTGGGCTTAACTTGACGTGATTTGCGGACAACACCCAGGTTCTTCGCCGGCCCCGCCGGCCAAGACCACAGCCATACCCTCGCCCAAGCCGGCGCCGACCCGCTCCTGGAAACCGCTCCGCTCGCTCCCCCGCTGTGACATCTACCTCGTCAAGTCGGCCGTTTCGGCGCGGCATGTGCCCGGCGCGCTCGCGGCCAACGGCGTCACCAAAATCGCGGTTGCCGTCGAGGGCGTTCTCACGCGCGACGCCTCGACCGTGATTGACGTGGTCGAAGTCGCGTACATGGACCCGGAGCGCAACAAGCCGGCGGCCCAAATTTGGGATTTTGCGCGCGTGACGCCCGGCGACCGGCTCGGCATGATTGCTGCGTTGCAGGCGGTGCTCGGCGACGCGAACCGGACGGTGATCATGCATGACGGCCGCGCGGCCGCAACTGCACTCGCCGACTTGTTCCACGTGCAGATTCCGCATATGAGCGCACTCGACACGCATATTTTGTTCCGGCAATGGGTCGAGTTTAGCAACGCGGTCCGTGCCGCGGTCGGCGACCATGGGTCCGCCAATGAAAACTTTGCGCCGCTCGACGTGAACCCGACGGGCCGTGCCGAGCTCGATACGATGCTCGCCGCGTGCGGATTGCTGTGGAACTCGCACCAGTCGACCTTGGCCGCCGCTGCTGCTGCTGCTGCTCAGCAACACGGATCGACGACGCGGCGCACGTACTGGGACCTGCACCCGACTCAGTCCATTTTGCTCGAAAACGCGGCGTTCAATGTCGACCAGCTCGTGCAGGCCGCCGACGTGCTCTTGGCGCGGATCCAGGCACTGACGGTTGTGCAGGCCATGTACGTGAGCGCACACAACGTCGATGGCCGCCAAGGCGGCTCGGACGTGGTGGACAATAACAGGCTCGACGCAAACGCGGTTGCGGTGGACAAGGACGACCACGCTGTGCCCGAACCGGCCATGGCCGCGTTGACCAAGGAGCACTGCGCCGCGCCCGATACGAGCAATGATACGGCGGTCCAGGATGGCCGCACCGCGTCCGAGGCAAGCACTGGCCCGCCAAATGGCGTTTTTCAAGCGGCGACCATGAACCGCGAGGACGAAGATGCGCCGCTGGCTGGAGCGTCCTGGACGGCATCGCCGCTGCCCAAAGAACGGAAAGTGCAAAGCTGTTTCGCTGCGGGTGGTCGGCACCAGTTTTGGCGGGACGCAAGCGTGACCCAGTTTGTGGTTCCGGACGTGGGCAAGGACGAGGAGATCGTGCTCGACGAACCCGATTTGGACGTCTTGCGCGAGCACACGCACGTGGACCAGGGCCTGCTTTACTCTTTGATGCCGTCGAGCTTCGAAAATGAGCTCCGTGACGCAGTGTTCGGCGGGAACAATCCTGCTTCCATTGTCCTGGACGTGGGCCGCGCGCCGCTCGTTTCTTTCTGGGGCGGTGACGACCGTAACGTGACGCGGCGACTCACCAAATGCCTACCGGTGACGAGCGCGGATCTCGAAACCATGTGCCAGTCGCTCCGGTTCATGCCCAACCACAGCGCAATTTACGACCAGTCGCTGCATCGTGTCAGCCGCCTGCTCAACAAGCAGGGACGTGTCGTCGGGCTCACGATTCGTGTTGGCCGAGCTTGGAATCCGACTCGCGGCGTTTCGCATATGTTGCTCGACGTGATTTGCGGTGGAGACAAATCGATTTTGCTCGTGGCCAAGCCGGGCGGTGGGCGCACGTACGTCTCGTTTTCATTACTTTTCGTTGTCATTTTGGGTGAAGCTGAGGCTGTTCGTGGTGTTCCATTGCAGTCACACACTACGCGAGCTGACCGCGGTTCTTGCCGCGCGCCACCACCGCGTGCTCGTCGTCGATACGTACAACGAGCTCGGCGGCGACGGCGACGCACCCCATCCAGCCCTCGGTGCCGCACGGCGCGTGCAAGTTACTGACCGCGCGCAACAGCACGAGCACATCCTCGACGCGGTGCTGAACCACGCGCCCGACGTCCTGGTCGTGGACGACGTGGCGACCGCCGACGGTATGGCGGCGCTGCGCACCGTGACGCCGCGCGTGCGAGCGCTGGTCACGACGGCGCCCGGATCGCTCACGTCCGTGTTCCAGAACCCGGCGTGGCGCGCGCTGCTCGGCGGCGCGGATGGGACAGACCTGCCCGTGTTCTCGACGGTCATTGAGGTGGTGGGAGCCGAGGCCGTGCGCGTGGTGCATGACCCGGCGCGCTTTGCCGCGGACCTTGCTGCGGGACGCGACGTGTGGGTCGAGAAGCGACGGTGGATGACGCTGTTTGACCCGAACGAGCGCAGCGGGTTTGGCGACGGCCGGACACTGAGCAAGAAAGGGTTTTGGGCCATGGTGGAGAAGGTCGAGTAATGTTTAACGTATCGGATCGTGGTGTATCGCGTGTGGGTCGGCCATTGATTTTTGATTTTTTATATTTTGATTTTGATTTTTTTTTTGTGTTCTTTTTGAGAAATGGAGATGTTGGCGGGGATATGCGAGCAACGAGATCAAACATGTGTTGATAGTTCAACTTTGCTCCCCGACAGCACGCGCAACGTGCGCGCAAAACCAGCGTTGGCTCCCAGCGGGAGCGATCCCATCGCACAAGGCGTGGAAGAAGGAGCGGTGCCCCGCAACGGGCCACGCGCGCGCACAGGACGGCGACGCGGAACTGCGGCGGGGCAGTGCGAGACAACCGGTGCGAGACAGCCAACCCTGCCCACCGCGCCACACTCCCGCCGCCAACCCCGCGACGCGACGCGACGCGGCCGCCCTCTCCTGGTCGGTCGATGTATCACTATTTGCGCCGCGCGCAGGCGAACCAGCTCCCACTCGCACTCTCCCGATCCCGCGCGTCGCGCGTACCGCTGTCCGCGCCCGCGCCCGCGCCCGCTGCCGCCATGCCGGCCCCACCATCGCCTTCCGCGCCGCCGGCCTACGGCGCGTGCCTCGCGGCCGCCTGCGATGTGCTTTCCGTCATGCCTGGCCAGTGCGCGCCCGTCGACGCACTCGGCATGGCCCTCGATGGGCCGTTTGCCGAGGTTCTCGCTGAGCTTGGCGACGTGAGCCAGCTGGCCACCGAGTTTCCAGACCACGTCTCCTACGACCTGATCTATGACGCACTGGCACTCATCGAGCACCCACGCACGCTGCCGCCGCCCGACGATGGCGCCGTGGACGCGCGCCGGCTTGCGCTGCGTCTGTTGTCGGCCTACCGCGACAATGAGCCGGGCGTCGTGCCCGCTGCGACTGTAAATGCCATTTTCGCGCACCATGCCAAGCACATTGGCCAGGTCGGTGGGCCCGAGGCCGTGGCCGACGCGTACCCGGCCTACCTCGAGTACAACATCAATGGCAGCGTGGAGCTACTCGACGAGCCGCCCAACCCGCTCGACCCGCTGTCGCCCGCCGACCTCGCGCGAGCTGTTGACGCGACAAGATCGTCGGCACCCTCGGCCACCACCACCAAGTCGAGCGCACAGCCATCTGCGGCCACGACGACGCGTGCCGCGAGCCCGGCCGTGCCGCTCGCGGCGCCCGCCACGACAGCCAAGACCGATGCGTCATCCACCACCTCGTCACGCGTGGCCAGCCCTGTGCCGCCGCGGGTGCCGACGACAACGACCTCCGTGACCCGTTCACCGACTCCCTCGCGCGACGACGCGCCCAACTACGTCGAGTGTCTCCGCACGACGTGCGAGTTCCTCAAGAAGCGCCCCGCTGGGACCGCGACGCTCTCCGACCTGAACGGGATCGCGGGCCGGTTCCCGCGCGTCGTGCACGAGCTGATGAGCCTGAAGGGCCTGTCGATCGAGTTCCCGGACCACATCACGCACAATGCCCGACTCAAGGCGCTGCGCGTGACCTCGACCAACTTCGACTCGCTCCCGCCCGACGGCTACATTCACCGACGCCGGCGCGCGCTGCGGCTCCTGCTGGCCTACAACGACAACCAGCTTGGCAAGTTGCCGCCGGCCGTCGTGCAAACGATCCTGGACAAGCACCGCGCCGAGTTGTCGGGGATCAGTACAGCGAATGAGATCGCGCGCGCCTACCCGATGTTCACGCGCATCGAGCCAAATGGCGACTTAAACCTGTTCTCGTTCCCGACGCGCATGCTTGAGCCCAAGTCGCTCGAGGAAGAGGATGAGCCCGTCAAGCCGGGCATGCCGGCCGCCATGGCCAAGTCGGCGGTGGCATCTACGGCGCGATCAACGGCCGCGCCCACGCCGGCCTCGCGGCCATCGACGACCGGAGCAAGCACGGCCACGCGCACGACTTCGGCCGCTTCGCTCCCACCAACGACCCCACCAAGCACGCGCGCCACGTCGGCCGCGTCGCAGCTGCCCACGTCATCGTCGTCGACCATCACCACCACTGCGACCGCGCCGTCTCCCGTGCCCCGTTCCAAATCCGCCGTCCCGGCGCACTGGCACCCGCGGCGCTCGCTCTCGCGGTGCGATATCTTTGTTGTCAAGTCCGCGAGCACGGCGTGGCACCTGCCCGCGATCGTGCGCGACGCCAACGTGACCAAACTGGGCGTATCGATCGAGCTCGGCGCGGACGGCACGACCGCCGACGTGATCTCAATCTCGTTCATTGACCCGTACCGAGTCAAGCCGCTCGTGTTTGTCTGGGACTTTGCGCGCGCGCCCGTGGCTGACCAACCGCTCATGAAAATGCGGCTGCAATCGATCATGCGCGAACCGGCACTCGTGGTCGTCATGCATGGCCGCGCGGCCGTGCGCGACCTCGTGCGGTGCCTGGACGTGCGCCCGAACATGGTCGACACGCAGGCGCTCTTCCAGGAGTGGATGGAGTTGACGGTCGCGGTCTGGACCAAGTTTGGCGACGCCGTCGCGAAGGAGCTCGGCGCACCGTCTATGGTGAACGTCACGGGCCACGCGACGCTGAACATGGTGCTTGACGCGTGCAAGCGGCCGCAGAATGAGCATGCGGGCATGGTGAGCGTCACGGATTTCCGCCGCGGGGAGACGTTCTGGGACCGGCACGACGCGCAGGGGATGCTGCTCGAGTACACGGCGTGCAATGCCGACCAGCTTGTGCCGGCGGCCTACTTGATGATCAAGAGGGTTGGCGAGTTGAAGGCGTTGCAGGAGGACGCCGACGCGCGCGAGGAGAGCGAAGAAGAGGCGGAGGAGGTCGAGACAGGATATGTCAAGGCCATGGGGAGCGTGGTCGAGCCCGCGCCGGCGCCTGCACCGGCGGCGACCGCGAAAGCTCCTGCACCTCCGGCTGCGGCCAGGGAACCGGTTGCTACCGCGGCCAAGTCGCCAACGCCTGCGGGCCCCAGCACTGCTTCACCCAAGGAAGCCGTGCCAACGGCCCCGGCGAGCCGCGGCCCGAGTGCTGTCAAGGAGGACACAAAGACGACGACGAGCCGCGGTGTGGTCGGTGCCGAGGAAAGGAAGCCAGCGAGTCGGGCCCCGACGCCCGCCGAGGAACTGATGCCGCCACCGGGTCTTGGGCTGATCGCTCGCAAGGAGGACGCCAAGCCGACGAGTCGTGCCGCGACCGGCGCCAAACAGCAGGAGGAGACGCAGCCGGTGATTCGCAGCGCGACGGTCCCGAAGGAGGAGTCCAAGCCGGTGGTGGTCCCAGCCCCGAGCCCAGCTCCGGCAGTAGCGACGGTGGCACCTTCCGCACCAGCTGCCACGACCGTCGCCAAGGCCGCCGAGCCCGAGCCGCCAATGCGCAACGCGGCCGATGCCAGGCCGGTGCCGCTAACGAAAGGCCACCCGTCCACGCACCCCGTCAACGGAAATGGCACCCACGACGACGACGACATCGACCCTTCGCTCGGTGCCACCTGGGCGACCGCGCCGCTGCCCATGGGCAGGCACGCCATGGCGCGGTTCGCCGCCGACACGGGCGCGCTCGAGTGGCGCAACGCGACCGGGGCCGAAGCCGACGACGTGTCCCAGTCGGGCGCGATGTCGCACGACGACTTCGAGGCCATCGAGATCGGGTGGCGCAACGACATGGAGGCACGGCTGTTGTTTGGCATCTTGCCGCCGCCCATTCGTGCTGCACTGCTCCGGCACGGTGCGAACACGATCAACGTGCTCGACGAACTGGTGCTCGATATCGGCCGCGTGCCGCAGGTTTTGTTTTGGGACGCTGGGCGCGTGCGCGTCGAGCGGCTCAAGCAGTGCGACCCGGTGTCGCGGCAGGATTTGGACATGATTTGCGCGCCGCTCCAGTTTGGGGCCGGGAACCGGGTCGGGCTCGAGGGGACGCTGCACCAGTTTAGCCGTTTGCTCAACAGAACCGGCCAGGTCGTGGGGCTCACGGTGCGGCTCGGTCGCGAGAGTCTGCCGGGACGTGGAGTTACGGGGATGCTGCTCGATTTGATGGAGGGCGGCAACCAGTCGATTTTGATTGCGGGCCGATCGGGTCGGGACAGGACGTATGTGTCGGATCATTTCGCGTTTCGCTCTTTTCATCCGCGCCGAACTGACCCAGTCTGATTCTCACGTGTAGCACCACCGTTCGCGACCTGGCCTCGCGGCTTGCCGCGCGCAACCACCACGTGCTCGTCATCGACACCTACGGCGAGCTCGGCGGCGACAGCGACGTGCCGCACGCGGCGCTCGGGCAAGCACGACGCGTGCACGTTCCCGACCGCATGCAGCAGCATGAGCTCATCGCCGAGGCCGTCTTCAACCACGCGCCCGACGTGCTCGTCCTGCACGATCTGATCACACCCGACGATTTCGCTGCCTTGCGCGTCGCCGCGCCGCGCGTGCACGCCGTGATTGTGACGGCGCCCGGACCGTTGGCGGCGGTTACGCAGAGCGCGGTGTGGCGTCCGCTACTCGTGGGCGGTGAGCGCGTGTTTGATGCGGCGGTCGAGGTCGTGGAGCAGGGAGTCGTGCGTGTCGCGCGCGATGTGGCGGAGTTGGAGGGCAACGCGGCAATGGTGCAGCGCCGGTCGTGGCCGTGGGTCGGCCGCGAACAGCAGCCTGTACAGACCGGTCCGGGTGGAGAGAGGAACGGTAAGGTCGAGCTTGGCCAAGGTATGTTTTGGGTCGAGTGGGAGCGGATTTGAAAGGACGGCGCGGGTGAGGTTGATTCGTGGTTTGTTGGTGTCGCTGTTTGGATCATACATGGTTGGGCCGTTTCCTGTTCCCATTGGACGATCTGGCTTGGTATCGCTCGGTATCCAAGAAAAGACATGAGCTAAAGACAAGAGGAAGAGCGTTTGCTCTGGACGCTCGTGGCCAGCAGCCGTACGTGCGACCCGTCATGGATGGCCGCGTGTAACCGCCGGTCGCTGACGACTCCGATTCGAATAGCTGCAAACAAGCTTGATGCTCTGTCGAATGATCATGAAGTCAAGGCCGGCACGCTTCGAAGTGTGGAGAGGCATCCGCCCCGCTGTAGGCCACCAGAAAGGGGCAACGGCATTTGAACAAACGATGCTCACTCTGCCCTGTTCGTCCTAGACCCCCATGATTCCCAGCCATTGCTGGTACCGCCTGTTGAGCAAATTAACTTTGAAGAAGCCGACCGCATCGCTTTTCGAGCATCTCCCATCGGAGCTCCTCTCGCTCATTGCTCACTTCACCCATCAGGCTGACCCACGAAGCCTCGTGTCGCTGTCGCGCCGCGTCACCACGGCTGTTTGCTCCATCTATCCGCGCATGTATTCGACAAAGCCTCGTGTTTGCTGTGCTCGAAAAAGTTGAGTGGTCATTGGATACGGCCAACAGCGCAACGTCTGGGCACGACTGTGCTCGTCCTGACCGTGCCGTCGTCTCCGACCCATTCCAGTTCAAGGAGAACGGCGAAGGCTTTCCCACGTCCATTACTGACGCAGCACTGGCGATTGTGCTGCCAACAGCCGACTTGCTTTTGCCTCCACGCGCATACATGTTGCTTGAACCAGTCGCGCGCAAGCCAGGTGGCGATACCAAGGAGAGTGGAGGTCCCTCCGTTCCGCTCTCAAAATCCGTTTCCTCCGCGGTTTCTCAGCCGTCATTTGGCCATGCGCCAGCTTTATCCACCTCCCAATGCTCTAATTCCGTGTCGCCTCCATGAGTTGCATGTTCTATTGATGCCTGGTGCGCACCGATTTGCAGACCAGTGGCCGCGTTTTTTGCAGAGGTTGCAGCCCACGCGCCAGTGGCCACGGTCGCAAGCCGCCCCGATCTTGCTTGGAAGGCAGGGTGTTGGTGGCATGCGCCAGGGCGTACTTACGAAGTTGACCGACTTCACGGTCCACTCTCACTCACTCCGGCTCGACCTGAACAACTTCGGTATCCGTATTCGCTCATCACCAAGTGCATTTGGACCGGATCAGGAAGCGAAAAGCATCTAAATAGCAAGTCGACGGAGTCTCCATAATGATGGCCGCATCGCCAACCCTTGTAACGCTCCCGGCCGACGTTCTGCGCCTGATTGTCGATCAGTTACTCGCTACCAGCCCGGTCGACCTTGTTGACGACTTTGTTCGACCCCGATCACCCTCTGCTCGCACAGTTGTTGCGCTCCGCCGTGTTTGCCGATGCGCGTGACCGGCCTGGTCGTCAAACCAGCACTCGTCGCTTTGCGCGATATGTTGACGAAGCTCGATTCGACTGTTACTCCTGATTGGAGTCCGATGGTCAAGGATCTTGATTTTGAGTTGCCACAGTTGCTCATTTTGCGCATCCGCGTCGACACGGCCTCGCTGCGTTCCCATCGCATGCTCACGAATCTTCCAAGGGCGCCGCGTCTGCAGTCGCAAGTAGTGCTGACGGCGGGCAGCGCCCCAAGGCCGTCATGAAGTATGCCAACACGCTGCGCACCTTGAAGATCCACAACGGCATGAACCCTGGTGACGCACAGCCATTGCGAGCACCTATCTGGCGTGCGCTTTGCGAATTTGCGAGCTCGGCTTGTACGTTTTGGCTTCTCACTTTCAAGTGCACCAGTCTGCTGATGCTCGAGTCGCTCGTTGAGTGTGTGCCAGATGGCTCGCTGTTGCCTGCCCGTCTGACCTGCATGCCACGGCTCGTCTCGGTCAAGTTTGGCGATATCGAGGATCTGGCTCACGAATCGTTGGCCGCCCTTGCTTCAACGGCCCCACAGCTCAAGGCCATGGTGCCGCTGAAAGCGTGTTTGACGGGCAAACCAACGGCGCGCATCTCTTCCCGCACTTGACGAGACTGCAGACGATCTGTTCGTTTGCCGCGCAATTGCTGCCAGTTCTGGACGCACCACAGCTCGCCGACGTTGATTTGGAGCTCGACTACTAGCACTATCGAGTCCCGGACGTCTCTGCTTGGCCGTCGATTACGTCGCAGGCAATAAGGAACTATATCGATCCCTTCGATTCGGTTTCTGTGCGTGGTGCCATGCTCGACGCGCTTCCCAACCTCACGACTTTGCGGCTGCCGCCAGTCGTGGCATGGATTGACGGTCCCGCCCCATCGCTCTCGTGCATCACGTACCTCGCTGCCTCGTCCATGACATTTGCAACGTTCCCGAACCGTGCTCTGCCCGCACTTGAACGCGCCGAGTGAGACTCGCGTGAGGCGACTTTGCGTTCTCTCCCCGCCGCGTGCTCGCAGACGCCGCGGACGGTCCGTGCGAACAAGATCCACGTCCGGCTCGTTGAAAAGCTTGCTCGCATGCCGCGGCTGACCGTCCTCAATGTCAAGGGTGTCGGGTTTGGCGGCGACGATCACTGCAAGATTGACTACCGCAACAACCGCTTTCACGATGGTTATAACGACGGCAACGACGACGATTTTGGTGACGGTTCCGAATACGAAGACTGCTCCCTCGGCGGGGATGGCGACGACGCACATGGCGGCGACTCGGACGGTGGGCACGACGAAAATGACTACGGAGATCATGACGACGGTCGTGCATGGCGGCTCGCCTACGTGCAGGGCAATGAGATTTGGCGCGCGATTCCGCCGAAGCTACTCAAGACCAGCGTCGCTGAAAAGCTCGTAATTGAGGTGGACAAGGTCGAGGACGTCGAGGAGATGGTCATGGATATCATGGACATGGCGTCGTGGTGGGCCGATGGCGAGCTGTCGCGGTGTGGGAGATTGCGGTGGGAAATGACGACCATGGGGCACGGGTTCCATTGGACGTGCGCGTCGGGTCGGACACCCCGACCGATGCCGTGCAGCGGCACAAGGAGCAGAAGTCCGCAGATCGGATTGTGGGGCGCATTCTTTTCCCGGGTGATGATGAAGAAAGGCCAGTCGACCACGGCTAACTGGGGAGTGATTTGTTCGCGCTGCAGCTCCTGTTGGAGCCCGCTGTTTTCGCGGATTGTTGACCAGATTACGTTCAAATGATATTTCCTCTTGGAATTGCTTCGGTTTGGGCCTGGATTTGACAGAATGGATTTCGACGACGCTCTACGTCAGTGCTCAACCACGCTCGACTTCGCGCTCGCAAGCGCCTCGCAAGTTGCATCGCTCGCGACGATCACAACAAATCATATAACCGAACTCATACATCTGACTCAAACGGCGCTGCCACAAGAAGGTCCCTGGCTCGCATATGGCGCAGTCACTGCGCTCTCGCTGCGCGCCGTACATGTCGGCACGTCCTGTCGTTAGGCAAACGTGCGTGCGTGGCCCGTCCAACAACGTCCACGTCCAGCACTCTCTCATTGCAGCCCAACGAAGCACCCTTTGCACTTGGTGCAGTGCGCCGCGCTGACTGCACCACGCTCCACCAGCTCCGACGCCTCCCCCTACAATCTCGTCAAGGACCCTGTTCAAGCACTGGACGCAGGACGGCACCACCGAGCGCCTCTGGAACGACACGGATCGCGGTGGAAACCTCGCGCGATTGTTATGGGCAAAAATACGCACGTTACAACGGCTCACGATGATGGTCGACACGGGCGAGCAAGAAGAACCGCGGCGCGGCTCGAGCAGCTGCCCGAATTCATTCTCGAGCGTATTTGCGAACTGCTCCTGCATAATACGGCGCACCTCAACCAGTACACGGCTCATCTCCCGCGCGCGACCATTGTCCACCTGGCGCGCGCGTCGCCATTCCTCTACGCGCCGGCGCTGCGTGCGCTCATGCAGTACCCGACTGTGCCCGTCGTTCTGGTGCCAAACTCCGAAAAGGAGGGCACATTTTGGATCCAGGAGCCGGGACGGCTGCGTGGCGTGCTCAACCACCCGCCTGAACTCATGGCCAGCATCAGGCGCAAGCCGGAGCTGACTCCGGCGCATGGACGGTATCTCGGTGCTGTAGGGGTGGTGGTGACACGCGCTCAAGACATTGTCGATTTTTTCGATCGCGTGAACCGCGATGTGATCGAAGAGTACACGCTGCTGACCAGCTGGGAAGGGGTACGTACGTGTGCTCTTCGTGTCGTGGGGCGATTGTTTTCCAATAGAGCCAGCAAGTTTGACTTTCTCCACCTGGGTAGTCGATTAGCCCGTTGCGCGCTGCCGAGGACGACGGCCAGGCCAAGGACGCGAGTGATGATCGCACATGGTACCTGATCACGCAGTACACGTCGCACGGGCGGATGCGGTTCGCGACCGCTGACCGCCGGGTCGACCTGGTGCGCATCCCGCTGCACCTCATCAAGTCTGCCACGTTCCCCGTGGGCTGGGTCGCACGGCTCCCTCCGCACCTGCACCGGCTCGCGCTTGCAACCGGCTTTAAAGTCGCAGCTCCGACCGAGCAGGGCCAGCCGATATCTTTGATCACTCCGTTGCAACTGCCCACGACGCTGCGCGAACTGAAATTGTTCATTTCCGTCGACGTAACCATGGCACACGTTCTCGCCGAGCACATGCCGCCGCGGCTCGCGGCACTCACCGTCAACCCGGACCTGCTCGACCCAGAACCCGCTGAGATTCTGGCGCACGCGTTCCCGCCGAGTTTGCGGCACCTGGCGCTGCGCAGCCCGGATTTGTACCATATCTGCCAGTCGCGCATCCTGCCCGTGCTCTTGCCGCACCTGCCCACCGGGTTCAACTCGCTCGTCGTTGCTGACAGTCTGTTCCGGCACGACGACGTGGTCCCGCTCGCGACGATGCTCGCGCAGCACGTTGCGACCCTGACGACGCTCGAATTGAGCGTGTGGGATCCGGCTTTCGAGTGGGAGGACGACGCGCTGGACCCGGTCCTCGCTCACTTGCCGCGCGGTCTGCGCGAATTGTCGCTGGAGGTGCGCGACCTCGATGGCGTCCGTGTCGTTGCGCCTCTCGCGCACAACATGCCACCAAGGCTCGAGCGGCTCCGCGTCACGGCCGCGCACATTGACGACGACGATCTGGTGCTGCTGGCAGCGGCCGTTCCACGGACCGTCTGCGCGCTGTCACTCGAGCACCGCATATGGGGTGACGACTGGACGGATTCGTCGGTGACGGGCGATTACGACGCGGCCGACGAGACGGTACTGCGCGTCGTTGTGCCGCAGATTACGTGGACGTGTCGCGTCGTGCTGCCGGGGGGGAAGATGATTACGCTCGTGGATGGACGCGAGTGGACGCGGCTGCCGAGGAAATCGTCCAGGTCATTGGATCGTCGTGGTGCATCGCGCGACGGCTCGAGACCGCATCACGCTGGTGCGCGCGGATGGGCGTTAGTCAAGTCGTGGTTTTGGTGGATGCGGTGGCGAAGCGCCGACAGCGTTCCGATTCAATGAACATCTCTCTTTTTTTTTTCTCTTCGCTTCAGCCGTCTGTTTCCAGCATTGCGGCCTTCCACCAAACCATGCCAATACATACAAAAGCCCGCCATCAAATATTCTATCCCGTCAACATAAAATCCACCAGAGCCGCAACCACACGCACGCTCAAACTATTCCCAACCACCTGCCACGCCTGCTTACACGCGACTTTGTCCACGGGGAAGGCAAACGCGTCCGGGAACCCGTGCAACGCCGCCATTTCCTCGGGCGCAAAGTGCCGCAACCCCAACCCGTCGAGCGGACACGGCGGCGACGTGGTCACCACGTCGCGCCATGCCCTCGCGCGTGCCTCGTCCACGACCCGCGCCAACTTACCCGTCAATGTCGGTTTCGCGTGCGCGGTCGGGTCGGCGAGGTGCGCAAACAGCCCGAGACGGTCGAGTTTTGCGAGCTCGCCGGGGGTAACGACAGCGCGCACGTGGCCCGTGGTCGTGGTGTCGACGGCGCGCAAGATCCCCGGGCGCATCGCGCAGTACGCGGTGATCCGGTCGGCAATTTCGGCTTCTGGCGCGGTCGGGCTCAGAACGGACCCGCCGCCGGCCGCGCGCGTCCCGTACGCCTTGGTGAAGCAGCACGAGCGGGTGGAGGTCGCGTGGACAATGTCGTATGCGTCGCCGCCTTTCCACAGCTGCTCGGCCGTGAGGAGCAGGTCGGTCGCTGGGTACTGGGTCGTGCGCAGATACGACTGCAAGGTGGTGCCAGGCGGGTCGCACGTGCCGAACTGCGCAACAAACCAGGCTGGATGGTCGTGGATCGTGCCCGACGGCGCGGGGGTTGACGTGAATGGCTGGTGGCGCCGTGCGACAAGGTAGAAGCGTGGGCGCGAGTTTGGGACGCCGAAATCAGACTATACAGCATGAGCGTCAGTTGGCGGTTCGCATCACCTCGACCTTGAAAAAAAAAACAGCGCACCGAGTTGAGAACAAACCCGTGGAACTGATACCCCGTCGCGGTCAGCGTCTCCGTCAACCGCGCATACGTTTCGCTCTTTTCAAATCCGAGCACGTTTTCGAGCAGTAAATGCGTCGGCGGCTGCGCCAGACTTGGGAGCGCATCGAGCATGCTCAGAAACGATCCGGCGCGCGGGTCGGCCGACCCGAGCCGCTTTCCCTTGCGCGTGTACGGCTGGCACGGCGGCGACAAGAGCCTAATCGCGTTCGTTCTCAAATCAGCTCCTGGCGCGATTGCCACAGGGTGGAGAAGATAACGCCACTGACCAGACGTCGCACTGCAACGCATCGAGGTCCGCGGGTGCGAGCCGCGTAATGTCGCGCCTCGACACGGTGCGCTGGGTGTTGAATTCGTGGATCGTGTTGGCGACCTCGTTGATGTCGAATGCGTGCGCCACGGTGCCGTGCGCGGGGCCATACTTGGACGCCTCCCAGGCCATGCCAAGACCGCCGAGGCCGCTGTAGAATTCGGCGACGTGAACGGGCGTGCGGCCACGATCAAGGCCTGCCCAAGTCTGCACCGAGCTCCTGTCTGTCAAGCATGGTCGTCGGTCGCCAAGATCCGGAGTCGCCGCAGTTTGGACCTGTTCTTGGTCCATACTGTCAGGCCTCCTTGACCGTGTGCTGCAAGTCGCCATGTGTTGATGATGAGTTGATGGACAGTTGAACCAAGTGTGGCCAGAGTGGATGGAGGCTGGCAAGAAGAGCAGCCACCACACAAATCGACCCATCGACCACCGCCGGGCCAAAAATGCACAAGAAAGCATGTCGAAAAAAAAAATCAAAAAATTGAATTCTCGTTTTGAATTATTTGTTGATCGTCGTCCTTCTGGTGCATCGGCCACTTCCTGCCATTCAATCGCGCCGTAGTCGCTCCATCCCGACCCGGCCCCGGACACGGGCACCCGGGCCGCTCGTTCACCAAAACGGAAAAAAAATGTACAGATCACGAACCCAACAACGGAAAAAATAAAGCACGCAGCGGGATGGGGCCCTTTGGCGCGGGCCCGTCCCATGTTCACAGCAACACACGAAGGAAAAGGGGATTCAAACGCCGTGCAGAGGCACAAGCATCGGGTGCCACGGCGCGGCACGGCCAGCGGCCGCGAAGGACAGAGAACGAACGAAACGAAACGCGAAAGCGCACAAAAACCGGGGGCGAATCAAGGTGCGCCGGGCAAAGACAAGGTGGGGTACTGACAACGAATCCGCAAGAAAAGGTAACAAAGAACGAGACGCAAAAACGTGCGGGAGTGAACCGCAATGGTCGCTCGCGACTACACAGCGCTTAGAGGCGCGCGCCCTGCGTCGGCAAGAAGTTGCCGACAATGGCGATGGGCACCTGGTTCTTATCTCGGCGCACCGTGAACGAGAAGCAGCACGAGACCGAGCCATTCCCCGACTTGCCCGTGGGCGACCGCGGGCGGAGAATTGGCGACGTCGGGCCCGACCGCAAAGCACGCGCCATGGCCATGGCCGCAGCCGCACCCGTCGGCGCCGCCAAGTTCAAGTTGACGGCCGCGAGCACGGGCGACGCGGGCCGCGACCGCACCATTTGCTTGATGAGCACGCACGACGTGAGCACGGCCTTCTGGCCCGGGTCCCCAGCGACGCCGGCAAACTTCTCCCAGTAGTTGACGGCCGCTTCCTCGGCCATGAGCTCGTAGATCGTGACCTTGCCGTTCTTGAGCTTCTCGAGCGGGATCCCAACGAGATCGGCAAACGGCTGGTTGGCCTTGTAGATCTCGCCCGTGCGGCGCCACAGGCACGCCGGCACGGCCATGGCCGCAAACAGCCGGTCGTAGTCGAGCAGCAGCCGGTCAAACATTTCCTCGGCGAGCACGTGGTCGAGCGGCGTCATGGTCGACGCGATCGCGCGGAACGTCGGGCGGAACGACTTGGTCGCCGTGACAATGCGCTGCTTGGCCGACGGCGAAAAGTGCGCTTCAGCGTAGGCGGCGAGCCGCGCATAACCCTGCGCGTAGTTGTGAGGACGCAACAGACCCGCGGCAAACTTGGCCTGGATCACTTGCTGCAGGCGCGCAGCCGTCGAGTCAGCGGTCGGGTCCGCAACCGAGAGAAGGAAGGCCTCGTCAACAGTCGAATCTTGCGTCGACGACGACGACGTCTTGATGACAGGAGCTGACTCGACCGTGGGCGTCGACGGCGTCGGCGACGGCCCTTGGCGCACCGACGACTGGATCGAGACGGGCGACGCAAACACTTGCGACGACATGGGCGCCGTCGCCGTTGTGGGCGTCATGGGCTGCTGCGGCATGGTCGGCATCGTGGTCAAGGCCATCATTGGGGCCACGGCCGACGACTGCGTCGTCGTGAGCGACTGGCTCGCGACTGTGACGGGCGGAGCGGCCAGCACGGGCTCGGGCAGCGTCGTCGACGTCGTGACCGTGGGTTCCAGCGCGTCGAACAGCGTCGAGAACATGGAAAACTGATTGATGCCCGAAAAATCGGATGCGAACCCGAGCATCGACGTGCCCGACCCGGACGTGACCGGCGGCAACGACGGCGTCGGGGTCGACGGAGCCGAACTCAGAAGCAGAGACGACAAGTCGAGGGCAGGGGGCGACGGCGACGGTGCCGACGTGCGCTCCCCACCAAAGATGTTCATGGGCGCGGCCGACCCAAACGCGGCAAACAATGCGTGACCCATGCCTTGCGGGGCCAAGCCCAAGGGCGGCGTGGCCATAGACGAGGTCGAGGTGGGCGAGGCGAGGTACGCGAGCAAGTCTTGGCTCGACGACGTGTCGCTGACCACGGGGCTCGAGGCCGGCGGCAGGGTCAGCAGCGGCGGCGCGTAGGTGGGCGTGGGCAGGCCGCTCTCGTTCATCATCATCGGCGACGACATGGACGCATTCAGGTGGTGGTAGTCTAGCCGCGCAAGGCAATCAAAATCGGACGTCGATCAGCACCATCTGACCAGCGCGAGGATTCGTGCCAAGTTGGGGGAGGCGGGGACGCGAAGGAAGGAAGCGTACCGATCGCCGCGGGCATTGCGTGGCCGTGGTGAGGCGGCGGCAGCATGTGAGCATGACTGGTGACCACCGCACGGTGCAGCTCCGATGGATGAGGGTGCGAGAACGCGTGCGGCACGGTGCTCGCCGCGTCGTGCGCGTGCGCGTGGTCGTGCGTATGGTCGTGCGCACAGCCAGGCCCGTGGACATGGTGGTGGTGGTCATGCTGATGGTGATCGGCAGCGAGCGACGGGCTCGCGCTCGCCGTGCCCGTCGACGCGGACGAGGACGACGACCCGGCCGACGCGGCGGCCTTGGCAGCCGCAAGCGCCGCGGCATGCGCAGCCTCGGCCGCGACTGTCGCCGACCGCGGCTCGTCGTAGCACAGGTGCGCAATCTGGCGCTTGATGCACCGCTGGCAGGGACGGGCTACAAGCGAAAGGCGCCACAGCCGAGCACGGCGACGTTAGCTTTTCCCTCTTGTGCGACCCCGCAGGACCAGTCCATCCATTTCCCGCGTGCACCTCCTTAGTGGTTTGTCGCGTTCCTGCACACTCCCGCAACGGACAGAGGCGCTACCGAAGTTCCGACGGGGACGAAACGTCATTTGGTGGGTTTCCACCCCCACCCGTCATCACCATTGGCCGACCGGCCGAGCGGTCGCGGCTCACGCCCCCCACGTCAACACACCATTCCCATTCGCGAGACGGCCAAACCCAGCCACGGCCATTCATCCATCGGGAGAATAAGGAAACCATTCTTACCTTCATCGCACGACATGCGCGAGCGGCGGCAAAAAGCGCAAGCGTGCGGAACCTTGCGGCGCTTGGCCCCACCGGCGCGGCGGCTCGCGCGCGTCGTCGGCGCCGGGACCGTGGGCGTGGCCTCGGGGCTGGGCGGTGCGGCGCGTCGCATCGGGACGGTGGTCGCGTTCCCGGCGCTCGTCCCGGCCGCGGCGCGATCGTTGAACGCGACGTGTTGGTCCATTTGTTGGCGGGTCGCGGGAAATGAGCGGCAATGGGCTGCAAATATCGCGGGCGAGGTCGTGGCGGGCCGAGAAAGTCGTCTTGATATCCGAAATGAGCGCGGGACCCAGTGTGGGGGGACGGCGGGCTGAGGTCGATGAGCCTTATGAGGCCGATGAGGATGTGCGGGAGAGAGAAAGACGAGGCCGCGAGCACGGGAAGAAATAGAAGGAGGCCGTCGGTGCGAGACTGCAGCCAAGCACGATATTATATCCTATCGGACCATTACCGAAATACGCCTGGGTCCACACACCTGGGGCCATTTGGGACTTTGAGACGTTCTTTCCAGAGAGACGCGCGCGCACACGCAACGCGTGCGGGACATCCTTCGGGCCCCGCAAACCATCACGCGCCGTGCGTGCGGCTGGGTCGTCGCGAGCGCCCCGGGGCCAGTTTGCGCCAGTTTGCCGCCTTCAACGCTTGCGTGGAAGGGACATGGGGCCTCGCACCTCTCGTGCGGCCTGTGCTGAGAGAGCCTCTGGAAGAGCACGGGACCGGTGCAGACCCACCCGCCCTCGGCCGAGGCGGCGTGCCTGACCAATGCCCTGCCAACGTTACCGCTGCCTCATTACCGTTGCTTGCGACGACGCATGCAGCGGCTTCGTTGCACAGCGTTGCGCGCGACCACTCGGCAGCGCGCAGGCCGGCGAACAGGGGCTACCTGGCGCACATTCGCACTGAACCTCAATCGGCGGACACCGATAGCCTCGCCCAACGCATCCACGCGACCAATTATATTTCCAGTACTCATTGCCGATGCATGGTCGCTGATGAGGGCGCCGGCGGGAAATCTGCGCGCTCAAACCCGACCGGTACCCCGTCATACTGCGCGTCGGTCACGGCCAGGCACTTGTAGACGGTGCCCATTTCCTTGGCACTGATCAGGCGATTGAACGCCGACTTGACGACGCGTTGCGCGGCCGGGTCAGCGCCCGCCGCCTGCACGAGCGCCTGCATCCGGTCGTAGATGCCGAGCGACGCGAGAAAGTGGCGCTGGGTCGTGGACCCAAACGCGCGGACGCCGTCGTGCTTCTCGAGCGCCCACTTAAGCAGCGAAAAGTCGACGTCCACCGAGAGATCGGCTTGCCCAGGCGTGCTGAACAGGTCGGTGAACTGGTGGTCGCGGATCGCCTGGTGTTGTGTGGTGGAAACGAATGGTGAGCGCGACAATGGTCTCTGGTGGGTGGAGAGCATAAATGAACCCGACAACATACGCGCAAACTCGCTGCGGCCGGATGGTCGCTGCCGTAGTCGACGACCAGCGCCGTCCCACCCGTCTTGGTCAACAAGTCGCCGATCCGCTGCATGTAGCCCGTTGACTCGGGCGACACCTCGACCGTGGCGCCGTCAGGCAAGTCGTTGTACCGATCCGTCGCGTCGATCAGCGTGCCGACCGCGTTGGTCTTCTGGGGCGCCAACACGTAACGAAAATGATGCGGGCTAGTGACAGCGGGGAACGCGTGGTCATCAGCGGAAGTAACCGGCAACGACAGAAAATGCAACGTGTTCGCGCACGTTTCGGTCGACTCGTCCACGTCCACCATGATTTCGCGCCATTCGCCGTCGACATGCTGTTTGGTGACGAGAAAATGGTCAGAACATCGCGATCCGCTCGCCAACTGGATGCGCCAAACGGTACTTTGAACTTGTAGACGGGCAGCGCATCAAAGAACTCGTGTGCGACGAGCATCGTATGGTCATCTAGTGGTCAAGTGCAGGATCATCAATATCGCGGTTGCGGATCCTGGCCACACCGTCGCAGACGCACCGTGCTCAATGTCGACAATGTTCTCCTTCCAATGCACTTCGAACCCGTCGGTAAACGTGACGTGCTCCAAGCTATCAAACTGGTTGTGGTGCTCCTTCGCGACGGTGCGACCCGTGTCGCGCACAATCGTGGCCATTTGCTCGTTGCGCAGCCGCGGCGAGGCCTCGACAAAGACGACGCGGTACTTGACCCCTTGGAACGCGGAAAACGACCTCAGTGCCTAGTCACTCTTCCAAAGTTAGTTCTCGACCACAACGCGATCATGACCGGCACCGCGACACGCGTACCCTCAGCATGTCGGCCATCAACGTGCCGCGTCCCGGCCCGAGCTCGACCAATTGCACGGTACTCGGCATGCCGAGCTTCATCCAGTTGGTCATGAACCACACGCCAACGAGCTCGCCAAACATTTGCGAGATTTCCGGGCTCGTGACAAAGTCGCCACGCGCGCCAAACACTTGCTGTTGCATGTAGTACCCGCCGAGAGGATTGGTCAGGGCCTGCCGCATGTACTGCGCAACCGAGAGGGGGCCGCTAAACTGTGGCGAGGATCGATGGGCATGTGAATTCGAGGCCTGAGCAGAGTGTCGCGGCGATGCAAGCCGACCTTGATCATGTCGTGTAGGTGCTTGACGAGCGGCGTCATTTCCTCCTTGCCGCCGGTGCTCGTAGATGATGGTTCTGGTACGGAAGCATCTGTTGCTTCATGATGTTCGGCGTGGTCGTCCGGTGCATTGCTGGAATATTGCTGCTGACGGTTCGACAACCACGCGACTGCAGGGCGGGACCCGGCTTTCCTAGCAGCAGCGGCCCTGCGGCCGGCGCATCTCAAGACTTGCACGGGAACTTGCAGCATGTTGGATCGTGCGAGCGAGCCGAAGCAGGGCGGGGATCACAACGATCACCAAGCGGACCGGTCGTGGCGCTCCGGTCGGCCGCCGGGCCGCGAGACTTTGATCAAACTGTCTCGCACCACTTCTCGTGCGCCAGCGTGACTGATTGGCCCTTCAGAACGCTCTGCTCATGATCAACCACCCGTGCCATTTGAACTGGAATTCTTGACGCAGCTCACGATCCTGCCCGCCGCGACTTGCTGCATCCTGTTCTTCCGCGCCGCACGCCCCCGAACCACCGCCACCGGACCCGCTCGACCGGGCATTTCGCGCCCACACCCACCCACCCACCCACCCGTGCCCACTCGTACTTCCACGACCCGCCATTATGTCTTCCCTCGTCTCGTCGCTGCTCGGCAACTTTGCCGCACGTCTCGCCATTCCGTCTGCATCGCTGCGCGACCTGATCCCGTCGATTGTGCTCGCGGTCCCGAAATCGCGCACGACACACGGCAAGAAGCGCATGCGTATGTCGAACAAGGGGCTCAAGAATCGCGAGGATATTGTCCCGTGCCCAGCGTGCAAGGCGCCCAAGCTGTTGCATCACGCATGCCCGGCGTGCTTGGCCAAGATTGACAAGAACCGGGCCGAGACGTTGACCAAGCCGTAGAGGTTGCTGGATTGTCGGCGAGTGGTGGAGAAAGTTGGGCCGTGTGTCTTTGTTGTTCCCATAGGTGCTCTTCGAGGAGGGGCCGTATTTTCATAGTCATGTTGTTTTCCTCGAGTCGCTTTTGGTCCAGTTTGCGAAACGCAAGTGCACAAAACTGAGCTGCGCTTCTGGCTCGCCAGCTCTACTCTATTCCTTGGTCATCATCTCATCCGTCTACGCAAATCCTCCCACCGCGGCTGCCAACACCGCGATCCACCCCACCACTCCCCACTCCACCGACCGTGCCCCACCCGACGCCGGTGGCTCGCTGCGCAACGACTGCAGCAACAGCCTCCCCTTCTCGGCAATCACGCTTGCCTCCACATCGTCGGCCCTGACGTCGCTCATATTCAAACTCAGCGGATGATCCCAGATGAGCGGGGCCCGGTCGGCACCGACGCGGCACTCGCGCGCCGAGACGATGCGCCACCCTTTTTGCACAAACCAGGTCACGGTCGTGTTCAGATTGCCTGCGGTGGCCACGTAGACGAGCGACATGATCCCCGGGTGGGCATCGAGGTCGGTCAGGTTCGCGTCGGGTTGCAGGAATGGGTAGACGGTGAGCGGCTTTTCTGGGGTTACGACATGGATCGGGTACTGCTTGAACAGGTCGGTCGGGATCGGCGCGTCGTCGTTGGTTCTACCACGGGGCCCGGATGGTCAGTGCTCGGGTCTCGCGAGTTTGAGCAAAAGTGTCGATGCAAACGTACTGGTTGGTCATGATCAACACCGTCTTGTTGGGGTTCTTGCACCGCTGCCACCCCAAGTCGCACGCGATCAGCATGTTCCCGACAACGACGCCGCAGTCGGCCCAGCAGTTCGTGCACGTTTCGCCCACATCGCACTGCCCGTTCCCGCACGTTGCCGCAATCCCGTCGTCAGTGATCGCCGTGCCGTTCCGCTTCATCGTGATTCGGCTGATATCCTCGTCGCTATCGTCATCGGCACCGGTCGGGCTCGTCTGGCCCAGCCCCAAATTCGCGCGCGGCGTTGCCGTCGGTGTCGGCGCCGGTCTCGCTGTCGCCGCGGAACTCGACTTGGCGACGACCGCCGGCGCGATAAGGCGGTTGGCCGGTGCCGGGACCGACGCGTTCCGCGCGAGCGCGGCGCTCTGCCCACCACCAATATGCACGAGCATGTCCCATCCGTTCGGGAAGACCGTGGCCTTGGGAAGCTGCAGCGTGGCCAAGGTCGAGACGACCGCGGGCATGGGCGCGTCGCTGCCAGTGTCGGAGGTCGGGTCGTCGGTCGAGTCGTCGGGCGCGTCGGGCGGTAAGGGCGTGCCCGTTTCCGATAGGAGAATGGTGAGCTTGGTGGACGTGGTGTTGGACGGTGGCGTCACAATGACCCGGTTCTTGGGCATCAAGGTCGGGTCGGGGTCTTCGGTCGGGTCGGGGGCCTCGGAACGGCTGGAAACCGTGCCGGTGGCCTTGCTCGTGGCCGTGGGGGTCAGCGTCGGCGAAGTGTCGGTCTGATTCGCGGCGAACAGGACCGACGACGCGGTTGGCACCGGCACTGGGAACAATGGCTGCGGTAACGTCAGGCTGATCGAAAACGTCGGAAAGACGGGATCCCTGGACGTCATTGTCGTTGACGTGATGGTTTCCGACGTGGTCGACGACGCCCTCTTGGCCGCAGCGAGAATCGGGCCCGTCGCGACGTGGCCGAGCGCGACCAGCGCGAGGATAAGCGCAGTCACGACCGCCCATACAGAATGCGTGCGGGTGGCCGCTCGTCGTGGCCGACTCGGCCGTGCAATCGCTGTAGTCGCGGTGGCCGTGCACGGCCTCGTTGGCGCATGCAATGACGGCGACTGCGGTGGCATCGCGGGCGGGTCCTGGTGATCGTCGTCGTTCGAGCAAGGGGCAGTCGCGTCGTGTCTTTGCGAGATTCGTTCGGCGTTACTGGCCGCTGGACTTGCGCGGCCAGGCGACATTGGGTGCGGGGTCCGGGTATGATCAAAAAGACCTCTCGCGTCGCCAACAGGTCGTCAGAGTCGCTGCAAACAGGTTCCAACGTTCAGGTGCGTCCCCCCCAAGCGCGCGCTCACGCGCACGCGACCAACCGCAGCACAGCCCGTTCGAATCCGAGGCAATGAATGCACGCGGCACGATAATTCGTGTCACGTCGGTGTCGCCACTTCACTTGGCTGTGCGCGCGCCACGCTCCGGAAGAAACGCCGCCGAAAGTTCTTTTTATGACGTTGAGCAAATCTGCCGAACGATGGGCGTGCGCCGGAGCGAGTCGGAGAGTTGGAATATCCTGATGTCGCCTCAGAGCGTGGGTCGAACAAATAGGCACACGACAAACGATCAGGCGTGATGGTTGGTGATGTCGCCACGGCGGCGTCGGTCGGCCAGCGTCGTGTTGCAGCAAGTCGCAGCGCGCGCGGCGGGTCGCGCTCGTGGGTGTGGTTCTTCGAAGGGTTCGTTGGACAATTTGCAGTGTCGATGGCGGCAGGCAGGCACGCGATCAGTCCCGTCGTTCTAGATGGGCGTGGCGACAAATGAAGAGGTCAGGCTCCAACAAGTTGGTGCACACATGCATCGACCTGCATCGCTCCGGAGTGCTATACAGTCTGTGCGTTCCACCAGATTTATGCACGACTTGGCCAGATGCAGATACACTTTCCCCATCTCGGCGTCGTCGGTGGCGTGTTGCAGGCGTCACGGCTCAGTATTTAGCAGCGCAAGTGGAAAAGGTGGGTAATTAAATTGAACATGGTCCCGATCAATAGGTACACGGCGTGGTCGAAATCAACATAAAAAAACGACCCCAAAGGACAAGATAAAACGGAACAAGCAGCGTCCAGACGAGGGAACAATACGATTTGTGACAAGGGGGTCACCACACGAGGCCACCCGGAGCAGTGCAGGGACAGGGCGAATGGGTTGAGATGCGCGAGAGCGCAAACGCGATGGATGGATGGACGGGTGGAGACGGCGAGAACGACGTATTTACGAGTGGAGACGAGCGGATACGGAGCAACGAGCAGCCAGGAGCGAGCACGCGCGCGGCCCCAGCAGGTGATATCAGGATGGACTTAGAGCGCAAACACGGCAAACGCCGCAACGACGAGCGCGGCCGCGGCGCCTGCCGAGAATGAGGTGGCGGCAGCGCCACTCGCGAGCGTCGGCGTGGGGCTCGCGCCGCCAGCGCTCGTCGCGGAGCCAGCCGTCGTATTGTAGAGCGCGGCGTAGGCAATCAGGACCTTGCGGTCGACCGAGAAGAGCTTGATAATGTTGAAGTCGGCGAGCGACTGGTTGCGGTTCAACACAAACTTCTGGTCAACGTGGCCGTCCGACCCGAGCACGGGCGAGCCGGAGACCGGGAACGCGTTCTCGTCCTTGACGTCGCCCTTGACGGCGTAGAGCTGCGTGCTGCCGAGGTCGGGCAGGTAGGTGAAGTTCTTGAGCACAATCGTCTGTTGTTTGCAAAAACGATCACCGTTAGCATCAACGCCCTCGCAAGCGCCGGTGCGACCGAGCAAGCGGGATACGCACGCAGCCGTCAATGTAGTCGACGAAACCGGAGACTTGCAGGTTCACGTCTTTGAGGTCCGGGTACATGGAGACCTGTCGTCGGGAAGGACGATGCGAATGAGCTTTCTCCATTCATAGTCAAGCGAGCGCGAGTACGGCATGCTTTACCGTCGGCACGAGCGGGACGTTGCGCTGGATCCCGTTCGGGATGGTGCCCTTGTCGCAGTTGGCGGCGAGCGCGGCGGCAGCGAGTGCCAGGACGGCAATGGTGGCGAAAACGGCGTGGAGCAGGGCGCGCGACATGGTGACGGGTCCGGGCGACCGACGTTGAATGGTTGAAGGATGCAGCAACGATGAGGAGGAGAGAAGGCTCAAACGACGCCGAGTCTCTTTATGATCGCGAGCAGTGAGCGAGGGCAAGGTCGGACAAGGTCGTGTGTTGGAGGAACGATGGCAGCGGCGCAGAAGCGGCACGACCTCGATCCACGACGATGCTGTTTCGAAGGCAGAGTTGGTCAGGTTTAGGCGCGGTTGGTTGCTTCGGCGACAGCGTTGCGGTCAACAACGGTGAACCGCTTGCGCCGAAGTCGTCCGGTTCTCAGCAGCCTCGTTCCAGCCACCGTTTGCCACCGCCCACTCCTGCCGGGCTGACCCACAGCCAACGAACCAGGACACTCAACAATGATATACATTCTTCAATTCGAGATACTGTTTGGTGCCTCGCCCAAGGTTACCATGGCAGCAGAAAACGGCGATGACGTGCACACAGGTCCTCCGACGCCGTCAGTGGTGCTGCTGTTGCTGCTGCTTCCGGTGCCGAGCGAGCGCAGCAAGTAGGGGGTTATCCGACGTTTCCGACACGTTCGGTCGCTCTCCACCCGCGGTCGGTGCCATAGGGCTCGCCGGGCGCGCGTGATCGGTGGTCACTGCGGGTGAAGAAGGTGGAGGTGCCGCGGGTCGACTTGCGAGCGAGTTGGGCAAAGCCATTTCCGAGACCTTGGACGACGGGCGGAACGCGGCCATGAGCATGGAGGCCGCATCTATTGAGCAAGATATTATAGTGAGCTGACGGAACACAACAATGGGAGAGTGCCATGAAGAGATACGTACTGTTGCTCGACGCCATCGTACTCGTTGCTGACAACACGGTGGTTCCAGCGACACTGCGCGACGTGCCACCGAGCCCCTGCCCACGTCCACGCCGTCCGCGCCCACGACCACCGTGACCACCACCGCGTCCGCGAGCACCACCACCGCGCCCCGCACCCACTCCACCCCTCCGGCGCGCCTTGGCAAACCGCGGGTTCGTCATGGCCACATCCACCAATTCGCTCGGCACATCCTGCGCGGATGCTTCCAGGTGCGTGACCAAATCCGCTGCAAAGCTGCCCTGGTCGCGCAACACGAGCGTGTACGCCGTGCCACGCTCGCCCGCACGACCCGTGCGCCCAACGCGGTGCGTGTGCGTGTCCATGTCGCGCGGCGGGTCGTAGTTGATGACGTTGCGAATTGTGCGAATGTCGAGCCCGCGCGCGGCCACGTCGGTCGCGACGAGCACGTCGCAGACCTGTGTCTTGAATTGGTGCACGACGTGCTCGCGCTCGGGTTGCAGCAGGTCGCCGTGCAAAGCGAGGCACGGGACGTGGTACCCGCGTAGGCGGGAGACGAGGTCGTCGACGGCGGCTTTTTTGGTGGCGAAGATGACGACGCTGCCGCCTACACGGATGGAGAGGGACGCGTGAGTTGGTGGACGACGACGCAGGTATGACTGTCGAGAATCAGGGTCACGTACTCGACGTGAACCGGTCGAGGTTCTGCAGGACCCACATAAACTTGTCCTCCTCGTCGCGCATGACCAGCGCAATCTGCGTCACGTCCTGGCTCGCACTGCCGCCACCAACGACAATCTTGACGGGTAGGTTCGTGACGGTATTGGCGAGCGTCTCCACCTTACGCGGGAACGTGGCCGAGAACAAGAGAGCTATTCCGCGCAACATGCACACATCAACGGCACGGGTCCGCGACCATGGCCAGATCGAGTGCGCGGGGGTGGTCGGGTTTACGTACTCTGGCGGTCGGGCCGGACGTGCGTGCACACGCTCAGCACCTGCGGCTCGAATCCTTGCTCAAGCATGCGGTCGGCTTCGTCGAGGACGAGGTAGGTGACGCGACGCAGATTCGTCGCCTTGTTCTTGATCATTTCGATCAGACGGCCCTACAGGAATTGGAACCGGTCAATCTGCGTTTCCCGACTGCAACCGGCACGCAAGGACGAGAAACCATACCGGAGTCGCAATCAAAACATCGACGCCTGCGCGCAGCGCCTTCCACTGATCGGCCTTGTTCGCGCCTCCCGTCAGCGCAAACACGCTCATCCCATACACCTTGGCGTACCGCTTGGCTTCCTTGGCAATCTGCAGCGCCAATTCGCGCGTCGGCGCCAAAATAAGCCCAATCGGCCCATCGCCCTTGACGCGTTCCGGCTGGTCCATAGCGTGCACGAGCAGCGGCCACACGAACGCGAGCGTCTTGCCTGACCCGGTCGCAGCCACGCCAATAATGTCGCGGCCCGACAGCGCGAGCGGCACGGCCTGCATTTGAATCGCCGTCGGCGATTCAAACTGGCTGCGCGAAATGGCGGCGACGAGGTCCTCATCGAACCCGAAGTGGGCAAAGGAGACGCACGGGCGCGGGACATCGGGGCCCCAGACTCGAATGTCTACGTACGGGTGGTCGAGGGGCTGTGGATCAGCCAATCGCGGACGGCAGAGCAGAGTGGTTGCGAGAATCGAGCGTACCGTTTTTGCGGCGCAGTTCCGTGACCTGTGCGGGCGTCATGGCGGCCACGTCCTCGTGCTCCTCGTAAAAGTCCTTTTCAAACTCGGCGTACTCGACGGTACCGTGGTCTAACGACGCGGGAACGACCACCGCGTCAATCATCGCGCCTCGGGCTGGATCCAATGCCCAACTCGCGCGTACCAATCGGCTTGAGCGGATCAATATCGCGGCTCTCGTCTTGAATCTCGAGCTGTCCCTTTCTGTCGAACCGACAGCACCGTCAGTTGAGCGACCACTTTGCGACCGCAACTCAGGAACACGCACTCGGCCAACTGCCGCGAAATCGACTCGGCGACGCGGTACACCTCGTCGTCCGAATCGGCGTCGGCGCCTCCACCAGCAGCTGCGGGCTCATCGACGCGCACGCGCTTTTGCTCGTGCAGAAACTTGACGTAGGACTCCATGTCGTCCTCGTCGTCAAACTCGACAATGTGGCGCTTGGAGCTATTGCCCGTAACGGCAGCTGCGGCGGCGGCAGAAGCGGCCTGCTCGGCGCGCGCGCGCTCGGCCGTGGCCTGGTCGTTGACGTTGGCCATGAACGCGTCCAGCGGATCGTCGTCGTCGTCATCGTCGTTGTCGGCATGGTCGGCGGCGGCGCGAGGCGCGGGTTGCGAGTGGATCGGGCCAGTACAGCTGTTGGTCAAGGCCGGGGCTGCTAATGGCGCGGGTGCCGATGCCGATGAAGCAGTGGTTGTCGGGTTGGACTGCCAAGAAGATGCTGCAGGTGCCGTTCGAGCATGGCTCGTGGCAACCGGCACGGTGGGCGTTGATCTTGCGGGTACGCCGGCAGCAAATCGACCAACGGGGAACCGCTTGGCGAGCAATGACGGCCTCTTGGCGGCGGGTTCGCCCGTCGCGGCGGTGCGAATGCTCTTGTCGAGCCGGTTGAGCGCATCGTCGTCGCTGTCGCTCTCGGCGAGCGGGTTCTTGCGCTTGGCGGGCAACATTGCGCCGAGTGCCGAGCGGAAGCGGGTCAGGGGTGCCGGGTTACTGGTCCAGGTACGGTCGTCGTCATGGTCAGCGGAGCTGGCAAGCGCTGCAAGCACAACGACCTGGCCAAAACTGGCCCGGTGCGGTGGACCTGCGCAGGCGAAGGCGGATGGATGGGTGCGGCAGGCGTCTGGCTCACCGTCGCACTGCCGACCAGACCGCTGCGAGACCGCCGCGAGACAGCGAAGCTGCCCGGCGCGGCCCCGCTCGACGCGACTTGCTCCGCGACCCAGAGCACAGCCCGAATCGCAACTCTCACCTCCTCCACGCCGGCCTGCGATCGGGACTCGTCCGCTGCACTCGTTGCGCCGACCGATCCCGTCTCCAGCGAGCAGCGGCATCGCGGTGCACCGGACTGATGCCCCCGCTGGTACACCCGATCCCAACACCAGAGACCGCACCAACACACCAAGATGAACGGTTACGTCGACGCGCCCGTATCGCCCGCCCCAACCGCGCAGTCGCGGTTCGCCAGCCCCAGCAAAGCCGCGAACGACGCGCGCAAGCCCCTAGGCGATGCGCAGCCCACGACCGCGCCGTGGTCGCCAGAGAAAATCGCGTCCTTCTACGGCGCCTACGCGGCCAAGTACGACCAAGAAATCGAGGCCGACCTGGCCGCGTACCCGGCGCCGTTTGTGCTCGGCGCGTGGGTCATCGAGTGGCTGCGCGCGCACGGCAAGGACCTGCTCGCCCAAAACACGGCCGTGCAAGTCTTGGACGTGGGCACGACCACGCCGTACAGCATCGTTGACGCGGTCAACGCTCCCGCGATGCAGGCGGCCGAGTGCGAACCGGTGCTGCGCGTGCTCGATCTCGGGTGCGGCACGGGCCAGTCGTCGCGCATGCTGTTTCGCGCGCAGAGCGACCGAGACATGCCGGCGCCGGTCGAGGTGCACGGGATTGACACGACCATGGAGGTACTGCACTGTCTCAGACCGCGTGCTGACCAGCGCGGCGGTGGTCTCACCTGAACCAACCTCTCTTCTACAGATGCTCGAAAGAGCAGCCGCGCGCCCATTCACGTCGCTGACGTGCGCCAACATCGAGCACCTACTGCCCTACGCGATCCACGCGTTCCACGCCGTGATTTGCGTCGGCGTCATGGAATTCGTTGCCGACGTCGGCGGCTTGCTCGACCAACTCTCGCGCATCACGACGGCGCCGCCGCACGGCGACGGAGCCCCGGCGCCGGTCGTGGCGGTGACGATGCCCGAGCGTGCCCCTGGGGTAGCCTCGGAGCGCGCCGACGGCGACTTGAACGCATGGACACGCGCCGAGATGGAGGCGATGTTCGCCGCGCGCGGGTGGTGGGTCGAGCGGCACGAGCGGATGCACGGGTACGCGGATTCGCAGACGGGCGCGGTCACGTATTACCATGCGTTTCTGCTGCAGAAGCGCGCGTAGAGGACGCGCGCGGGCATGGGGCGCTGCCTGGCCAGGCAAGCAGGCATGCAGGGACGGTGAGGCAGTGCGGGGTTGTGTTCGAGAACTGTTCCATATCAGCACGGAACAAATACGGTCTTGATGCAAATCCACGCTCGCCATCGAGCCGATCTGACAAAGTGTGATCAAGAATGACAGAGTGGGGCGGGCGGCGTGCGCTGATCGGTGGTCACTCTTCGGCGTCGATTTAGGCGTCGCATGCCTTGCAACGCCCGCACCAAGTGCCTGGCTAACAGCAACTCAAATGCAACCATCCGCCACACCTTCAAACGTTACCGTGCACCGTGCACCGTGCCCAGCCCAGCAACGAAAACTCCATCACGCCAGACTCTCCCCTCGCAAAACGAACCGCGCCAACAAGAGAGAGACTTGTGCGGCATGGAGGCACGCTTGCGGCCGGACCCTGCAGCGCCTCGCCGCCAGCCGCAGGAGTGGTTCAAACAGTCTCTCCGTCCGTAAACGCAGCCGAGTTCTCCATCCCTCCCCAGCTGCCTGACCAGCCGATCCATCCACGCTCCCCAAGCTCCCAAGGCAGTGCCATTTGATTTGATTGCCATTGTCAAGCTGTCCACCCAATTTCGCTGCGACCAGATCCCTGCGCGACCAACAGCTGAACACACCCCGGCTCCTTGCTGCGGCATCAACACCAGCATCGCTGCGCCATCCAGCATTTCCGACCGTTCAACGTCTCTAGTTTGCTGCACGTTCGTCCTGCAACCCCATTGTTCGGCCCCGACGCTCCGGTCGCTGCGGACCCTTGCTCTCGTTTCGTGGCGCTGCGCCGGCGCGCCGCTCCGTGGAACCACTTGCCGTGCCACCGGTGTGCCCGTGCCGCTGAACGCAGTGCCGTCGATCAAGCGCACCGAGCGGCATCTGAGTGTCATCCATCCTCTCCTCTCTCCTGCTCGGCCCCTCGCGCGCCCTCACTCGTACCGCGCGCATAAACGACCGACCAACCGACCGACTATTTCATCATGGCGCACACGTGCCCGTTTGGCGACTTGACGAGCCATATCTTCCCGCCGCCCGAATTTGCGATTATCGGTGCTGGTGTGGGTGCGTGTCGCTGGTGTGATTCTGGGACGTGGTTGATGCGCTCATCGAGAACTCACGCGGTGGAGTTGTTGATACTCGTACAGGCGGACTGGTCACGGCAGCCATGTTTGAGCGCGCGCGCATCCCGTACGTCGTGCTCGAAAAGCGCGACAACGATGCGCATCTCGACGGCGCCGACGTGGGTGCGTACTCTCTCTGCCCGGGCCATTGCGGCTTTTGCCCGAGCTCGACCGCTCACCCCCTCCCCCGTGGAACAGCCTTGTACCCGACCTCGATCCAAATCCTCAGCGAGCTCGGCGTGCCCGCGACCTTCTGGCCCGAACACTCGTCGCCCGTCAAGTCCGTCCATATTTGCCGCGCCAAGACGGCCAAGGACACGGCGCTGACCGCGGCGGCCGGTCATTCGCGACCCGTCGCGCCCATGCCGCCGGCCTCTGGGAACGGCAAGTACCACGACCCGGTGCACGCGGCCGCGTCCAACTCGCTGGTCTCGCTCGCGGACACGATCAAGATGGGTGCAGCCGCGCAGTCGGGGTACGGTGGCGATGCGCCGCTGCTGACGCCCGCGCAGGCGGCGATTAGCACGCTCGCGGCGCCGCCGCCCATCAAGACGCTCAATTTTGATAATATCTTGGGCGAGCACCAGGTCATGGTGCGTTTGGTCGCGATTTGGCGATTGTGTCGCCCATGACGCAACGACTCACCGCGGTTTCTTTTTCCTGTCGATCGTTTGTAGCGCATGACCAACCGCCGCGCTCTGATGCGGGAACTGCAACGTCTGGTCCCGCGGTCCAAGTGCCTTCTCGGCGCGACGGTGATCCAGCTCACCGAGCAAGCCAAGCACATTGAGCTGATCTTCACGTACCAATCGGCGTTTGCGCAGCTGACCGTCCCGATTGTGATCGGCGCCGACGGCGTCAAGTCGGTCGCGCGGCAAACCGTGCAGCGCGGCGCCAACAACATGGCACGCCCGCCGCGGTACGCCGGCGAAATCTGCTGGCGCGGCAGTATCGATTTCACGAAAGACGAAAAGGACCCGGTGCTCGCGGCACTCAAGGCGCAATTGTCGGACTTGTTTGTCAAGGAAGACTGGCAAAAGCCCAATTCCGTGTCGCTCTACTACGCGCGCGACCGCCGCAGTTCATGGGGGTTTCTCAACGAGTCCGGGTCGGTCGGGTACTGGTGGGTCCGTGAACGGTGGGCCGGGTCGCGCGACGAGTTTACGGCCATGCAGCGCAAGCAAGAGGATATGCCACAGTGGCCCGAACCGCTGCGCAGCCTGTATCGGCTTACCAACCAGCACGACTATTACCTGCAGCCGATTGTCGACCGCGAGCACGACCGCGCCACGTCCGAGTGGCACACGGCGCGGTGCGTGCTACTCGGCGACGCGGCGCACCCGGCGACGCCCGAATTGTTCCAAGGGGCCAACTTGGCCGTCGAGGATGCGGCGATGCTCGCGGGCCTGATCGCGTCGTGCCCACCGTCCACGCCGCCGGCCAAGATCTTTGCCGAGTTTGCGGCCAAGCGGCTGAAGCACGTGACGCGCATTCAGAAAATGTCGTATTCGCAGACCAAACTCTCGCAACTGCAGTCCAAGCCGACGGTCATGCTGCGCAACGCCGCGCTGAAACTGATCCCGACGCGCCTACTCGAATCGCGGCTGCGCAAGACCGCTGCCTGGGACCCGAACGCGGCGTCCGTAGTGCACGCCGTGACCCACGGCCCGGGCAGCGGCGCATCGGCCGTGGGCGTGGCCTCGTCGCGCGCATCGATCGCGTCGTCGTCGGCGTCCGTTCGGTGGGCGCACGGGTCGTCGGCCGAGTCGGATGCGGCGTCGGTGCACTCGGCGATTGCCCCCGCCTCGCCTTCTCCGTCGGTTCTCGCCACGGCGACCCCGTCAGCACGGTCCACTGCGCGGTACGCGGCCGGGAAGGCGGCAACGGCGCCGTCCTCGGCACGCACGTCCTACGAGTCGTGCGACGATCCAGGAACTCCACGCGCGGGGACCAACGCGGCAGTGCTGGCGCGGCCGTCGCTGTCGAACTTGCGGTCAGCAACGCACAAGTCGGCGCCGACGATTCCCGCGCGCGCACCGAGCCCTCGTGGGCGGCGGTCCGGGTCGTTTGCGATGCCGTGGTCGCGGCACCACCGTCGTCCGTCGGCGGGCAGTTTGCCGTCGCCGGCCACGACGAGCGCGAGTGCAAGTACGTCTGCGAGCAGTTCGCGGTCGCCGCACCGCACCGCGGGTCGGCACGGCGGGTACGAGCTGGACGATGCGGCGAGCGTGAATGACCAGGAGTTGTTTGATGCGCTCGATGACATGGAGGACGCGGAGTTGGGGATGGCTGGGTTGAGTGTCGAGGACGACGAGGATGACGAGGACGTACCGGTGAGTGCGCGGGGGAGGCAGGGGAAACCGCGGCCGCGCACAGTGATGAGGACGCCGCCCATGTCGCCGCTTGACTCGGCGGCGTTCATGGAGGGGATTTCGTTGTGATTGGGCGGGTGGAGAGTGTGGGTGGGTGCAGATCCGTTGGAGATGATGAGATGTTGCGAAGTCGTTGTTTTGTTTTGTTTTCTTTCTTTTGAGATGCATGGAGGCAACAGGAGGACGCGCGAGACGTGGTGTCGCGGTGGTGTGACAAGCGCGTGTGGGCCCCCACCGCAAAAGCAACCGGCCGACCGCACCGTTCAACCTGGCAACCGGCTCGCCGTTGCTGGCGACGTGCTCTTCATCGACACTCACCCACGTTTCGCGCCACCAGCTGGCCGAAACTGACTGCCGCCGCCGCCGCCAAACCCGCCCCCACTTACTGCATCGACGGCAGCGTCCCGGACGACTTCAAGCCGTTGCGATCCCACTGCCGCGCTCGGGTCGAGCCCAACAAGCCCATTTCACCCGCCTGCCTGCCTGCCCGCCCGCCAAGTCTGCAAACGCCATTGCCGCCATGGACCCCCGCCCGTCGGTGCCGCCTATGCCGGCGACCCCCTCGCGACGGCCCTCAGCGCTCATGACGGGCCCACGCGCGCCGTCGCCCATGATCGCGTCGTCGCACGGATCCTCGCTCGCTTCCCTGCCGTCGGCCGGCAGCGGCTCGTCGGCTGCGTCACGCGCCTCGTCGACCTCGTCGATCCCGTCGTCGGGCGTCCGGCAGCCGCGATTCGATCCGGTCACGCCCACGCGATCCCCCTCGGCGGGCGTGCCCTCGGCAGTGCGCGCACCTGCGTACCGCGGCTTGCCTGCCCGATCCAATTCGACGAGCAATTCATCGCTACCGGGTGCCAACGGGTTTCTGTCCCCACGCGCGCCGTCGCGGCAAGGCTCGATTTCGGCACCGTCCGGTGGCGTCATCCCGCCGCCGCCCATGTCCCCACTTGCCGCGCCGATTCTCGGGCCCATACTCGCGCTCGACCCGGCGCCGATGTCCCCAGGGACCGAACCGCACCACGCTCACCATGGCGGGCACCACCATCACCACGGCGGGCACCACCGGCGGCACTCGACGAAAGAGACGGTGCAAGTAACCGTGCGCATGCGCCCGCTGAACGAGATCGAAACGAGAACGGGCACGACTGTCGCCTGGGACGTGGATTCGGCCGATGCGCGCGTGCGCGGCGCCTTGGATGCGGTCGGGCCCGGCGGGAAGCGCGTGCATCTCGCGAACGCGCCGCTGCCAGAGTACCAGTACGACCATGCGTTTGATGGCAGTGCCAATGCACCGCTCTACGTTGCATCGGTGCGGCAGCTCGTGCATTCGGCCATGGAGGGGTATAACGGCACCGTGTTTGCCTAGTACGTTTCCGTCATGCCGTATCCGCCACCCGGTTGTGACTTGCTCCTCACCAATGCTCTGGATAGCGGGCAGACGGCGTCTGGCAAGACCTACACGATGATGGGCACCGACCGCGAGCCCGGCGTGATCCCGCTCGCGATTCACGACGTCTTCCAGTACATCAAGATGAGCGAGGGCCAGCGCGAGTTCTTGCTGCGTGTCTCGTACCTCGAGATTTACAACGAAACGATTCGCGACCTGCTCTCGCCCGAGACGACCGACCTGCGCATTCACGAGGATAAGCGACGCGGCGTCTACGTGTCGCCGCTCAAGGAAGATACTGTCACGCACCCGTCGCAGGTCATGCGCGCGATTCACCGCGGCGAGGGTACGGGCTTGCTTTTTGTCTGGTCCTCGATGTTGCGAGACTAACACGCGCGAATTTGCATAGCCAACCGGCACATTTCCGAGACCGACTACAACGAGCACAGTAGTCGATCGCACACGCTGTTCCAAATGGTGATCGAGTCGCGCGACGCACGCACCAACGGCCAAGTCAAGATCTCGCTGCTCAACCTGATCGACTTGGCGGGCAGTGAAAAGGCCGTGTCGAATGCCGACCGCCGCAAGGAGGGCGCGTTCATCAACAAGTCGCTTTTGACGCTCGGCACGGTTATTTCCAAGCTGACCGAGGAAAAGGCGTACGTTGACCACACTTGTGAGTGCCTTTCGCTACACAGCGCACACACTTACGCCGTTTATTCTCGGGTCGATCGTAGAACACACATCCCGTACCGCGACAGCAAGCTCACGCGCATCCTGCAATCGTCGCTATCGGGCAACGCGCGCGTGTCCGTCATTTGCACCATCTCCCCGTCGTCGGCCAACGTCGAGGAAAGCACCAACACGCTCAAGTTTGCCGCGCGCGTCAAAAAAGTGGTCACGCGCGCGCACACGAACACGGTGCTCGACGACAAGGCGCTGCTGCAGCAGTATCGCAAGGAAATCATGGAGCTCAAGGACAAGTTACAGCAGACCAACGAGGCGCTCGCGCGCGAACGGCACGAGGAACTCATGCAAATCAAGGCCGAAAAGGAAAAGGCGCTCGAGGAATTGCACCAGCAGCAGTTGTTGCGCACGGCACTCAAGGAGCGCATTGATCATTTGACACGCCTGATTTTGACGTCTGGGTCGATCTCGCAGGTGCAGGTCGGGCCGGGCGCGGTCGCGGGGAATGGGGCCTCGGCGACGTCGCCGGTACGTTTGACCGGTTTCATAGCGTGGGCGATGAGGTGTCCGATGCTGATGAGCTTGACGTTCCGGGCGTTTAGCTGACAGCGACAGGACCACCGAATGCGACGCCGAGCATGCGCATCGAGGCGCTCAACAACGAGCTGGTCGGCAAGGACGTGGAGCTGACGAGGTTGCAGTCTGTCGCGCACGATCTGCAAGAGACCATGAAAAAGTACGCGCCGGTCGTCACGGCGCTGCAAAAGGGCGACACGTCGCGCGCCGTACAGCTCGCTAAAGCATTACCTTCAGCCGACGGCACGCTGAGCGCCGCGTTAAGCCGCACGCACGTGCGGCGTCGGACCTCGGCGGGTCGCTCGACTCGCTCGACGTCA
>GG745340.1:98921-123344 GCA_000151295.1 Allomyces macrogynus ATCC 38327 | reverse complement strand
ACCTTTTTGCACTTTGTTTATGTCGCTTTGACGTTACTTTTTTGGCTCGCTCCATTCTTTGGGTTCTGCCTTCCTTCTAATTGTTTACCCTGGTGTCGGCCGAAGCTGGATGGGTGGATGTGCGCGCCCTTTGTTCCCCCTATTTATCCCGCTGGAATATTTCAAGCAAATTCGTTTCTCTTCGTCCCCGAGAACACTTGTCCACCGGTCCCAGTCAGCCGAGTGATTTGTTGAAAGGTGCCCACAAAACCCCAAGGGACGCATGTGCTCGAAGGACCCACAACACCTGGGCGAAAAACCAAGCTCACAACCGACGCAGAACGTGTCGCGATTGCGCGCGTGGTGGCGGCGCTCGCCGCGCATATTGCCGCGCCGGGTACCGCCGCAACGACACTGCTGGCCGCGCAAATGCAAGACTTGCCGGCGCACCTGGCCGACCAGCGCATGCGCGGCGGGACGCTGGACGCGAGCACGGGGTTGTGGACGTGGCAGCTGCGCGTGGCGGTCCCGCTTCCCGTGCAGGCCGACTTGGCGCGCGTGTTTGCGTTCCTGGCGTCGTCGGCGGGCGATCTGGGCGTGGCCGGGTGGGGCATCAATCCTTTGTCGCTCGAGGATGTGTTCATTCGCGTGTCGACGCGGTATTACCTGTCGTGATCGAGCAGATGTGGAGGGCCGAGACGTGTAAGCGGACGAGATCACGGTTGTTGTTCTTTCCTTGCAGTCGAGGCTTTGCATGGCGAATGTAAAGGATTGTAGAAGTGCGCGAGAAATGTAACGACTGCGTCGATTGGTACGGCCGCGGCACAGTTGTGATTGATTTGTTTGTCGAACAGCGGCCAGCATAAAATGTCTATCAATGTTTTGAGCCGTTTCTGGGCATCATCTGAACGTGGGTAACATTGGGCGCTCTCTACGCAGTCCAGTACGTTCTTGTTGCAGCATGCGCGCCAGTCAGTAACATGGAAAGCATTTGGCGCGGCGCTGGCAAGAAGGGTCGCTTGCTATGCTGACCATTCCTCGCTGATGCCGACGATCTGTGACGATCAGAAAAAGGCAGCAGCAGCAGCAGCAGCAGCAGCAGCAGCAGCAGCAAATACCTGGCGGGGATGACGGGAGAAGCCCGCGTGATTTATGTAAACTTGGGCCATGGATCCCGCGACTGCGACCCAGCTGGCGAGCATCATGTATTGACTCGCCATGTCGACCGTATTATGAGCTCCCTGCATTTATCTCGTCTTGGTATGATGACACAACGCAACAGCGGTTCCGATTGTGATCGCGCGAAGCCAATCTTTGGGGAAACGCAAGAAAAACGAGATCGAAAAATCAAAGGCGCAATGTAAAATGGGTTTGGGGGCGAAAGGGGGGCGAACGGGCAAAAGTTCGAGTTAGGAAAAAATGTTGTGAGGTGTGAGAGATTCGAACTCCCAGCCTTCCGATCTGGAGTCGGACGCGCTGCCGTTGCGCCAACACCCCATGTCTCCCATCTGGACATACTGTCTCTCACCGTCTTTACTATATAACCGTTTCAGCACACGGCAGCTTGGCCGAGCGTGAGCACGACTGTGCACGACCCTCCCTCGTTCGCCGCCGCGGATCGATTGCACGATTGCACGAGACATTTTACACCTTCTCAACGTGGTTCTGGCGCTGCGCACTCTACATTGCATCTAGTTGCCCGGACGCACAGATTGGCGGTGAACAGTAACGCAAGATTGCTGCAATGTTCAGCAAGGACAGAACGGCAAGAAAGCGACATGGATCCGGCAACTGGTGGATCACCCGATCGCTCGTGCGAACGACTGCCGCCAATCATTCAATTCAAAAGCACCAGCGAATCCCTATGGATATCACGGACGGGTAAGAGAGTCAACAGCTTATCAGGATGATGCGGCGTGGCTAGAGCAAGGGGACGCCAAAGGCGCAGAATCACCTCTTCACGCCGTCTTGACGGTGCTGAGTTGCGATCTGCTTCTCGGATCTAGCACCAAAAAAAAAAAAAAAAAAGAAATGTGGGCAGACGCGTGACTCGGCAGCCATGGTACGCGCAATAGGAATGACGCGCATACGCAGGCGTACGGATGCGTGAGGCAGAACGACTGCAACCATCAAATCCAATTATTTATAGTTGCCAATACCTATGCACGCACGAGTCATTGACCGGTAACCTAACGAGCTGAGCTAGGCTAGCAGTCCTACCCACGATAATTATGAGCGACGGCATCGTCTAAACACTCTTGCGAGGATAGCTTCCAATCAACGACAGGATACCGCAAATATGTCTCAGAGACCGCGTGAAATGACGTGAAGCCGGCACGTTAGTCTGGCTCTGGCACGCCTGTCCCGCACAGAGCGGCAATCACGCTTCTGCATGCCATGTGGTCGACTCTGGCAGATGAGCACAGAGTCATGGTCATATCGAACTCCAGGCTGTTGCAAAACACACGGCCAGCAGGCAGTGAGGCGGCGATGCCTGTGTTGAAGTTGCAACGTCAAACCACGGCGGCCGAAGAAGGACTCGCACCATTGGTTCCCCGAGCAGCAAGGGTTCTTCCTGTGCTCGTGTGGTCAGAAAACCGCAGAGTGGGCTGATCGAAAGGCACAGCAGGGCTGATCGGTGTGCTGGCGCGTCTCGCGACTCGACTGCCCCGCACGGCGCCCCACACAACCACAACCACAGCGTGCGCTTGCCATTTCGGCCAGCTGCACGAGTCCACTGTCCATTTTCTCAGCGCCCCCCAACTAAAGAAGCCGTACCTGTCGTCAATAACACGAAACAAATCCACGAAGACATCCTATCCGTGCCTTGGGGCCCCGCTGCCTCCAGTGGCACGCTCAGCCGCGCCACCATTTGGTGACTGACGCGCAGCAGCAGTATTTACTTGCACCGTTGAATGGATGATAGCGGGAGCGGCCCGGCAGCTAGCAGGTGAGCGGTCCGCAGCGTCGCCACAGATCGGCCAACTTCAGCACGGTGGGCCGCGGATAAGTGAAATGATGCGCGCTCTCTCGCCAAAATCTCAGTTCGGTCAGCTCCTCTCTACACCCACCATGTCCACCGTCGCGACCACCGGTCGTCGCGTTTCGGCACCATCGACACCCGTCATGGCCGCCACCACTATCGCTCAACGCGTTTCGGCACCATCGACGCCCGTCATGGCCGCCACCGCCATCGGCCATCGCGCTTCGACGCCCGCCATGTCGCCGGCTACCACCGCTGGTCATTTTGTTACGACGCCCGCCCTGTCCGCTACCACCGCTATTCCCGCAAGCGACATCTGTTCCATCACCGACAGCGACGTGTGGACCGGCACCGAGGATGGCACGACCCTCTACGACGTCGACTACGAGTCGGACACGACGGTTGAATCGATATACAACATGTATTATGTTGTTCCGAACAAGGGCTTGCCTGGGCTGCCCGACTCGGCCCAGCGGTCGCGTCACCTCGAGTACCGTAAGATCTGGAAAGTCGTTGCCAGGGCGCTCACTTGTTTCGTGCCGACCTCGTTGCTGCGCTGGCGCGGTATTAAGACGAAGGAGGAGGTGATCGCCTGGCGAGAAAAGGCGGCCGTCTTCATTTGCGTCATGTCGGTCTACACGCTCGTGGGCTTCCTCATGATTTATTTACCGTGGGCGCAGTGTGTCGGAAAGGAAGAGCCGAGCACGTTTTGCAGCGTGTTCAAGTGGCTGTCGTACAGTTACAGCGGTCTTGGCGGCATCTTTCTGCTCATGTCGATTGTCGCGGCGCTGCGCACCAACTGGGCGTCCACCAAGTACGACGACGATCCGGACGCGATGCTCGTCATGCATATTCCCTGTTACTCCGAGGACATGTATGTGCTGCGCAAGACGATTGATTCGTGCGTCGACTCGCACTACCCCGCGGACCGCAAGGTGCTCTTCATTGTCGTTGACGGTGTCGTCAAGGGTAGCGCCAACAGCAAGCCGACGCACGAGATTTTGCTGCAGGACGTGCTGTTCCACCAGCTCGATCCGGAGGAGCCAGCGACCGACTGCCTCTACTCGTCGGCCTCTGAGACGGGCATTGCCAACAATGCGGCGCGCGTCTTCTCGGGTTTCTACCGCCGCGTGCCTTACGTCGTCGTAGTCAAGACCGGATTGGTCGCGGAGCGCACGTCGGCCAAGCCAGGCAACCGCGGCAAGCGCGACTCGCAGCTCATTGTCTACAAGTTTTTCCACTACGTCAACTACAGCACCTACGGGACGCAGCTCTTTGTCAAGATTGACCGTCATTTCCGACGTCTCGGGCTCAGGGCCACGGACGCCAAGTACATGCTCGTCGCCGACGCTGACACCAAGATTGCGCCCGACGGCCTCTCGATTCTCGTCGACCGCATGGAAAATGACCCGACGCTGCTCGGCACGTGTGGAGAGACGTGTGTCGAGAACAAGTTTGATTCGTTTGTCGCGGCCGGCCAGACGTTCGAGTACTGGCTCACGCACGCAGTGCTCAAGGCGTTTGAAGGGTTCTATTCGAACGTGCTCGTGCTCTCGGGCTGCTTTACGATCTACCGGCTCAAGTTTGACGACGGGACCGCCGCCATTATTGATGCTCGCGTGCTCGAGGATTACTCGGGCGCGTACCAAAAGACCATGCACGAGCACAACCTCATGACGATTGGCGAGGACCGGTACCTGTCGACGCTCGCCATCCGGTATTTCGCGCCCAAGTACAAACTGCAGTATTTCGCCGCGGCCAAGTGCACGACGACCGTGCCCCACACGCTCAGCGTGCTGTCATCACAGCGCCGGCGGTGGACCAACTCGCTCATCCACTGCCATCTCTCGCTGCTCGCCAACGGTCCCAAGCAAGACACGTGGCTGTCGCGGGCGCTGCTCAACATGGTCATGATCAACGAGCTGTGGATGGTGTTCATGCTGCCGCTCATTTTGCCCGTGGGGCTCTTCACGTCGTGGTGGGTCCTGATGGGCATGCTGTCAAGCAAGGTCGTGCTTGCGATCACACTCACCGTCTTCATGTTGCCGTGCTTGCTTGCGTTGATGTGTGCCGAGTTTTGGATGATGTTGTGGTGGGTACCGTTCACGCTCATGCTTCCTATCTTTTCCATCTACATTCCCTTGTACAGTATTTGGCGCATGGACGACATCAAGTGGGGTAAGACCCGCGTGTAGTCATCAATATAGAAATATTGTCTCTCAATCATTTTCGTTCTGACCACCACACTCTGCTGCAGCCTTCATGCCCTGTCGAAACGTCCATCGCCATTATGTACAAAAGAACCACCGCTCACTGCAAACTAGTAGCATGCGCCGCGTGGTTCCCACCGAACGGGATTGTACATCAGTTTTTCCGTCGTGCCAATCAATGGGGAATGAGCAAGTTATGTTGCAATCAAATGAAATCGCAGATGAGAGGACAGCGGCCGCTTCGAAGTCATAGGTAGGACTGCTAGCCTAGCTCAGCTCGTTAGGTTACCGGTCAATGACTCGTGCGTGCATAGGTATTGGCAACTATAAATAATTGGATTTGATGGTTGCAGTCGTTCTGCCTCACGCATCCGTACGCCTGCGTATGCGCGTCATTCCTATTGCGCGTACCATGGCTGCCGAGTCACGCGTCTGCCCACATTTCTTTTTTTTTTTTTTTTTTGGTGCTAGATCCGAGAAGCAGATCGCAACTCAGCACCGTCAAGACGGCGTGAAGAGGTGATTCTGCGCCTTTGGCGTCCCCTTGCTCTAGCCACGCCGCATCATCCTGATAAGCTGTTGACTCTCTTACCCGTCCGTGATATCCATAGGGATTCGCTGGTGCTTTTGAATTGAATGATTGGCGGCAGTCGTTCGCACGAGCGATCGGGTGATCCACCAGTTGCCGGATCCATGTCGCTTTCTTGCCGTTCTGTCCTTGCTGAACATTGCAGCAATCTTGCGTTACTGTTCACCGCCAATCTGTGCGTCCGGGCAACTAGATGCAATGTAGAGTGCGCAGCGCCAGAACCACGTTGAGAAGGTGTAAAATGTCTCGTGCAATCGTGCAATCGATCCGCGGCGGCGAACGAGGGAGGGTCGTGCACAGTCGTGCTCACGCTCGGCCAAGCTGCCGTGTGCTGAAACGGTTATATAGTAAAGACGGTGAGAGACAGTATGTCCAGATGGGAGACATGGGGTGTTGGCGCAACGGCAGCGCGTCCGACTCCAGATCGGAAGGCTGGGAGTTCGAATCTCTCACACCTCACAACATTTTTTCCTAACTCGAACTTTTGCCCGTTCGCCCCCCTTTCGCCCCCAAACCCATTTTACATTGCGCCTTTGATTTTTCGATCTCGTTTTTCTTGCGTTTCCCCAAAGATTGGCTTCGCGCGATCACAATCGGAACCGCTGTTGCGTTGTGTCATCATACCAAGACGAGATAAATGCAGGGAGCTCATAATACGGTCGACATGGCGAGTCAATACATGATGCTCGCCAGCTGGGTCGCAGTCGCGGGATCCATGGCCCAAGTTTACATAAATCACGCGGGCTTCTCCCGTCATCCCCGCCAGGTATTTGCTGCTGCTGCTGCTGCTGCTGCTGCTGCTGCTGCTGCCTTTTTCTGATCGTCACAGATCGTCGGCATCAGCGAGGAATGGTCAGCATAGCAAGCGACCCTTCTTGCCAGCGCCGCGCCAAATGCTTTCCATGTTACTGACTGGCGCGCATGCTGCAACAAGAACGTACTGGACTGCGTAGAGAGCGCCCAATGTTACCCACGTTCAGATGATGCCCAGAAACGGCTCAAAACATTGATAGACATTTTATGCTGGCCGCTGTTCGACAAACAAATCAATCACAACTGTGCCGCGGCCGTACCAATCGACGCAGTCGTTACATTTCTCGCGCACTTCTACAATCCTTTACATTCGCCATGCAAAGCCTCGACTGCAAGGAAAGAACAACAACCGTGATCTCGTCCGCTTACACGTCTCGGCCCTCCACATCTGCTCGATCACGACAGGTAATACCGCGTCGACACGCGAATGAACACATCCTCGAGCGACAAAGGATTGATGCCCCACCCGGCCACGCCCAGATCGCCCGCCGACGACGCCAGGAACGCAAACACGCGCGCCAAGTCGGCCTGCACGGGAAGCGGGACCGCCACGCGCAGCTGCCACGTCCACAACCCCGTGCTCGCGTCCAGCGTCCCGCCGCGCATGCGCTGGTCGGCCAGGTGCGCCGGCAAGTCTTGCATTTGCGCGGCCAGCAGTGTCGTTGCGGCGGTACCCGGCGCGGCAATATGCGCGGCGAGCGCCGCCACCACGCGCGCAATCGCGACACGTTCTGCGTCGCCCGGGCCCGTCTTAGCCACCACGGGCACCTGTAACTGAACGTTGTACCCTTGCCGTAAGCTTGCTTGAGCGCGACTTGGTTCCCGAGCACGCGCACACGTCCACCGGCCATGATCGCGATCCGCGTGCACAACGCGTCGGCCTCTGACATGTAGTGCGTCGTCAGCAGAATCGTCGCATCGCCGCGGCGCGGATCCGGCCAATCAGTGTCCAGATCCCGAGCCGGTTTGCTGGATCGAGACCGGCCGATCCTTCGTCAATTATGATCACGGCGGGCGACCCGATCACGGCAACGCCGATGGCCAGGCGCCGCCGCATCCCGCCGGATAACTGGCGCGCAGCGCGCCGCAAGACTTCGGGTGACCCGAGACCAATGATTTCGGCGCACCGGTGGGCGAGGTGGGTCAGGTCAGCACCGCGCAGGGGTGCGCCGCGTACGCGCGCAAAGAAGAGCAGGTTTTCCTCGACGGTCAGGTCACCGAGCACGAGGTCGGCTTGCGGGCAAACGCCCAGCACAGCACACAAGTCGCGCGAGGTAACGGGAAGGCCCCCGACGTATGCTTGACCGGCCGTCGCGCGCGACGCACCCATGAGAATGTTCAACAGCGTCGACTACATTCGGGAGTCCACTGTAAGTATCGCCGGGCGGCAGACGACGATGGTCGCAGGTCGGTCAAGAAGCGCACCTTGCCTGAGCCGTTATGGCCCGTGAGCCCAAACACGGCACCCGGCTTGATGCCGAGATGCATGCCCTCGAGAACGTGCTTCTTGCCAAATGGCTTGTACAGGTCCACGACCTTGACCGCATACGCCGACTCGGGACCCGACGGGTCCTTGATGAGCGCCTCGCGGTCGGCGCGTACCTCGGCGTCCTCGTCCTCACCAAAACTCGCTGCCGACTGTGCGCGTTCGAGGTCGCGCATCGCGATCCCCTCTTGCGGCTTAGCCGCCTGGCTGCGCTTGAACAGCTTGCCAATCTTGCCCACCAAATCGCCCTCGAGCACGGTCATGATCACAATGGCCAGAGCAATTTAGTCGCAGGCAACGAGCACCGACACAAACAAGAGCGGCACCGCCGAGCTCACGTCAAACACGAGTTTGCCGTGCGCGAGAACTGGGAACAGAATCTCGAGAATCCATCCGAGCGCCGACGCTGAGCTGAACCCGACGAAAAAGCCCAAGGGCGTCTTGGGCATGATCCCGGCGCCCGAGACAGAGTCGAGGAACCCGAGGAGGGCCGAGCACAAGATTGACGCCATGAGCAAGAGGCCTGCGAGAGCGTTGACTGCGTACTGCTGCGTGAGCCCAGCGACGAGGACGAGGCCAAATGACACGAGCTGGAGGCCCGCGGCAAACTGGGCGACAAAGGTGATGGCCGCCGACGCGTTGGAGAGCGGGAACGTGGCCGGGTATGCCGGGATTGCGAGCATCGACAAGAGCGCCGAGACGACGACGAGCACAACGAGCGTGACAAAACTGGCGACCCAGTACGCAGCCTCAGACATGCCCAGCTTTCGGAGGACCGTCAGGAGGCCCATGTACTCTGTGAAAATGAGCGAAAAGTTGAAATTAATAAATTGCGATGCGAATCGACGCGCAAGATGGAACAACGTACTATCGCTGCCGACCATGGACAAAATGATGAGGAACATCGGGCAGTACCCAAAGAACAGGAACGCGTCCGTGAACGCGTTGCCCATGCGCGTCGACGCCTATTCGTTCGCGTTTTGCTTGCTGCCGTCCTCGGATCGGGCGGCCGAGTCGTCCCACAAATCCACGTTTTCGGGCGTCGGCCAGCCCGACACCTTGATGTCCAGCGACGGTGCCGACTTACCCTTCATTTCGCTGCGCTAGAGCAAGAAAAAAAGAGTGGATGTCAATACATTGACCGTCGGCGGTCAAAATTAGAGCAATACACGCGTACCGTCTTGATATTCGCCCAGTCCAGATGAGTTTTCAAAAGCAGTGGTGGCGACACGGTCGCGATACCCGGCAAGAACATGTCGCGGCCAGACGAAAAGAGCCCGCTGCTTTCGACCGTCAAGGTCGAGTAGTGCGTCCCATTGACGCGCTCGACCAACGCACCCGCCTCGTCCAGACTTCTGGGCGCATGGGCGCCGAAAAATGTCGTGAACCCAATCCCGAAATTGAAGTTGCGGTCGCTCGTCAACTTGATCTGCTGTTCGAGCAAGTACTGCGCGAGCTCGTCGAGCGCCGCAAACGAGCGCACATCGTCCGTCGAGCTCGACGACAGCCCCATGCCGTCGGCGACCGCGTGCATGATCCGCGCATGGTAGACATTGTTGGGCGCGTAAAGCAGCCGCGGCCGACACCGGCCCAGTGCGTTCGTGCATTCTGGGAAGCTGAGCGGGACAGCGGCAGGGTGCGACGTATCGGTGGTGGCACCCGTGGCGGAAAAACTCGACGAGAGCGCGGTCGACGCCAGGGCCGCGACGAGCAGGAAAATGAGCGGCGAAAGAACTGCCAGGGCAAGCTGAAACGGTGACCGCTGCAAGATGAGCGCATTATTGCGCAGCAGCGCCGCGACTTGCGCGAGGAACCGCGCCATCGCGGAACAGGTCCGAGAATCGTCTACGCGGCCCGCAATACGGTGGAGAAATCCCCTCGAGATCCGAATCTGCGCGCGAGCATGGGGGAGAGGGTAACTGTCAGTCAAAGAACCACTAAAGGAACAACACAACGAGGGTTGATTCGCCATGGGTGCAGGAGTAAAAACGAAAGGCGCTCATGCCTCCACCAAGTCTGAATGAGCCCAACCTGTGTGTGCTGCCAACAGGCGCGCGGATGCGGGGTTTACGTCGAGCCCCTCAAGCTCCCTCCCAAGGATAGCACAGTCAGCGACGCGCTGCGGTGCGCGGCAGTGCTGCCCATCCGGTCCACGAACACGCATTGCAACGTTTACCATTCCCCTCTTGAATCAATATGGGCCCTCCTTGCATCTCTCCACCCTCTCCACCCTGTCGCGACAGCACCCGTCCCCGTCCCGCACCACATCCTCACCACTGGTCCCAATCATCGTCCTTTTTCGCAGCCTTGCGCATACTCGCTCCACCCGCCGCGGGCGTGACCCCAGACGCCGATCCGGCCGGGACGACCGTCGTTGTTTCCTGCACGGGCGCCGGTGCAGGTTCCCACGCGGCGTCGCCCCACCCGTCCAACCCGCTCGCTTGCCGCGGCGGCAACGGCGGCTGCTGTGCTTGCTGCTGTACTGGCTGAGCGCCCCAGGATTCAGCCTGCTGCTGCTGCTGCTGCTGCTGCTGCTGGTCGCTCGGGTCCGGCACGAGCCCGTATGCGTCCGGCACCTGCGCGTACCCACCACGCGACCCGGCCCGTGCACGGGGCGACTGCCCGCCGACGCCCTGAGCCTCGCGCATTTGGTGGTAGGCGCGCGTGCCTGTGGCGAGCGCCGTCTCGCCGACTTTCGAGAGCAGGTCGCCGACGGAGTTCAGGTTGCGGGACACTTGGTCCTGGAACGACGGGTCCTGCACGAGCTGCGATCCGCGGTGCACGACGGTGCCGACAGTTTCGGTCACGGTGGCCGCCGCGGACGAGAAGAGTGACCAGCCTTTGGTGAGTGCCGAGACGGGGTCGTTGATCAGTTCGGCCGGGTTGAATGCGGGGGAGGCGGTCCGTGGGGCCGCGGGGGAGGACGGGGTGAAGCTCGAGCTGCCGAAGCCGGTGTACCGGCCGCCTTGCGACGGCGGGAGGTGGCTGTGGCGCGCAGATCGTTAGCATGGGTCCTCGACCGCGACATGGTGGGATAAAACTGAGCGTACTCTGGCCTTGCCGCATTCGCGCTGCCCATGCGCCCGAAGTAGTCCTCGTTCTGCGCCTTGGTCGGGAGACTGCCGAGCATCGGGCTGGCGCCTGCTCCGACCGTGGCAGCAGCACTCACGGGCGCGACTGCGTTCCACTGCACATCGCGCTCGTCGAAAAACTTGCCTTCCACGTCACACTGCAGCTTGTGCCGGTAGAGCGCCGCGGCCTTGGTGTTGTACTTGATGCTGATCGGCGCCGATTGGCCCGGCCAGTCGGGCTGTGCCGAGAGGAACGCGTGCGCGCGCGCGTTGCCGCCGACCTAACGGGGGTAGAAGAGGGTGAGAAAAGTACGTTGACACGAAAGGGGAGGTTCTGCGCGGCGCGCGCACCTGCATCTTCTTGAACTGGTCGGACGACCACTTGTCCATTGTCACGGACCGCACGAAACTGGTCACGGAGGAGCGCACGGTCAGTTTGCGCGTGTGCGTGCCGAGCGAGCGAGTATCGCCGGCGCAATATATACCTCAAATGCACGCCGAGCGCGCGATGTTGGCCTAAATATCGAGCGTGGCGTCAGCGCGCCGTCGACGCGATACAACTCCACGGCTTGCGTGCATACCCGAACACTCGAGGCAGAAAAGGATGCCATAGGTAACGCTGGCCCACTATCATGTGCATCGCTGTCGTCAGCCAAGGCGTGCGGGGGTGGCCACGCAGGACACCAGGGAGGAATAGACCTGCGGGTTGGGCGCGCCGCACTCGAAGCACTTGCGGTTGGCGTCGTCGGCGCGCTGCAGTTCCTGCACGAGCGTGCGGAAATCTTCGGTCATGGTGGTTGCTGCTGGATGACGCGGCAGGACGGGTCGGTTGGTGGCGGGCGGTCGGAGAGTGCTCGAGCTGGTTCGGTTCGTTGCGTTGCCGGCTCCCAAGGCCGCGGGATAATTATTGGAGCGGTTGCAGCCGGTTCGGCGAGGAGAGGATGTAGGGGGGGAGCAATAATATGGAATCGTTGGAAGCGAAGTCGCCGGAGCGAAAGGGCGGCGACCCAGCGACACGACACGAACGAACAAGTCTCGTGACCGTGGCAAGCGTGGCGAAAAGTGGCGAACCGGACCTGACTGGAAAGCTCCACGCAAGACAGAACGACGCCGGCCCCGATCAACCAAGAACGAATTGTACTGCAAAGTGAACCGGGAAGGGAATGGGACAGACGCCGGAAGAGAAAGATACAAACGGCGCGGCCGCCAGGACCGCGCGCGCGCTCCCACCCACCCACACTCACCCACGCCGCGCTGGCAAAGGGATAGCGCGTGCGAGCGCAACGGATAGATGCAGGCAGACCCGACCCGGATCCGCGTTCGCGTGGAGCCAAGAGGAGAAAGACGACGAGGACGACGGCGACAACAAAGTGAAAAGCAAGCAATTAAACGAAAAACAACGAAGAAGCACACGCTCAGCAGCACTTGCCCGCGGCCTTGGCGTCGTCACCCCCGGGTGTCGGCGTGATGTTGATCGTGTCGCCCTTGGTCGGGGCAATGTTGGCCGCGTTCTCCTCGAGCGCGCGCTTCGACACAATCTTGTAGATCTCCGTGAGAATGCGCTGGAACGCCAGCTCAACGTTGCTCGCGTCGAGCGCCGACGTCTCAATGAAGCTGAGGCCATTGTCCTCAGCAAACTGCTTGGCCTCGTCAGTCGGCACGGCACGCAAATGGCGCAGATCCGACTTGTTGCCGACGAGCATGATGACAATGTTGTTGTCGGCGTGGTCGCGCAGCTCCTTGAGCCACCGGTTCACGTTCTCGTAGGTGACGTGCTTGGCAATATCGTAGACGAGCAACGCGCCCACAGCGCCGCGGTAGTAGGCCGACGTGATCGCGCGGTACCGCTCCTGCCCCGCCTGAGAAACCGGATCGTAAGGGTTGGTCAAGTCTCAACACAGAAAAGAGTCCGGTTCTTCACGTCACGTACGGTATCCCAGATTTGGGCCTTGATCGTCTTGCCGTCGACCTGGATGGAGCGCGTGGCAAACTCGACGCCAATCGTCGACTTGGACTCGAGGTTGAACTCGTTGCGCGTGAACCGCGACAACAAGTTCGACTTGCCGACGCCCGAATCGCCGATCAGCACGACTACGGGCCGTCAAGGAGCACGCACGCGTTAGTGACGAAGAAGACGGGCCAAAGTGTGCCAAGGAAATGGCGGCCGAGCCGGCAGGACACCGGCCGATGGCTCACGCGCGGTACGAGCTTGCTTACCCTTGAACAGGAAATCGTATTCGTCGTCCTTGGACATGGCGAGTGCAGCGAGTGGGGGTGGTGTGCTAGTGGGGGAGCGGACCGAATTCGCGGCGCGCGGTGGAGGGATGCGGATGGAGAGCGGCGCCAACGTGCGAGCAGAGGTGCGTGAGTGTGCGGGCGCCCTGGGTGCGAGCAAGCAGGCAGCCGCGCGCGCGTGTGCCTTTTTGGAGCTCCTTTTTGTGGGCAGGGACCACGCCGCAAGGACACGTGCCTGGCCCGGGACGCGTCTGCTGCTTATTGTTCCGGTTGCCCTGACGACCTCATGCCCGGCTTGTCCATTCCTGTAAACCGTGATCGATCAACACTCTGATAGAGCACTCGCGGTCATTACTTGCCTGCACTCCTTTGGCTTATGAGACAAACCGCAACGACACCCTCCTAATCGCCGCCGCCACCACCACCATCACCGCCCCCACCATCTCCACCCCCGCCGTCCCCACCCCCGCCATCTCCACCACCGCTCAAGTCGACGACAGCGTGCGCCACATCGGCACCAACAGACACCATTCCACGCTGGTTCGTGTCATCATCTCCTGCATTGCGCTTCGGTCCGCAAGCCTGGCAGCACCCAGCTAAAAGAATAAAGATCCCCCAAATAACACCGATAATAGTGATCCATTTTCTTGTGCGGGACGGATCCCACGACGCTTCCACGAGCAGCGACGTGTCGAGTGTTGGTGTTGGCGTTGAGGATGGCACGGTTGACATAATTTTGGGTGCGTGAACACGCAGGTCGGTGGATTGCGAGTGACCAGCGAGTGGTGGCGGGTATGCTACTGCGCGAGCGGGTGGAGGGAAACGAACGGCGACGTGTCGCCGACTGCACGCCGTTCTTGCGGAGCGAGGTGGAACTTGAATGAAGTGGCGTCCTTGCGTTCCGCGATGCTGTCTTGGAAACTCAGCGAAATCGTCGGCCTGGCAGCGGAAAATGGAGCGACGGGTCCTTGGAGTGGAGCGCGACCAGGGGTGTGCGGGTGTCTTTAAATGTCAAGAACCATCTTTTGCTGGCCCCGCCATGCACACGGGGGCGAGTCGGCAGACTCGTGCTCTTTGGACGAGAACGAACCTCAACAGTGGCGAACGTGTTGTTGACTGTTCTTGCTTGCTACCTGTTGACCAATCGCCGCAAGCACATGCAGCACCAGGCGGATGTCATTTCGATCCGGACGCGACCTTCAGCAGATTGCATTTAAATAGCGCCAATTTTCAGGGGGAGATTTTAAGGCGCCGCCACTTTTGGGTGCTACACGTATATACGTGTGTCGGCCAAAAGTTCATGGAAGTTTCGGGAAGACGGACGGTGGTGGACTTTGAACAATTGAGACGCGGTGCTCTTGCAACTCGGCGCAACCGGCAGCATGCGGATGACGCGCGATGGTGCAAGGATACGGCGTACGTGAATGCAGGCACACGCAGGGGGATCCGCATCAATGCGCATGTGCGCCCTTCGACTGCTGTGCGAAGAAGCGGCAAATACCGAGACGGGATCAGCGGCCCAACTACCGGGTAGAGAAGACGTGCAGACGGTCGGAACACTTTGTCGTGAAGTGTCAGGATTATGAAGCTCAACCATCATGGCAAGAGGAGAGTGGGATTCGCACGAAGCAACGGCCACGTCCATTTAAATATGCACCGCTTCCGCGCATTGGTCACCGCTAGTCCACGCGTTGGTGTCATCCGAATCGTCAGAAGGCGAGACAATAGGGAGTACTAAACGAGGACGGCGCGTGCCACAGGAACATGCGCATTGGCTAAACCAGGTCCAGATCAAGGATGGCAGCCGTCGCTCACCACACCACAGGCTCGCTCACTCACAGGTATGCGCGACTGTTGTTTCTATGATTTAGCAATGAATATCTCCTGGTGAACAAGCTCTGCCAGCTTCTTCACCACCACCTCTCCCGCTAACCCTGCCATTCTTGCGCATCACGCTTGACTCGCCGGCCATGTCACTGCCTCCAATGATCCACTTGACTTGCTCGCGGCACTTGTCGCTCCTGGCACTGCTGCCGCAACTTCTGACATCTTCCTTGCGCGTCATCGTCCCGCGGATGCTGGTGCGCAGTTCATGCAGCCAAAAGAACGACCACAGAATCACGATGCCGCCAATCGTGGCAAAGGCCGGAACAATCGATAAAGTGAAGGAGGCCTGGTTGATCTCCGGTTCTGGGTCGGGCGTGGGTGTAGGGGTCGGTGCGTAGAGCTGCGGGTTTGGGAAGGGCGGCATGGTCCGGGCGTGCGCGCGCTGTCGTGGTGGTGGCGGCGAATGGGTGCGTCGGACTGCGCCTGGACCGGTTGGTTAGGCGCAGGGGTGCAGCGTGTGCGGGTGCAGTAGGATCAACGTGCTGGACGAGAGATCCAGGGCGGCACGGGCCGCGCATCATCAACTGTTACTCGTGGTCACGCAGATGCACGCCGTGGAAGACGCGCGGTAATAATGTCCGCTGGAGCGCGATGAACACGTCGACAAGACGTGCGCGATCGCGCGGCGGGCAGTGCGCGCGAGTAGATCGGGTGAGGGACGTGATGACGCGACAAGCGTTTTGCGCGAAGTCAAGGAAGGTGGAGGGAGAGGAGTAAGGACCTGTTGGACAGATATTGGGGTTACGACATCTTTTGGGGTGAGCATGCATATTTATGAACGTTGTACTCGTTTCCGCAAAGTGCTGTCACACTGGTTGCGTATTTACGCGTTCTCCTTGCGCAGGCGCACTCATGTGCGTGTCCAGCATGGGGATTGCTACTGTACTTATCCATGGGTGCTTCGAAGGATAGTCAACTCCAAGCTGAAATTTGTAGCGCGCCCATGGCAGCCAACGTCGGCGCAGATATTTGGGCCGGGCCGTGGGCGTCCCTCAGTTCTGCTCATGGTTTGACCAAAACAGGAGTGACGCCGAAGTTACTGGTGCGGACGCCCCAAATGTCAAAGGGGGATCCTGTCCGTCTGTCCGTGTCCAGCAAACCGGGTGGAGAATGCCGTGTATGTCCGACCAGTTGCTTGGTTGCGGGTCTATTCCGGCCCAGCTTGGAATGGTGGAGTAATGCGTCCAGGTGCGGCAACTCTGGCGGACGACTCGTTTTGGCGAGCGGCTACCGTCCTGGTGCCGCACATTCGCGGGTGGAGAAGGTGCGCATCGGCACGGGCTAATTGATTGGGACAAAGTGCGTCCGGTTTTGCAAACGATCAAGGATGCATTCCGAGCACACAAAGCAAGGTGGAGAAGCGGGGAGGGAATTCTATTTACATGACTGAACGATCACAATGGCGACCAACGTGCGGCCGCGCATTTCACTGATGCCTGCTGATACTTCGTGCGCCGGCCGTGCTACATCCCGCGCTGATGACCAACGGAGCGCGACTCTCGGTGATACTTAATACGCCAACATCCAATGTGCGGGCAGCGCGGTTCCTAATCTCCACCACCTCCACCGCCACTCGTGCCCGTCCCGCCGCTCGTATCGCACCCGCCACCACCGCTATACCCGCCCGTATCCCCGCCCGACCACCAACCGCCCGTATCCCCACCACCACCACCACCACCACCCCAGCCGCTAAACCACCCTCCACCACCAGAATCGCCGCCGCTATTGCCTCCACCACCGCCACCTCCCGTATCACCTATCTCCACCACAGTCGCGCCCTCGATACCCGACGACGATGATAAGCCACGCTTGCCCATGCCGCCGCGATTCCGTCCACTGTTGCTGCCGCCCTGCAGTGCCGAAATGCACCCGCACAACACGATCACGACGGCAACAGTGATAAATGTGGGCAGGAACCATGACGATAGGCCAAAATTATTGTCGAACGGCGAGGCTTGAATGAGCCGTGACGGGTCGACTAGCGTGGGAGTGGGGGTTGGAATAACCATGGGTGCCGAGTCAAGCGTCCTGGTCGGAATGGATTCAATTGGTGCTGCCTTGGCTTGGAAACGTCGCAGTAATCGTGCCGGACCGTGCTTGGCTGGTGCGTCGTCCTTGGACAAATGAAGCCGTGTGGAAACGCGATCCAATCGGGCGGGACGGGGGGACGGGACCCAAGTGAAAGAACGGGTGGGGGCGACTGACACAGGTGCAAAGAGCTATGTGGCCATGGACGGGCGCTCTGCTCTTTATCTTGGCTCGGTCCATGCAGGTCCGAGCAGCCTCGGTGAGCTAAGGACAGTGGCACCTTGCCGGTTTCCCGTGCGTTCTGCTGCGACGTTTTGGCCAACTCTCGCGAACAACAAGCACTCGCGTCTTCAAGGCAACACGGGTTCGTGGCCAAACGGTGGCACCCGTTTGTTTCCGTTTCGACTATGCTACCTGCGGATGCAAGTGCAGGTGATTGTTATTTATTTGTCTCCATGCATGTCGCTGCAAACCGCATCGAGTTGGCTGGTTATCATGTGCAGAGGCGGAAACGTGTGGACCGTCCGTGGATTCTTCGAGAGTGTGGATGGATGTGTCATGGATGAGCAGAGACGCACGTTGACGCAGGGACACGCTTCGACTATTCATTTGGGTGACGCGTGCAGCAACGAGCTGCCAGAGCACAGATCCACGGCCATGTCGGAGCGGGACCTGCACTCGTCCCCGTGGTCCACCAACTGGAAGAGAATATGCATCTGACGCGTCGAGACCAGGTTCTTATCCAAAAGGACCTTTAGCGCAGGATTCCGTCAACCGCCGCGTGCGGTACCAACGAGCAGGCCAAGTGTGCATGGGAATGCTGACCTCACGCGACGCGACCACGGACGCGCTCGGGAGCACGAGCGGCGGTCGCGCAAAGGTGCGTGAATTGAAAAAATTACGAGTACCTTGCAAGCCGGTTGTACATACGACGCGCACAACGCGTTGGCGGCGAACACCGGTTGTCTGCTGCATCAGGTCACGATCATAACAAGGGTCATCACACCTCCACCAACAGCCGCACGGCCAGAAGCACGCTTGTGCGCTCAACACGGCGTCGTAGTGCTGGCTTTGACATGAAAATACATATTCATTCGTTGTCAAACTAACAAGCACCGCCACCATCTCCGCCGCCCTCACCGTCACCACCACCGCCATCTCCGCCATCTCCGCCACTATCGCCACTATCGCCGCCGTCGCCACAAATGCACCCGCAAAACCATCCACCCGCTTCCGCTGCCGCGTCGTCGTCCACCGACAAGGACCTTGCCCTCGGCGTCGTCGGATTCGTTGTAGTTGGCTCGCTGCCACCTGCGTGTTTGTCGTAAAGCAGCACCAACGACCACAAGATCATGAGTCCGCCAAACGTGGCGATGACGGGCACGATCCAGGACGAAGAGTTGTCGTAGGACGCTTGCGTGAGTCGCTAGGCAATGGCGGCGCGTCAAGCGGGTTGGGGAAAGGCGGCATGGTCGGACTGTGTGCGGTGGTGGAGAATGGATGCGGTGCGAACACGTTTGTTGGTGCGGAGACGCGTAGTTGCGCCGCGGTGCAGTCATGCTGGGTTATCGCCACCAGCGGCGGCTGATCCACACCGTTCGTGCGCGGTTAAGGTCGTTGGCGGAAAAGACGCAGTCGCGGTGTCCGTGGTTGCTGTATGTGTGCTCTCGCGCGGAAGGAGGTCTTGAGGGAGTACGGGCTCCGGCCAGGGGTCGGCGGTGCGCGCGAGCAAGATGCGGTGGGGACGTCGGGTTGGTGCGTCTACGCGTCGTGCGCGGGAAGAGGGAGGGCCCCGTGATTCGCCGTGTGCAAGTTGGGCTTGTTTTCGCCCATTGCGTTCCCGATCTGTTCTGTGGCGACAACCCCCGTGCACATGCATGTGCATGTTGGTGTCTGTTTCTGCAAGCTGCCTGCGATGCCCAGGCGAGTGGGGGCGAGCGGCATGTCCTTGCACCGGCCGTTTCGAATGCACTTGTTCCCTCATCAACGGCGATGGCGCGTGCTGATTCTTGCCGTGATGAGCAAAGGCAGGGACCGACCGCACCGCGATGTCACAAAAGAGCGATACTGATTTAAACACTCATTCCTAACTGTATTTCAACCCACGCCCACGTCCCGACCTGGTGGATTCTAACTCGCTGCCGGCGCATCAGCACTGCGCACCTTCTTCAGCGGCTTCCCCACGGCAGCGGGTGGATCCGAACTCGGCTCGCGCTTACACGCCGGTGCCTCGCCGGGTGGCAAATATCTCCGCTCAAGCCAGGCGCGGCACGCGTCGGCATTACCCTGCGGGAACGCGAGTTGCCAGTCGCCGACCCAGTCGAGCGCGTCCTTGACGAGCGGTCCCTTGGGCAGGTTGAGCAGTTTTAGGAGGTCGTTGCCCTAGGAGAAGCGCAACGTGAAGGAGTGAATAACGAGCCAGCGGAAATTCGTCTTCAGAGCGAGAACGTACGTTCAAAATGGGCTTGACCACCCACGCGCGATCCAATTGCAACATGTAAATCCGGTCAATTAACGCATGGTACCGCTTCAAGACCGCATGCGCCTTGTCGTCCGCGACCTTGTCGCCCTTCACGACCAGTGCGAGCGACTTGGCATCGTGCTTCACCAACGGCACCCCCTTACCAACCAACTCGTGCACGCAGGCCACCGCTACGACTGCCGCCCACGTCTCCCCCACATTCCGCGCCGCCAGAAACCGCACGAATCGGCCGAGCGCCAACCTCTCCAGCACCGCCGCCCTTTCGGCGACAGGCACATCCGCGACCACTGCACTCGTCCGTCGCGGATCGGCCCCCGTCGCGGCCAGCACCGCGTCCACGTGCACCTTCTCGCTCACAACCAGTTTCTGCACCGCCGACAGGACGGCGTGCGCGTGCGCGACCCAGTCGGCATCGTGGTTCGTCTGCTTGAAATTACTGCGGACGACATGGTGCGCGAGCGCGTGCCACTGCGGCGCCGCCAATGCCGCTGCTGCTGCCGCGGCCGCAGCACCGCCACGTTTAGCCTTTTTGGACGCGATGGCGTCTTTGGCGGCTTCGAGCGACGGGTTGGGCACACGGTACTGCGTCCCGTGGAACGGGAGGGTGACGGTCGCGAGGTATGCGGCCGTCGGGACCGGGAGTGCCGTAAGCCGCGGGTAGCGCTGTAGGACGGCGGACTCGTGTCGCGGCACGTGCCACAGCGGCGCGTCGGTGCGGTTCGCCGTCGCAAGCCAGTGCAGCAGGGTCACGGCGCGCGGCGCGTCAGCGAGGTCCACGTGCAGGTGCTCAATCGGCGCGTGCGATACAGCGTCACGGACGAGAATCGCGTCGGTGACGTGTGCGAGCGAGATGGTCGGCAACACGCCGAGATGGTGCAGCATGGCGACGGCGTGGGCCGGACCGGGACCGGCCAGCATCTTGTGCAGTTCGGTGCCGATGCGTTCTTTCGAGATTTTGTTGGCGAGGGCGTCGTGCAGTTCCGGGTCATTTGCCGCAGCTTGCAGGTCGGGCGCGAGCGTGAACCCGAGCCGTGCGGCGAACCGGACCGCGCGAAGTACACGCAATGGGTCGTCGTGAAACGTGGCGCGCGGGTCGAGCGGGGTGCGAATGATGCCGTGGGCAAGGTCGGCGAGACCGCGATCCGTAAAGTCTTCAACGGCCGAGGTGGCAATGTTGTAGAAGAGAGCGTTGATCGTGCAGTCACGTCGCAGCGCGTCGTCTTTGGGCGTGCCGAACGCGATGGTTGCGGGAATGCGCGAGTGCGCGTGGTAGGTTTCCGACCGCAGGTTGACGAAATCGACGTCCATGCCGAGGACGCGCGCGGTGGCCGTCTCGAGGTGCTTGGACTTGTCCGGGTTGGCGAGGATCTTGGCGAGCCCGGCGAAGGGCTGGGCGGTACGGTCTGGGTGCGCACGGTCCATGGTGTGTTCCGATTCGAGAATCGATTGCCATTGCTGCTGCCGTTTCGGGTCGTTGAGGTGCGTGGCGACGAGCGAGGCAAAGTCGAACCCCATGTACGAGTCGAGCGCAATGTCGAGGTCGTCGGATTGGTGGCCGAGCAGCTTGTCGCGCACCCACCCGCCAGCGACGCGGCAGACGACGTTTTTGGGTGCGGTCTTGCACACGTCGTTGAGCAGCGCAAAGAGACGCTGCTCGGCCGTCGTCAGTGCGAGGCGCGCGGCCATTGGCGCGTCCAGGTCAGTTTTTGATTGCAGGGTCGCAGGCGCGGTCGCCGGCACGGCGGACTTGGTGGGTCGGCGGTCCATGGAGCGGGGGTTGCACACGCGGCAGCGATGCCCCTCGGCGGATCGGGGCGCTTTAAGAGCGCGCGCAGGCAGTGCAGCGAGTCGGTCGCGTTGCGCGGGCGCGTGGTCGCCGTGATCGTCGTCGCCGTGGTGGTGACTCGTGCTGTCGCGGATTTGCCGGTGGTGCTGGTGGGGGCTGCGGTGATGCGAGTCGGATGGCCGTCGTGCCATCGCTGTCGGACCGACATCGGCAGACCACGCGGTGCGGTGGAGGCGCACGTGCATGTCACGTTTTGGCTTACCGCGCCGGAGCGGGTGCCTCGCGTTCGGCAGTTGGTCGTCAGCGTCGTCGTCGTCGTCGTCGTCGCAGCGCCGTCCGCACCGGCCACAACGCTACCCCGACGCCGCGCCAACTCTGCCCGCCACCGCCGCCAACTGCCCGCAGCCGCTCCGCCGTCGCTGTTGCCGCCGGCGCGCGTGCCGCTGCCCTCATCCCAGTCGCGCACCTTGCTTGCCCCTGCCAACTTTACCGCATTGCACCGCCGCCACCACCATCCATCTCGTCGTCCAACCGAACCACCAACCCAAACTCCACCATGCACCGCGGCCCGGCGCTGACCCCGGCCGAGCACGCGCTCGCCAACCGCCCCGAGTCGCCGTTTGCCGTGCGCAGGCCGTCGGCAGCAGCGACCGCAGGGACGGCGCCCACAACCCCGTCTTCGACGACGACGACGGCAACCCCGGCAGCCACCTCTCTGCCGCAACGCTCGCGCCTCTTCTCCCCGCCGCCGCTGCACCCGCCGCGGTTCGACTTTCTCGCCGCGACCGCGCGTCTCGGGGGCGCGCTTGCTCCCAGCATGGACCTCGTCTCATCGCGTCCGCGCGCCGGGTCGGCGCCCTCGGTCGCTGCACTCGCCAATCCGTTCATGCCTGCGGCTCCACGCGCGCGCGCCTGGCCCGCTGCTGCTGCACCGACGCCAATGACGGTCGCCGACGACCCACCCACCCCGCCGCATCCGCCCGCGAACCCGAACCTCGCCGCGCCGCGCGGGATCTTACGTCGCGCACCGGTCGACGCGGCCGCCATCACCCCACGCGCTCTGGGCACCAGCGCACCAGCGGTTTCGCTGCGTAAAGTCGCGTCGACGCCGCACCTGCCGCGCGCCGACACCACCGACGCCATGGACGAGATCGATGACGACTATGGCCCTCCTGCCGCGTCGGCAACAGCATGTGCGCGGTCGCGGTCACGCTCGCGCGGTCCTCCACCCCCCGCTTCTGCTGTTACTCCGACCCCGACGCCCTCCGGCACCTCGTCTGCGCGCCGCCGGATCCGGCGCGACATTGACGCCCTGCTGGCGCGGCACCACCGGTCGAACCCGGACTTGCGCGGCGCCGCGCTCGCGGAACAGGCTGCGATGGGGGAGGACGGGGACGAGTGCGAGCCGCACCGCGCGGTACCCGAACCCCCGGCGCTCATGGCGCATCCGGTTCCGCTCACGCTCACGCGGAACCAGAACCGCGGCACGCCGTCCCCACCTCCGCCACCGGCCGTGTATGCAAGGGTGCCATCACGCACGGAGATGGCAAGGGCGCCGTCGCGTGGACCGCTTGGTGACGGGATGCACGACATGCCCCCGCGTGCGCCGTCGCGCGCGGATCTCCGGACGCCGATTGCCGCGGCGCCGATCCCGCGAGCGCCGTCGCGTGGAGATGTCAGGACGCCCGTCACGGTCGCCCCGCTCGCGTGCTCGCCGTCGCGCGCTGAGCTTGTCGCGGCTGCAGTTGCCCGTGTACCCTCACGCGCCGAAATTGCGCATGCCCATGGACCCTGCGCCGATTGCGCGTGTTCCGTCGCGCGCCGAGGGTGTGCTTGCTGCAGCAGTGCTGCCACAAGCGCATGCGGTCCGAAGCGTGCAGCGGTACCTCGCGTCGATGGCGTCGACACAGACGAGGTCGAAGATGAAAGGAATCGCTGATATTGACCAGCTGCGGGCCGAGAACCGGTCGTTGCTGGCTCAAGTTGTTGCATTACGAGGCGGCGGCACTGAGCAGCAGCGAGACGTCGCTCGTGCAGCAGGTGTGTTCATCTCTCATCTCTCTCTCTCTCTCTGGCCAAGTGGTGATCTGGGAATATTTAACAAATGCAACTTGAACACAACAGAAAGCCGACCTCGCCGCACAAGTCCTGCAACTGCAACAGCGCGTGCGCGACCTCGAGCGCGACAAGCTCGCGTTGCAGTCCCAACTCGCCGCTATCACTACCACCGCCACCAAGGACCCACTGCGCACCCCGACCGCGCCCACCTTTTTTGACCGGCCCATCACCCCTGCCACCACCGTCCGCCGCGGGTCCGAATCGAGCACGGCCTCGTCGCTCCGCGCGCCATCGCCAACCCCGCGCACCCGCCCCCCAACGGGCCCGTCAAGTAGCGCCTTGCCAACTCCAACACCGCGCACCGTCCCTGGTCCGGGGCCCGTGGAGGACGCAGCGACAAGGATGCGGCTTGCGCGGCCGTCGTTGCGGGACTTGCGTTCCACCGCAGCACCCACGACCACCCCCGCGCCGGCCCCGTCGGTATCGACGTCGACGTCCACGACGGCCACGCCGCGGCCGGGGTGGCTCTTCGGCAGCGCCCCACGCGCGCCCGTCCGCACCACCGCGCCTCTCACCCCCGCACGCACGACCCCCACCGCACCTCGCTTGATCGGCGCGGCCCTTGGAGACACCACGTCGACCCCCGTTCGCCCTACCGTCCCACCGACGACCCCCGCGCGGTCCGCGCTCGGCCTGCTCCGCCCCGCCCTCGCGACCCCACCTCGGACCGTCGAATCCGGCGCCGCCGCTCTCCGCCGTCTTCTCGGTGTCCCGGACGACGCCGACCTCGACGACGATTCCATCAGCGACGAATCC
>GG745340.1:86759-98821 GCA_000151295.1 Allomyces macrogynus ATCC 38327 | reverse complement strand
GACCGCGCCGCCGACGGACTTGGCCGCGGTGCCCGACTCGCCCGAGTCGCGGACCGTGTCGACGCTCTCGTCGCCGCGCTCGGTGCCGGGGAGTGGCGGCGGCAGAGGGACGACGCGGGATCGGCTGCGGGTGCGTGCGGCGGCGACGGCGGGCCGCGGTGCGCGCGAGTGTCGCCGGTACCGAGGATTCGAGCGTGGTGTTCTCCGAGTGGGACGACGCGGATGTCACGTTCTTGTCGAATGTCGCGCTGGATTTGGTGAGCGATCGCGTGGTGAAGGTGCCGCGGCACGCGGCCGCAGTCGTGCCGGAGGCGGTGCCCGCGGCACAGGAGGATGTGTTGGTCGACCGCACACCGGCGCGCGCGAGCATGGTCTTGCCGGATATCACGTCGCCAAGTTTGTTCCGCCCGCTGTTTGCGGATTTGGGTGGACCGGGTGGGGTGGTACCGGTGGTGGCGGAAGAGGACGAGGAGCTGGAAACCAAGGCGACAGCGCCGCACCGTGAGTCTGGGTGGTCGGATGTCGTGATTACTGGGTTTGACGAGGACGCGTCGGTGTGTTCGCGCGACGAGGACGCGGATCGGCGCCGGCATGAACAGGAGGACGAAGGCGAGGAGGACCATGCGCGCCCGCTGCACCGGCTGGCACAGGTGAATGGTAGCCAGATCTGGATGGGAGCGGGCGCGGCGGGGGTTGAGGTGGGGGAGACGGTCACGTCGCCGAGCGCGTGAGCCAGTAAATAAGAAGGCAATGAAACCGTGCTGCATTGTTGATGATGATTGATTAGACTTGGATGGGTTCGGCGGCAGACAGGCCGAGTAACAGCGAGTCGCGCGCCGTGGCGACGATTTTGATGGGCGTGTCCTGGAAGCTGGTGACCATGGAGAGCGCGGCCCAGAGCTGTTGCGCGTGGCTATGGATGGGAGTCAGCATTCCGGATCACTTCGAGGAATCAAGGATTGAAAGCAAGGTACTCGGAGGGTATCCTCAGCACGGCCATGTCGCCACGAAACTTGAGAATGTCGACGTTGATGGCGCCGCCAAGGACGCCGAGCGAGTCGGTGGCGGCGGCGTGGATCAGTTGGCGCAGCTCGAGCAATTCGAGCGGGCGCGATCTGTGGCAGGGCGTGTGTGGTCCTGGATCAGAGAAGGCGGTGCTGCAGGAAGAAACGGATTGAGCAGTTGGCCGGCAGGCTGCGTACAGCTTGATGTTCAGGTAGGTGCCCTGGTTTGCGGCGTTGACCGTGACGGCGAGGGCCATGGCGGCGGTTGGCGGCGGCGTGGCCGGGTGGAGAAGGTCGGCGCGAAGTGTGGCTGCGTTGTGCGGCAGGCTGTGCGCAGTCCGCGTGGACGGTGCGAGCGCGAGAACGGCGTCGGCGACGGCGGGGCCAGTTCCGCAGTTTACGGGCGCTGGGATCACCAAGGCGGCTGCGGCCGAGCGTCTCGCAGGCAGGGCCGTGCAGCACGTGGTTTCCGAGTGCGTGGCGCCGTCGGGTGTTGCCTGTTCGCCTTCGCCGGTTGGCCCTTTCCCGTTCTGTGGCGGCGCCCGGTTTCGCGCACGGTTCGATTCGCCGTTGCCCGAGCGACTAACCGCGCCAGGGCGGGCCGAGCCAGCTCAGCGACGACGGCGCGCTGCCGTGGTCGACGGCAGCCAGCACCAGCTCATGCGCCACGACGGCCTGCCACGAACGCGCCGCTCACGACGTGCAAGACTTGCTGCAATCCACCTGCCAACGTGCCTTGAACCCGCTGTGCGCGCCGCCTACCACCGGTCGCCATCGACTGCGCCGGCCCCCACCGCGACCGGCCGACCGACCGACCGACCGACCGACCACAAGCAACGGCCGGTAGACGGGCGCCAACGCGCCATAGACTCGGCGCCAGGTCATAGACGACACGGCCGCTGCTGCCGCCGTGCCCATTCATGAGGCCAACTTACGCCATGGCTGCCGCACCGCCACCGGCCCAATCCACTCCCGGCCGCGGCCCGCGCCGCCAATCCATACGTCGCCAATCCATACGTCGCCGACCTGGCCGCACACTCGCCCTCATGCTCGCCTCCGCTGTGGCTACGCTGGCCCTCACGGCGCTCGCCGCTGATGCTGGCAAGATGAACTTCCCATGCAAGATCCACGCCGACTGCCCAGAGAGTACGTTGCACAACTTGATTTGGGCCACGACGAATTCGCTCGCTCGTTTGCCCATGACGCGTTCTCTGTGCTCACCCCGTCCATGACTTCCCGCGTTCGTGCGTATCACAGCCGGCAACTGCGACGTCGTGCGCCAAGGGTGTATGCCGCTACACTGTAACAAGAACGACACCTGCACCTACTTCGTACGCCCTTCCTCTCTTCTACTCCCGCTTTTCGAGCACGCTCTCACCCAGGACCTCGCTCGGCTCTAGTCAACTGAAACCTACTGCGCCAACACACTCATCTGCATGGACCTGCCCGGCACTTCTTGGGACCCGCCGTCCAACGCGGGCACCCCGACCAAACCGCTCGCACACGACAACGCCCCACCGTCCCCCTGGTCGCTCACGTCCTGGCGCATCTACGTCCTGATCGTCGGCCTGGCCGGAATTGCCGCGCTCGGCTACGTCCTGTGGCGGCACTTCCGCGCGACCCGCGCGAAGCAGCCGGACGTGACCGTGCTCAACGTGCCGGGCGTCGGGAAAGTGGATTTCGGACTACAGGCAAAACCGGGCAGCGAGACGCGGCCGCCGCAACCGCCAGCCGCGGGTGCAGGAGGCGCGTCGAGTGCGGCAGCGCCACGGCCCACGTCGCTCGCGTCGCCGTACTCGCCCACGATCCTCGTCTCGCCCACGACGATTGCAGGCGGCGCGTCGGTCGTCGGCAGCAACGTGGGCGGGTCGGTCGTCGGTAGCAACGTCGGTAGTACGACGGCCGTCGGCTCCGCCGTCGGCCCTCCGTCCTCGAAACCCACCTCGCCACGCCCGGCACCGCTCGTCGTCGCGCCCGCAGGTATCGCGCAATCCCCGCCCTACCCACCGCAACACGTCCCTCGCCCGGCGTCGCCGAACGGGAGCATCAACTCGGCGCCACAGAACGGGACCCTCTACACGTCGACGGGTCTCGCCGTCGTGCCGGCCGCCATGCGCATGCCGACACCCTCCCCGGGCAAACCCGTCTTCCACGCGCCGCCGCCACCGAAGGCGCCGCCACCCGCAGCATTGGTCGATTTGGCGCGCAAGTCCCGCGACTCACCGCCGCCCGTGATCCTAGTGCAGCCGCCGACCATGGAGAGGGAGGATGAGGACGATGAGGATGGGACGGTTGTGTATGCGCCCGGGCAGGACCAGGCGGGGCTCAAGTTGATGCCGGAGGGCGGGTCCCGCGGGATCGCCGCGCCGGTGACGACCAAGGGCACGGTCCCGCGGCGCGCGCCGCCGTCGCCGGTCAAGGAGGAGGACGAGGAGGCCGCGTGGGAAGGGTGGGCCAAGGAGGTGATGGCCGCGGCGCATCTCGAGCGTGGAGAGTCGCCGGTACAGCCAAAGGAGCAAGGTAAGGACAAGGAGGGCGGCGGCGGCGAGCCGAGGAAGCTATGAGCCGGTTGGCTGGTCGCTGCTATTGTGCACTGTCGATTTTTGGAGGCCGTGGAGCCGATTTTCTTTGGCATGGTATCATTTTCGGTTTACAACATAGATGGGATTTTTTATTTTTTATTTTTTGGTTCGTTCTACGTCGGCGTTGGTGTCTTGTTGGTGCATGGGTTTGTTCTCTGCTGGCAGGGTCTTCTCTGATCTGGTCTGTGAAAAATAACCGGCTGGCTCACTCTGGCTTCAAGCAGGCGCGTCGCGTTGGCTGTCGTGCCGCTGCCGTAAACCACCTCACGGCCTGCCGAACGAATTTCCGCCACCAAACGACCACCAACCACCGCCAACATCGACCCAAACCACCAGCATTTTGGACCAAGCGCTGCCAGCAAACGATCTCCGACCCACGACACGCGCGCGCACCGACGACGCCAACAACCACCAGCGCGTGGACCGCCCAGTCAACACAAGGGTGTGCCCCCTTTGGCCAAGCAGAAATCACGACCAGCGCACCAGACTCCCTCCGCCCGTTGGTCAAGGCGCCGATCAAGTACAGCACGCTCTACCGCACCTTCTCCACTCGGTGTTGGTGACGTGATCGCGTTTGTGTCCCGCTCAAGAGCACCAAGATGGACAGCCTCGACTACCTGGACGATCTGGTCCGCGAGTATGTACGCCATCGACCCGCTCTCGCGCTTGATTCTCGCCGCGACACCCCCGCTCTACTCGCGTCTCCGCCGCCGTGACCCGACCGAGTTCGAGCTGATCATGGGCAACCACGGCGCCTAGCTCCTGTTCCGCGGGTTCCACGGGACACTGCGGTCGTTTGAAGCCGAGCTCAAGGGGGACAAGCTTGCTGGGCTCGATGCCGACCGACTGACGCAGGTGCTGCTCTCGAGCGCACGCAACCTCGACTACGCGGCGCTGCAGGACACGTGGTCGTATCTCGAGGCGCACGCGTTCCCGTCACTCGGGTCGGCTGCGCAGCTGGCCAATGTGCGGCGCATGGAGACGTCGCTGTTTCGGTACTTTATCGTGTGCGGTACGTTGGTGTCATTTCCTGTTGCTGCTTGGTTTGTGAATGCTTTCTGATCTGACGCGTCTTCTCCACCCGTCTAGCGATCCAGCAAAACCGGCCCGCGAAGGTCGTCGAGTTTTTCGAATCCATTGACCTCGCGCACTCGGCCGCCGACTGGATGACCTGGACGTCGATCACGTTTGTCAAGAAACCGCACCAGACGCCACCGTTCGAGGTCTACTTTACCAAAATGTGGTATGATCTGTTCGTCACGTCGTTGCGCAATTTCCTGGCGCTGGCGTTCGCATCAATGCCGTTGCCGCGGCTGCTCAATTTCAATGTGGAGCGGATCAAGCGCAAGTCGCTCGAGTTGGAAGTGTCCAAGTTGCGCGAGACGGTCGAGTATTGGCGTACGCACGCGCAGGTAGACGATTCTTTTCGGTGGTGTCGACGCTGTGCGTGCTTGCACTCACCGTGGTCCTGCGAGCCCTAGAAATCCATCGACGCGTCCATGCACTCGCTCACCGTCAACGCCGCCAATTCCTCAGCCACTGCCGGCGCAAGCTTTGACGACGACCCGTTCATTGTCCTCGACGAGGAACTTGTCGTCGACGGTTCGGCACCTGCCACACCACGGACGGCCGTGGCCGTGACCAAGGACGGGCAGTGGGTCGCTGGCGTGGGCCGGAACGAGGCGACCGTGCGGTACTGGAACGTGGCGCGGCCGTTGGCAACGCTGACGGTACCGGCGATGGCCGCCGGGGTCGGGCCAGTGGTCGGGTTGGCGTGGGCGGACAAGGCGGTACGTGGCGTGCGCGAGTTTTAGCTCTGTTTGGTGGAGAGGGTTCGCTGACGTGGTGCGCGCGTGCGGGAATGGGGGGGTACATAGCTCGCGGTCGCGTTCCCGGGCGTCGTGCAACTGTTCCATGTCGAGACCAAGGTCGTGCGCGAAGCGCCGTTACCCGCAGGGATGGCGGCCGCCGCGTGCTCGAGTGTGGCAGGGGCAACACTGTGGGTCGCGGGCCCCGCGGCCGTGGCCGCGGTCAATGTCAAGACGGGCAACGTCGACGCGCACGGCCGGTTCCCGAACCCGACCGCGTCGAAACCGATCTTGGTGCACCGTTCGGCGCAGGGGAAGTTTGTGGTCGTGTGTACGGCGACGCACGTGGCGATATTCGGTACGTGCGGCATGTGGTTATCTCCAGAGCGTTGGTGACTCTGTCTGATCGTGTTCTCGGGACTGTAGAATCCGCCACGCTGCACGTCGTACAAGTCCTGACCTCCCCGTTCGCCCCCGCCGCATGCTACTCGCTGACCGACGCACACATTTCGCTCATTTCCAACCGCGGCAACGTGGCCACGTTTGTCAGCGCCACGGGCGTGCTCGACCCGCTGCAGGCACTCACGCTCGCGCCGTTCCCGGCCAACGTGGCACCGGCTGCATGTACGGTCGTCCCCGCCTCTGCAGTGGGCGCCGCCGACGACGCAGCTCCCGCGACAGCAAGTGCCTATTTGCTTGCAGGATCGGCCGTGTTCGCGTTACCTGCGGGCAAATTGGTGCAGGAATTGGATCCGACACCGGCAGCTGCGCCGGTGGTGATGCAAGGCCGTGGACCCGTGCGGATGCTCGTGGGAGGGTCCGGGAGCGGGTCGGGCAGTCGCCCGGGGAGTGTCGCGTCGGTGGTCGCAAGTGCGGGAGGTGGTGGAGGTGGAGGGACAGCGCCGGTCGTGACGAGTGTCGCGTGGGCCGGGAACGTGATTGCGCAGGGGCTCGAGTCGGGCGCGGTGCGCGTGGTCAAGCTGATGGTGGTATGACCTCCAGTGGTGGAGAGGAGACGGAAAATGCCGAAGATTCGCTGGGACACGGTGTGTATTGGTCGGCTAGGTGCGGTTCAATGCCGCGATCATCAAAACGAACGACAGGAACAGAACGAGAAGGAATTTACTCGGCCTTGGGCGGGTACCGCTGGTCCCAACGCTTCTACAGATCGCGCGCAGACAGGTGCGCGTCAGTGTTCAACCAGCCATTATGAACGCGCACACAGCCAGAGTCAACGCACCTGGCCGTAGCACGCGGCCTGGTAGAGCGTGTAGGGCACGGCGACGAGCAGAACGGCGCCAATGCGCAGCGTGCGACCGGTAAACTTCCAGTGCTGGTGCGTGTTCTCGCGCATCAGGTTCCACGCCTCGACCGAGTTGTCGGTCAAGACACCTGGAGAAATGGCGCAGCGCAGCGGTTGCTCAGTCGTCATTCATTGATGGCAGGTTGGTGGTTGTTGCGGTCCATGATGGCGGCGCGGCCCGGGCGCGGCGACACGCACCGGTGCGTCCCTTGGCGGCCATGTTGCAGCGAGTTGTTGTGGTCCAAGGCGGGCGTGATCGCGAGCGTTGGTCGCGGCAGTGATGGCGGGCCGACATGCGCGCGACAAGACAACACGGGGGCCAGGCGAGGTGCAAGGAGCGCAACGCGTCCGGTGACGGCACGTGATGGCGTCAACACTCGCCGGGGCAGCGAGTCCTGGGCCTCTCTCGCCGGCGCCAAGCGTGACCCGCGTCCTGGCCACGACAACGGCGACCACGACCGCGTCTACCGTGCTGCACTACCCGCAATCGACGCCCTCGCGCTGCCGACATCCATTGCGCGCCCCTCCCGCCGCTGCCGCTCGTGCCGCCACCCATTCGTGATCCCGTCGTCCACCGAATCCAACCACCACCATGCCGCAGAACGAGTATATTGAAGAGGCCATCAAGCGCTATGGCCGGCGGTTCAACCACGAGGAGCGCATGCGCAAGCGCGAAGCGCGTTCCGTGCACAAGAACTCGGCGACCGCGCAAAAGCTGCACGGGCTCAAGGCCAAGCTGCACAACAAGAAGCGGCACACGGAGAAGATTGAAATGAAGAAGACCATCAAGGCGCACGAGGAAAAGAACGCCAAGACGACGGCGCCGCAGGAACCACAGGCCGGCGCCGTGCCCGCGTATTTGCTCGATCGGTCGTCGCAGAACAATGCCAAGGTGCTCTCGAACATGATTAAGCAAAAACGCAAGGAAAAGGCCGGCAAGTGGAACGTGCCGCTGCCGAAAGTGCGCGGCATTGCCGAAGACGAAATGTTCAAGGTGCTCAAGACAGGCAAGCGGCAAACCAAACAGTGGAAGCGCATGGTCACCAAGGTCACGTTTGTCGGCGACGGTTTCACGCGCAAGCCGCCAAAGTACGAGCGGTTTATTCGGCCCATGGGGTTGCGCTTCAAGAAGGCCAATGTCACGCACCCGGAACTCGGCGCGACGTTTACGCTGCCGATGATTGGCGTCAAGAAGAACCCGTCGTCGCCGCTCTACACGCAGCTCGGCGTCATCACCAAGGGGACCATCATCGAGGTCAACGTCTCGGAGCTCGGGCTCGTCACGACGGGCGGCAAGGTCGTGTGGGGCAAGTACGCGCAGGTCACCAACAACCCGGAAAACGACGGGTGCATCAACTCGGTCCTGCTCGTGTAGAGCCGTCGTTTAGGTTCGCGTCGTTCCATGGGCGTGTCTTGTTCGTTTGTTTCGTTTCGCTTCGTTTCGTGGCTCGTTGGTGTTGCGTCTTGGATTTCGTTTCCCGTGGGTGGTTTGCTCGGCAGTGCCCGCTTCATAAACTGTGTATAGTCTTTCTGCCGGCAAACGACCTTGCTCGTCCCCTTCACCATCAGTCACAAAATGCTGTCGCCGACCTCTTGCCGCAGCATCGCCCCATGATGGACAACAATAAGTTCCAATCATGCCAGAAGCAAACTGTACTATTTTCCCTGACGCTCGCCCGTCACTTATTTACAATGCCTTGAACCACTGCACGAGCATGGTCCCAGCAATCCCCGTGTACGCGGCCATCGTCGTGACCATACCAATCCGACGGCCAAACCCGAGCCCAAACTGGCCGTTGAGCCCAAACTCGGCGTGGAACAGGCGACCGGCCGTGAAAACACCAAGGAGTGCATGCAAGACCTTGGCAGGCATAACGTCGGCGAGCTCGGCGAGCGCGCCGAGCACGAGAACAAACGGCACGTTCTCAATGAAGTTGCCTATTAGACAAGAACAAATGACCATCAATATCGGCGTCCGGCACATCCGGAAATCCACTCAACGTCGCATGTACCGTGCTGCCGAACCGCCACGGTCACGTTCCAGTACTTGGACGCAAACGGCGCGCGCTCAACCGGCACGGCCGCCACGCCGCCATTGGCCTCCTTGGCGTCGAGGTACTCGATCAAGAACTGCGCAGTCCCGTCGCCGAGGCTCACTTGGTGCCTCATGCGTTGCCGAACAATGGCAATGATCAGCTTGACGTTGTAGAGGCCGAGAATCGACGCATAGAGTGGCGTCACGCGCAGCAGCGAAAAGGGCGACGTGGTCATGGTGGACGGTGATGGTGCAATGGGTACTGCGAGCCGTGATTGGTGCGCGAGGTTCGATGTGTTGAGAGGAGAGACGCGGTATTTATTTTCGGTGGGAAGGAGGAGAAAGGGACAGCCAGCGCGCAGCCGCTGCGCGCGCCGCGCGCGGGGCCAGGCTCTTCAACATCCGCGACCGCCAACTGCTGACAGATTGCCGGGCATCCGGACATATTTGTTTGCGAGTTTTCGCGTCCTTGTTTCCTCTGATGCTCCGCCCCAGCTTGCAACCGCAGTCCTGCTGGTTCCGCGCGCTGCCAACTCGTGTCTGGCTAACGATCAGCATGGAAATATCAGGATTGTCTTTTGAACCATTCTGGCCACCCACTTTCGCCGACGATGCCCAACGGATGGTCGCTTGACCCCGTTGCCGCCCTCGCGTCGGGCGGCATAAATGCAGAACAAGATCCAAAAATGATCGTGAGCACGGCGAACCAGGTCATTTCATCCAGGCATCTTTGGCGCTGGCGTGGCATTTTGACTGATTTGCCACCAAACGACAACATCGGCAATCGATGTGCGCTTAGGACCGTCGCGGTCGTGATATATAGATGTGCAGGTTGGGCGCATCGTTATGCGCTTTCTCGACCTGGCCTGTGTACTGGTTCGGCGGCTTCGATCGCGGCCAAGTTTGTACGTAGGTAGGTATAATCGCTCAAAGTGTCGCTTGTGCTTCGCAACGATATTGGGAATATCGCACCGGATATTTGCTAACGACGTGCATCAATGTGATCCTGCTAAGTAGTGTTGCTGGCACCAGTTCGCAAGCTGGCTCGTTTCTTGATGGCAAAACAAACACCAAATTAGGATTCCCCATTGCATTAGGCCACGCGTCCATTCCCGCCAGCGCGTTCGTCTATAAAAAACAACAATATTTACAGCGCAATAAACCACCGCACGAACATGGTCCCGGCAATCCCGAGGTACGCGGCAAACGTCGTGATCATGCCGATATTACGCCCGATCCCAAGTCCAAACTGGCGGTTGAGCCCAAACTCGGCATGGAACAAACGACCGGCCGTGAACGCGCCAAGGAACGCGTGCAGTGCAGCGGCAGGCATGATCTCGGCGAGTTCCGCGAGCGCGCCGAGAATGAGGATGAGCGGCACGTTCTCGATGAAGTTGCCTAGACGCGTTGATCCGTCAAATTTGTTGGGTGCAACGCGCCAACGATGAGGCGGTGATCGGATCTCTCGTTTTGCAACGTACCGTGTTGCCGGACCGCGACCATCACGCTCCAGTACTTGGACGCAAACGGCGCCTGCTCGATCGGCAACGCTGCCTCGGCGTCGGCGGCCTTGGAGTCAAAGTACTCAATCAAAAACTGTGCGGTGCCGTCGCCGAGACTCACTTGGTGTGCCATGCGTTGCCGGATGATGGCAATGATCAACTTGATGTTGTAGAGGGCGAGAATCGCCGCGTAAAGCGGCGTTACGCGCAGCATCGTAAAGGGTCCCGAGGCCATGGCTGTTGTTGCTTGGCGGTGAGATGGTGGTGCAATGTATGTGGGACGCGATTGGTGCCAAGCGGATGCTGGACGAGTGTCGCGGATACGACGCGGTATTTATTTTCGACGAGCAACAACGCGTTGGTCAGGACCCGTGCCGCAGTGTCGCGCCTGGGGTCGAGACACCTCCATGGTCCAACGTCGCACGACGGCGTTGGCTTGGCGACAGAAGCACGACCGTCATTTACGAGGTTCGCTCCTTGCATGTTTCCTCCGCTTTTCCACTCCTTCGTTCCCAAGCTATGCGAACGCGACGCGGCTGACTCAGATGCTCGGTGATGCTCGGTCAGCGAACAGGGGCCGCCTTGCGGGAAGGTTGCTGTGAGAGGCAAGGGGCGGCAAAAGGGACCAACATAGTCGGCTGTGGGCAATGGCCTGGCGGCCGGCCGCAGCCTAACAGCGAACTGCTCTGACGAAAGTCGAAAGCATGTCGTTTCCAACAAAGTACACGTCCGGCATGAATGGTCCTGTCGTCGCTGCCCTCGACGTGCACGAACCGGGTGCTGCATTGAGCCAACACCGTTGCGGCAGCAAGGTAGGGACCGGCTGTGACGAAAGTGCACCGAAAGCCGGGCCTGACGGAGGACGCGGGCACGGTGGGTCAAAACCGACATGACATTGACAGGGGCGTTCTCTCGCTCGCGCGCCGCGCGCGCGATCATGACATGACAGGAGGGCAAAGGCGCGTTTCGGAGGGGGGAAGGAGAGAACAACCCGCGCCGAGGGGTGACACGAAGAAGAGGAAGAAAAGAAAAGATATGCGAGAACGTCGCGGACCAACGTGGTTCAGGTCCATGAGTCAAGAAGGCGGCGACCATCCCAAAACGACGTGGTCAGGATGGGTCGAGAGCCACGGACCGACATGGACGACGGTGCCGGGCCGTGATCCGACGTGGTGGTGAAGGGGCCGGTACGGCAAACCGAGTGGCCGAGTCCGTCCGGGTTGCTGATGCAGCGTCAGTAGATCTATCGGCCTGGGCTCCACCACCTGACCATAAGTCAATCTCCTCATTATCCATTCTGTTTCCACTGCTCGACCTGACCCTCCATTTGCACCTCATCTATTTATTTTGATCTTTTGTGGGTCACGTCCTGTTATGGCCCTGAGTAAATCTAATACTAAATGAAACGAGGTAGTGTTCTTGTATATATTTTTTTATATGCATTTTTCGGTGATATGTCATACTAGTTCAGCTAGTGATGTGCAAGATGAGTAGTAGGAATTCTTAAGAGTTGTGTTTTCTCGATAGTCGATGTTATGTAGTCGTGAGAGTCTCGTCATATCCTCGGTTGGTAGTCCGTAATCGATTGTGTTATTTAAGTAACATGAAATATACCAATTTGCTTGTATGTTGGGAAGTACGAGTTACGGATGGTAATAGAACATATTATAGGCAAAGCGGGTTATGAATTTCTAGAGGATCGTTATTCGTCTGTGTACCTGTGCTGCTCATACTGTACTCGGTGTAGTCGTCTCTATGTCTCGTATCAGCGCAAGCAGATACGCATATACTTATAACTGTGGGCTCTGGGGGGTTTCACTGCGCGGCG
>GG745340.1:57455-82640 GCA_000151295.1 Allomyces macrogynus ATCC 38327 | reverse complement strand
ACGAGTAACGCCATAGGGGTAGTGCGGCGGCGGGGGTGCCGTCATGCCGGAGGCGCTGGGCGCGTAGGGGTAGGCTGCGCCCGGCGGGGCAGGCCGCGCGTACGGCAGGTCGTGGCGCGGCGGTGATGGGTGCGCTGGCGCAGCGTACGGGTCGGCGGGCGCAGGCGCGTAATTAGCGTGATGAGGGTGGTAATCGTGAGCGAGGCGGCGAGCATCGCGCGTAGACGGTGGAGGAGGTGGGTATGGGTGCGCGGCGTGCAGCGGCGGCGCGTAGGGCCAGTCGCGGTCGGCGCGGTCGCGCACGCGGTGGTAGTAGTATGGGTCGTGCTCGGGCACAGGCGCGGCGGGCACGGTGGTGTTGGGTGGGGCGGAGGTGGCGGCGTGCAGCGGCGAGCCGCGAGGTTGCGGGTCGGCCATGGTGGTGGTGGCGGTGATCGCCGGCGAAGCGCTCGCTTTTCGCGTACTTGGTTGGCGTTCGTCGGTGATGCGGGTGACGGTGGTGGCCGTGGATGGCACGCGGCGTGGCGGGGGCAGACGCGATCGGGCGCCCGTCTGGCGCGCCGGCGACGATGCGAGGTGGCCGGCCGCGCCGTGCGACCAAGGCGAGAGCCGCGCGAGCGGGCAGCGCTGGCTGCGAGCACGAGAACGACGACGACGAGGGCGTCCCCAGCAGCGAGAGGACGGCGGCAGCAGGGTTGGCTGCAGGCAGCGGGGGGCCGGCGCGCGCTTTATACGCGCGCTGGCAGGCCAAGAAGACCAAGACGCAAGGCGCGCACAGGCATCGCGGCACAGCGAAGACACCATCTGCGGCCGTCCCGACAACCAGTCCCCGCCGGCCTGCCCGCCCGTTCAAGCGCCTCCGTCCCCGGCCCGCTCCGACACGACCAGAGGGAGGGGCTCACGCTCGCGCGGTACACACGCATCCCCGGCACCCACAGCCCGCGCGCCCAAACACGACCGCTCGCGGGAAGAGACGCCCACTGCCCGCGCGCACACCTGCTCGCACTCCGGCACCCCTGCGCGGGCCGCGCGCACCGTTACACCGCCCGCGGTGCGCGCCCAGCGAGATCATCGGACCGCGCCCGCTTGTGCACCGCGTGTGTGCCCAACGGTGGGGCGCGATCACGGTGGCCGCGAGGCAATGGCCTGGGAGCACTCCGATGGAGGTGCCTGCGCTCCCGTCATGTCGGTGCTCCCTGCCCTTGCGCGACAGTGTGGGCAGCCGTTGAGCGGCCTTGGGCAAGGCATGTCAAACTGCGATCAACGTGCATTGCTATCAGCATCGCTCATCGTTTTGCTGTTGGATGTGGATGCGGCTGTGGTCGCGCGGCATCGCTGCTCGCTCGCACCATCGCTGGTTCGCGGCTCCACCCTTTGGCCGGCTGTCCGGCGTGCTGCCAACTATGTAGCTGCGCCATCAAATGCCCATTGAGCCGGCCCATGCAGTGGCACCACACGGCCGCGACCGTGGCGCGTCCTCGTGCGACCTGACCCACGCTCGCGTGCGCTCAGCTTCCCACGTCGCGCGCACGCGACCATGGAGTCGGCGAAAACGGGACGCTCCATAACATCTCGCGGTGTCGCGGACGACCGTGCTCGCGCCTCCATTTTGGTCCTGCTTGGTTGTGCGCACACCAAACAGAGGCGCATCGCGCGCGGGGGCGCCATCGCGGGCAAACCCGCTTTCAACTCCATCCAACCGGCGCACGCGCTCTGGGGGAGGCGGCCCTTTGTTGTTGCTCACCACTGTTGCTCATAAATAGCGCCTCTCCGTCCTCCGTCGGCCGCTCGGAGGTGGGCGCAGGCGTACCTCACAGTCGGGCCGTCGCGCCCTTGTTCTTTCTCGTGGCCTTGTTTGTCGTCTCTTGTGCGAGGCGAGAAGGGAGGCGAAGGCAAGAATGAAAGCCACCAAAGTTGCAGCGCGGCACGCCACTGACGTACCTCTGACCCACACACCGCACGCAAGCCGACAGGCCAGCCCAAGCGCGCACGAACCGGCCCGGGGCCTGGACTTTTCTGCCGTCGATTCGCGGCACTCTCGTTGTGCCACCGCGAGGGGTTCCAAAGCTGCCACTCGGAACGTGGAACGCGAGCAACGCGACCGCCCTCCCACCGCGCGTTCGAGAACCTCGACCGTCCTGTTTTGGCCCCCGTGTTGCGTCGCCGCGCGTGCGCCACCCGGTCATCCATCACCAACGGTACATCACCTCAACCCATCCACCAGTCCCACACACGTGCCATCCGCATCCCTCGTCCTCTCGTTCTCGCCCCGGGATAGACGAGCAACTGGTGCTGCTCTCCCACGCGCGCACGCCCGCCCGCTCACACGAGTCCCACCGGGAACGCCGCGAGCGTGTCGCGGATCGTGGCGCCGGCCTGCCCGGGCGCCGACGCCAGCTCATGGCAGATCTGCTTGATTTGCAGCAGCTCGGCCTTGCACCGGCGGCACTTGTCGGCGCTACGGGGGCCGCGTAACCGTCAGTTTGAGAGACTCTATACATGCATTCGCGACCACGAGTAAACGGACCGCTCCTCACGCGTCAAGTCGAGCCCAGCACCCCGTGCCGGGAACGCCGACAGCGTATCGAGAATCAGTTGCGCGAAATTGGTGAGCACGAGCTTGACCGTCGTGCACGCGACCATCAGGTAACTGCAGGACGGCGCCGGACCATGTCAGCGTCCACTGCACCGCCTGTCACTTGAACGTGAAATTACGCACTCCTCGTACGGCTGAAACATGAGTTCCGCGACCCACGGCAGCACTTTCACGCACACGTCGAGCGAATACACGCGCGGCTGCATCCTGAGCGCCTTGAGCACATCGACATACACGGCGGGACTTGCCACGTGCGCTGCGTACTCGAGTGCCGGCATCGGGCGGCCCGACGTTGTCCACCGTGCACGCACGTGGCGCAAGTGCCGCAGCCGCTGTGAGAGCATGCCAGAGACGGCACCGTGTGCGGCGGAGAGCTGCTCGGGCGCGAGGACTCCCGTGCCTGTGGGGCTGATTACGTCGCCGGACGTGATGGCTGTGATCCCGCGCGCGAAACTGGTCAGGTCCAGGTAGAGCGGCGCGGTCCCGCAGGTCGCGATGAAGGGGTTGTTGTTGTTGCTTGGTGTGGTCGCTGGCTGTGCAATCGACGACGGGGCGGTGGGCGGAGCGAGCTGCGATGGCGACTGACCGACCGCAGCATCTGGTGAAACACGGTCACGACTCCGTCAGCGAGACCGTCCTGATGAAAGCAACCACAATACTCATCCTCGTACCCTCCAATGACGGCGGCCCCGCAAGGCTCGGCGTCACCTGTGTCCCGGCCGACGCCGGCCCACCTGCACCGACAGGACTCGTCGCCACCTCGACTCTCAGTACGCCCCTGGCCGGCGGCGACGGCGTATCCGCGCGCTTTGGCTTGGGCGAGGCGACTCCACCCTGTGTCGCGGCGCCGGCTGCGTTGGTGGAGACGACGGGGGCCGATTGCGCTGGCACGGCCGTGCCGCTCGCGAGCGCGGGCTGGCGCCTTGCATCCCGGGCCATGGCTGCCGACAGCAGCGACATGAGCTCAGCGCTGATCTGCGGCGCGCCAGCCGTCGTGAGACCCGGGACGGAACCGGCCGGTAGCGGGAGCGGCGCGCTCGCCGACGTCGGGAACGTTGTGGGTGCGGCAGTTGCCGGTGCCGGACTCGTCACCACGGGACGCGGCGGATCAGCGGGCGCGACGGGTGCGGCGCCGACTGCGGGCTCCTGGTCGTCCACGGGCGGGGCCGCGACCGCACCCCGCTCCGCCGCCCGTGGCTGGTCGCGACGCCCCAGGGGCGACGGCGCAGCACTCGCGCGCATGGCCGTGGGCACGATCGTCGGCTTGATCGTCTGGTCGAGCGACGAGAACGATGCGGTCACGGGCAGGCCCGCATGGCCGCCGACCGCCGCCGCGAGCGGCACACCACCGGCTCCGCCCACGATCACGGCAGAGTCCTGCTGACTCGATGTCGTTGGCCGTGATCCCAAATACGCCGCGTGTGCTGCGGCAGCCGGTGGTGAAATTGGCGGAAGGGGCGGGAGTTGCGAGAACGAGTTGGACCGCGCCGTCTCCATGGACAGCGCCGACCCAGTGGACGAGGCCAGGCCTGGGGAGCCCGCCGTCGCGCTGGAAGCCGATGCCGATGCGGCGAGGGACCGGAACGGGCGCAAGTGCGCAACGTTCAGTTGAAACACCTGCACAAACGAGTCCACGTGCGCGACGACGACCAAGTGCGTGCCCGACGGCGACAGTACCGCGTCGTCGATTCCCGTCAGGTACGGCACAGCCACGGCGTCGACGAGCCGCACAGGCTCCCACTCCCAGACCGTCACATGGCCCGGCGCCAGCGCGAGCGCGACGGCGCCGTCCTCGGAAAACACCATACGCGTGCCCGGTACCAGTGGCGCGTCCGGTGGGACGCCAGAAGTGCACGAAATGCGCTGGAACGTGTCCATGTCCCAGAAACTCATGACTCCCGTGGCCGTGACGGTTGCCATGACGAGTTCCCGTGGGTGGAACGTGATTTGTACGACCGGCGCGTCGTGCGCGAATTGGTGGACCAGTCTGCCGCCGTTGAGGTCCCAGAGCCGCACGTCCGGTGGACCCGCCGACGCGCTCGTCAAGATCCATTTCCCGTCGGGACTGAACCGGAGCACATCGACATTGGCGTGGTGGAAGGTCAGGATACACCCTTTTCGCTTGACATCCCATATCTTGACCAAGTGGTCGGCCGAGGCCGATGCAAAGAAGTCGCCGAAGGGGTGGAACTCGACGGCTGTCACGGCAGCACGGTGGCCCATGAGCGTACGGATGGCTAGTTGCGCGCAGCGGCAACAATGAGATTCGGCAGACTCAAGAGCAAGGACGTGAGATTGGCTTGCTTACCTTTCCCCTGCTGCAGATCCCACAGCTTGAGCGTGCCCGACGTCGACCCGGCCACAACCAGCTGCTCGGGCTGGTCGATCGCGACGCACTGCACGGGCGTTGTGTGCCCGATGAGGGCCTACATGGTCGAGACGCGACAGTGAGCGAGTCGGCTCGCACATCGTCTGCCACGACGCGAGCGCAGATTGTACCAGGATCGGGTCGGCATGGCCAATCGCCCACAGATGGACGCGGCGGTCCTCGCCGCCCGTGACCAAGATGTTACCATTCTTTTGGCCCACGCGCATGCACGTCACGGCCGACGCGTGCGCGGCGAATTCATCTAATGGCGATGGTTGGGGGCCGCGACACCGTCAGCGACAATGGACCTTGAGCAGTTCGGCAGAGGCACGGCCGATCCGCCGCCGCTGCTGCGCTACTGCTTGGACGCTGGCCGACCGGTCTGCTGAGAATCAAGGCGCGCGACTTGCGGCGATCATGCCTTCCCTTGACGGCATCGTCTTCGGTCGCTGGACCCCAGAGCCATTGGCAGCGGCGGTGCATGCGTGCGTGCTTGCAGCGGGTTGCAGGGTCCTGGGCCAAGTACTGGACGTGACCTACATTGTTTTGCGATCAAATTGCTCATGGTGATGCTGCTCGGGAGCAGCGAAGGGTGGGTGTGCTGCAGGTTGTCGATGATTGGCACGATGCTTGCGTCCCTGCGCGGTCACGCCAGCACGCAGGCGTCTTTGGCAGCGTGCTGCCACAAGAACAACAGCAGAGAATAAAAACCGAATCCATTCAAAATAAATACCGCGCTCCACTCCGGCTCTCGTCTTCCCCACGCGCGCCTTCGATCCACGCGCGCTCACGACGACGCGGGCACCGCCGCCGCACCTGGGCCCACCTCATCTCCCGGTAAGACCACGACATCGTCCATGGCCACGGCGCTCTCGAGCCGCAAATTCTTCTCGTTGGCGAGATGCAACAGGCAGATAAAGCAAAACGGCACCGAAATGTCCTTGATCTTGTCGGCCGAGTAGTCGTCGGCGAGCGCCGCCACAACCGACTTCAAGTGCAGCGCTGCGTTGGTCTGCGCATCGTCCTGCTGCTGTGGCACCTCGGCAGCAGCGGCCGCGGGGTGCGCACGCGCCGCATTCGCCCGCGCCAGCGAGTGCCGCGACCGGATCTTGCGCCACATGGTCTCCTTGAGCCGTTTCACGTCGACGCGCTTGGCGCGCTTAGCGTAGTTGAGCACGAGCCGTTGCCGGATCGCCGACGTCGATGGCATCGGCGCTGCAGCGGTCTGCGTCGATGCCGGGGGCGGGACAATGTCGAACGGGCCGGGCACCGGCGGGTCTTGTGGCAATGGCGGCGGCATCGGGAAATCGTCGTCGTCGACCATCGGCATGGGCGGTGGCGGCGGGTACGCGGGGTAGTCGACGGTGGGCAGGTCGGCGGGCATCGGAAGGACTACACATGCGCGCGCACGAGCGTGTCAACGACCATTGCACGCGCAGCAGCCAGTGAAAGAAGGACAACACGGACCCGGCATCTCATCGGCTGGGACAAACCCGACCATATCCTCATCATCGTCATCATCGTCCATCGCATCCGCGACCGGCGCCTCAAACCCAAACTCGGCGGCCCCCGCCGCATCCGCGGCCTCATTCACCGCCCTCCCCTCTTCTTCCTCCTCTTCCTCGACCGGCGCCTCGAGCGGCCGATCCGGCGGCGCCGTCAACGCCGCCATCATCGCCGCAAACTCGCCCGCGGGCCCTGCACCATACACGTCAATCGGGTCCCCACCACCCGCGCTACCACGCACCGACCGCCGCGTACGCGCCTGCTGCACGTGCGCCGGCGGCGCGAGCGTGAAGTGCGGCTTGATGAACAGGCGCGCGAGGTGCGCCGGATTGAACACGTCCTTTACGACGATTTGGTGCTTGTGTGCGGGACGGTCCTCGGTGGTGCGCGGCAAGTTGATCGAGGCGCCCCCCGGATAAAAGAGGGTCTCGACGTTGACGGGCTCCATGGTGGCAAAGTCGAAATAGACGGGTTCTGGACGCGGACGGGCCGTGCGTGCGGCGCGGGCCGGTTTGTTGGCCGCGGCAAGGACCGGGTCGGACGAGGCGCGCGGCACGGGGAGCAGGAGGAGTTGGTCGAGTCCTTGGTCAACGTGTGGCGGCTCGGCGCCTGCGTCCACGTCCGTGTCGGCGGGCACGGCGTCGTCGGCACCGAGTTCGCCGTCTACGGCACCGGCAGGCCGGTCTGAGTCCGATGGGAAGTCGATCCCGCCCATCCCGGCCCCATCGTCGTCGTAATCGTCATAGTCGTACTCGAGCGCCGGCATTTGGATCGGTACGTAATCGTCGGTCGCGCCCGTGGGCGCGACAACCACGTCCTCTTCGAGTTCCTTGTCGTCGAGCAGGTCGAGCTGCAGGTTCTGCATGAGCGACTCGTAGTTGCGTACGTCGTCGGTGAAGACGAATTGGTCGAGCGATGGGCAAATGGTCTTGGCTTGCAGGTCCTGCGGCGTGCATCTGAACACGTCTAGCATGTGAGAAAGCGCTCGGGTCAGTTCTTCTTGGCGGGTCGAGGTCGCTGGTCAATGAAAGGCAACGTACTCGACCACGACGAAATATCCACCATCGCCGCACCGTCCCCCTCTTCGCCATCCACGTCCATGCGGTCCTCGGCCTCCTCCTCGCCCGCCACCGCGGCACCCGCATCCTCGTCGATTCGCATATCGCTCGCATCAAACGCAATCAGGCCCTCGCCAAACACATCGAGCCGGTTGAACAGCAGCGCCTTGGCCCCGCCCTCGTCAAACTCGGCACAGGTCTTGCGGAACAGCGGGTCGACCATGAACTCGAGGTCGTATTTCTTGGTCGTGATCGAGTTTAAGTCCTTTTCGAGCGTCTTGGTGTTGGCCTGCAGGGAATCATGGTCGGGATCGTGAGCTCTGGGTGGTGGAGAATGAAAGGGAGGATTCAGTTACCTTGCGCGTGCGCTTGCGCCGCTCCACGACCTCGCCTTCAGGCTCGTGCGTGCCGTCGCCGTCCTCGTCGTCGTCGTCGTCACTGTTGCGGTTGCGAGCTGCGCGGGAAGCGGATGCCGATTGCTCTGTTTACGTTCCAAGAGCCGTCAGCATTCCCTTCGAAGGCCGAATTCGGTCCCCCAAAAGCACCCAACGTACTCGAGTCGTTCAACCCGCTCACAAGCTTTTCCGTCTCGGTCGCCACCGAGTCGACGCGCGTCGTGTAAATCTTGACACACCCGTCGAGCGTGCACGAGGCCTTTTGAAAATTGATGGTGCCGTGCTCGCGCAAAATCGTCATGTCGGCAAAATAGTCGATGAGCCCGAGCGTCCAGCTGTTGGCCACGTTGATTTTCTGCGACGTTCGACGAGATCAGCACGACCATTTCTTCCAAACGTAACGTGGAGGAAAAGGGCGCCCACGTTATCCGCCGCCAGCTTCATCCACTGCTCGTACGACGCTGAAATTTCCTCGGGCGTGCGGCCGATATTGGCGGCCAACGCCTGCGGCTGCAGTTGCGCGGCCAAGGGCTCGTGGCCGCGAGAGACTCGACCGCGCATTGACCGGCGCCGCGAGATGGCAGTAGCGGCCGAGGGGCTCGCAATGGCCGCGGCGGCAGCGGTCGCAGCCGGGTCGTGCGAGAGCCGGCTGCGCGGCGTGGCGTAGCCGACCATGGTTGTGTTAAGTGGATCGTGAGCGGAACGCGCTGGTCGGGCCGTGTTGCAGTGCTGGTTGGCGGCGCGGGAAGATTGCAGCAAGTCGTGAGCGCTGGCAGTGTGTGGTTGGCCAGCTGTTGAAGAGGTCGGTCGACGAGTCCGTGAGGTGGTCGTCGCCCGTCTGCCTGCCGCTTGCCGCCCCGATCCACCACCGAGCCAAAGGCTGGAACACAAACGGTTTTCCATTCCATGCCAAAAAGTAACGACCGAGAGAGAGGGCGATAGAGAAAAATAAGCGGGCGTCGTCTCAGATAGATAGGAAGAAGGAGCAACCTCGCCAGGCGGGCAGCACAGCGAGACCAGGCCCTGGCGAGATGAATAAGAACACGATGACAAGCGGTGAGGGCACTTCCAACAAGACAGCAAAATCAAATACGAAGCAAAGTCGACTCCTAGCTGGACGGCGGAAGCAGCGCCTCGCTCATGTCCGACTTAGCTCTTGCCTTGGGCTTGGGCGGCTTGGTCGACGATGAGGCAGCAGCAGGTGCAGATGACGACGCGGTCGACGACGCGGGCGACCCACCGCCGCCAATTGCCGTCGATGACCCGGCCATGGAGCTTGACGGCCGGAACTCGATGCGCCGATCAACAGCAATCGGGCCACTCGGACGCCGCGTCCCGTCCTCCATGTCGATCCCGCCCATTGAGGTCATGCAAGGGATACAGCAACCAAACAAGCACGCGAGCAATATCAGCACAATCCATACGGGCACAATGGCCACGGCTAACGAGACGGTGCCGTACTCGAGCTTGACAACAATCAGCGCAACCATGCCATAGAGCAAGACGTAGCCAAACAAGTGCGCAATCGTCGCGCCAATCAGGGACCCAAGTGTGGGCTTATTTTCAAGCGGCGTCGGCGACTTCATGGCGCGGTACATGTTGACGAGCGTGAAGATGCCCGAGAGCGAGCCCAAGTACGTCGGAATGAACACAACAGGCCACGGCGCATCGAGTGATCCTTGCGCGCGCGCGAGAATCAGTGCGATTTGCAGAATGCGCCAGAGCTGGTCGAGGAAGGTATCGGCCACAAGCTGGACTTTGGCCAATTTGGGCGTCTCGGCATCGGGCCACCCAATAACCAGGCGCACAGTTTTCGTGACGAAAGGGTAGAGTTCGAGAATGGTGTAGGGGATCGCAATCGACCAGACGGGCACGTAGCCCTCAATGGCCTGCGGGATCAGGACCACGGCCGTAACGAGCGCGGTGGTGAAGACGAGCGCAAGCACCTTGGACAGGAGCGGCGCCCTGCGCGGCTTCATGCTGTGGCCGTCATGGCTGTGGTCGTCGCCCACTTCCTCGTCGCGGTCCTCGTCGTACTCGTCATCCGTGGCCGTGAGCGTCGCAAACATTGAGAGGCCCGCGACCACGGCCAAGACGAGGTAGGTCGGGATAAAGACGAGGTTCCACTCCCAGTCGACCTTGCCGTCGACGCGCACGCAGAGAAAGGCAAACTGCGTGATGACGACGAGCACGACAAGGGCGAGCAGCATGGAGAGCGACCCGACGCGGCGGTAGATTTCGGCGTCGATCCACGGCATTTTTTCCATCATTTCGAGGCCCATTTCGCCATACCTATCCACGACAGAGTGGGTCAGGCTTACGCAGTGGAGAGGCGGGTGCCAAGCCGCAGGCCAAGGCAAGAAACGCACTGGTCGTAGACGGAGCGCTTCTGTTCGTCCGACAGGACATTGTAGGCGTGCTGGATGTCGCGAAACTAATCGCAGAGATCCGCGTCAGTCGTCGGTCGCGCACGTTTTTCAGGCGCGCATAGGTCGGTGCAAGGGCAGAAGCACCTACGCGGTCCTCGTTACCCGGGTTCTTGTCCGGGTGGTACTTGAGCGCGAGCTTTCGGTAGGCGCGCTTGAGCTCGGCGGGCGAGACGTCGCGGTCAGCCTCGAGGATTTGGTAGAGAGTGGGTGCGTCGTTGGTGTTGGGCATGGTGGGCAGCAAGCAGCGAGCGGCAATGGAATTGGTGCAGGCGCGCGCAAGCGCGTGTCGAGCTTGCGGGCGGTTGAGGGGCACACGCGCGTGCGAACAAGAGAACGAGCGAGCGAGCGAGCAAGCGATTTGGGACAGCGGCGGGCTGAGCAGAGAGGTGCTGGCCGCGATGATCAGGTCCGTTTGCGGCCGTCGGCGGCGCGCGGGCGGCGCGGTCGGGTGGACAAGGTGCGGGCAGTCGGCAGCAGTTGCGAGCGCGCGTTAGCGCAGGGGCGCGCGGTGTTGGGTCGGTCACGGTCACCGGTGCGATGCGCGACGTGGATGAGCGGCACAAACGACCGCGACTTCAACGTGGGGGAGCCTGGTGGAGCCGGCCGTCCATCGGCAGCAGGAAAGGCTGGCTCTTTCTTGCCGCATGTGCAAGTCGCGTGGCGCACGCCTCCGTCTCGCGCCTGTCCCGCAGCACCGCCGCTGTCGGCCGTGCCATCTTCGTTTGCACGGTGGCGACGTGTTGCCGCCAACGCTCGCTCCCCGCGCGTGCCCACTCCGGCTTGCCACCACTGCCCGCAACTGCTTCTGTCCGCCCGCACTTTGCTGCCCTCGCCCGCTTCTCGGTCCTCGCTCTCCCGCCCGACGCCCAACTAACCACCCTACCATCATGCCACGCGTCCTCGCCGTCCAATCGCACGTCGTGCACGGCCACGTCGGCAACAAGGCCGCCACCTTCCCGCTGCAGCTGCTCGGCATCGACGTTGACCCACTCCACACCGTCGAGGTCGCCAACCACTCGGGCTACCCGCTCATCAAAGGCACGCGGCTCGAGGGAGACCACTTCACCAACATCTTTGACGCGCTGCGCGTCAACAAGCACGACCTCGAGTACGACCTGATCTTGTCGGGCTACCTCGGCAACCCGACGGGCGTGCCCGCGATCGCCGCCGGGATCAAGGACATCAAGGAACGCACCGACAAAAGCCTTCTCTACGTGCTCGACCCGGTTCTCGGCGACAACGGCAAGCTCTACCTGCCCGCCGAAATGATCCAGCGGTACCAGGACACGCTCTTCCCGCTTGCCGACGTGCTCACGCCCAACGGGTTCGAGGCCGAGCTGCTCGCCAATGCCGCACAGCCCATGGCTTCCGCGTGCGACGCTCTCGCCGTGGCGCGCACCCTCGCCACCAAGGCGCCCGCGGCCCGTCTGATCCTCCTCACCACCGTCGACACGCCCGACCTCGCCTCCAACGACACGCTTGCACTCGTCGTCTACGTGCGCGCGACTGACACCGCGCACGCCGTGACGTTCCCGCGCATGCACGCGCAATTCACGGGCACCGGCGATTTGTTGACTGCCTTGATCGCCGCGTCGCTCGCGGCACGCGGCGTGCGTCGCGGGGAGGGGGACCAGCTCGTCCTGCCCACTGGGGACCCTGTCGATTTGCCCAAGATGGTCGCCAAGTGCATCTGGGTCATGCAGCAGGTCCTCGCGCAGACGCACATCCACGCCGAGCAAACGATCGTGGCGACCGACGACCGGGCGGCCGTGTTGCGCAAGCGCGAGTTGCGGCTCATTCATTGCAAGCGCGAGATTGAGCACTTGCTTGACGTGTCTGACGACGAGTTGCACGCGGCCAAGATTGCCGTTGCGCCGATTGCCGAGACCGAGTAACTGAAGTTGCGGTGGAGCAGTGGACGGCCAGGCCATACATTGAATACGTAGCAACCAGAATAGACACGACGTATGCTGACTTTCTTATTTGTCGCTGGCTGTCGGGCACAAACGCGTTCTTGTAGGAAGAACCCAATAACGTATCAACAGATATTTACGACTTGCTTTGCAATACAGCGCTCTCGCTCTTCGTGCCCAAAGTCTACGGCTGCCACCACTCCACGTCCCAGTCCAAGTCTGCTCTCCACCCGGCCCCTCAAACCAACTTGGCCGCATCCAGCAACTCCAACGTATGCCGGCGCTCCATTTCGGCAATCAGGGCCAGCACGCACTTGTCCCACCCGCGCTCGTCGGTGAACAACGCCGCCGAGTCCGGATGCTTGTCGAGCGCCACATTCATCCATTTTTCAAAGTAAGTCAAGATGCGCACCATCGGGTCCTTGCTTGCGCCATTGGCCGCGGGTACGTATTGCGGAAGGCCCTTGTAGAAGGTGCGCAGGTGCGCGATCGGGTGTTCTTGGATCTTGGCCTAGGACGGGGAGGGGAGAGAGCGGTCAGGTGGAGGACGCGGCGACAGGAATAAGCGATGGTTTGGAGGCAGCAAGTACCTTGAACCGCTCGTAGTTGTACCCGACCACCACGACGCGCTTGGCCTTGACCTCGTTCGACAAGAGCTTGCCGTAGTGCCGCACCGTTTGCGCGAGTTGCGTTGTCGCGCCCTTGCTCGCCGGCACGACCACGTCCACATTGGCCAAGTCGAGCATGACCACGACAAAGTTGGCCACATCGAGCTACATGCACGCCCGCACGCGCGTCAGTGGATCCGCACACCACGCCGAGGATACACTCGACCCGAGACGCACCACTTTGGCATGCTGTGCCGGCACCTCGTCGATCGCCACAAACGCGAGCACGTCGTGCTTGCCCGGCATGACGCGCGTGATCGACACCGGGAACAGTTCCGTCAAGATCAGCTCGCTCAACGAGTGCGGCACGTGCGCCCACTCGCTCGGCTTGAGCCGGTCGCGGTCGAGGTACCGCTGCATGCGGTCGAGACAGCTAATCCACAGGCGCTCAACACATCATTTTCCCCACCGGACTACCGAAAACCAAAACAGCCAACGTACAACTGCACGAGCGGCAACTTGAGCGGGACCATACTCGCCATGACCCCCGGTTCCGGCACGGACGACAAGTCCTTGGTCCAGGTCGCCATGACACGATCGTGCCACGCGGCCGGATGCTCGGCCATCTCCTTGACGAGCGCCTGCATCACCTCCGACGCCCAAACGGCCTTCATCGCCGCGAGCGTCTCCTGCGTGACGACCACTTTCGTCGTGGGCGTGCGGTCGAGGTACTTGAGCGCCTTACCGTGCGCATACAAGAGCCGCGCGAGCTCAAGCGTGCGCGGATCATTTGCGGCCATCCCGCCCAACGCACCGGCCGATCCGGCGGCCGCCGTCGTGAACGATAGGCCCGCAACCGACCACGCGCTGCTCGTCGGTGGGGTCTTGGCCGGGGCTGCTGCTGCTGGGGGTGACGACGAAAGCGTTGACGCGACTGCCGTCTCGTCGAGCGCCGCGGCCGCGCGCACGGCACCGCCCTCTTCCCCCTCGTCGTGCGCGGCCTCGGTCGATGCGCCGCCGTGCGCCATGACCGCCGTCGCCAGCACCCCCGCCGACCCCATACCGGGCACCGCCAACGCGCCCGACGACGTCCCCGGAACCGCCAACGCGCCGCTCCCCATCACATTCCCTGGCAAAATCCCAGACTTGAGCCGGTCCCCCGGCCGCCACCGCGCCAGGAACGAGCCCGACTTGCTGCCGTCATGCGGCGCCGCGAGCCCTCCACTTTCACGGCCCACCGTCCCAACGGATGCCGCTGCGGCGGCCGGGTTCATGACCGCACGCAATTCGCGCGACGACCACGGTCTTGCCGGTCGGACGAGCCGCCAGAGCGCCTGGAACCCGGCAATCGTGGCGACTTCCATGACCGTCGAGATCGCGGGCTTGAATTCGGCCATGAGCCGCGACGCGGCTTCGGGTGCTCCGGCACCGCCAATTTGCGCGCCCGCGGACGCGGCCGCCGCGAGAACCACCGAGTGCACCGTGGAGGTTAATTGGGTCGGCGTGTCGCCGAGAATCACAACGGATCGCTGCACGGCGCGCGACCAGACGAGCAGGTCGTTTTGCCGCCGGCGATGTGCGCGCTGCACTTGTTGTGCGAAGTTGAAGGCGAGAATCGAGTGCCAGAGAAAGCGCGAGGCCTTGAAGGAGACGGAGAGCATGACCCAGATGGCCGAAAGCAGGGTGAGGCCCGTTGCGTCGCCCGTGATCAGGTAGAGCAAGTTCTTGGATGCGTTCGGCAAGTCGACGGTGACGAGGTCCCAGAAAATGACTGGGGTCGGTGGGTAAGAGGGATGAGGTGAGACTTGGGCGGCGTGCGCGAGGTTAGAGACAGGGAAATGGGCGTACCTCGGGGGTGCACGACCTTGCTCAAGGCCTTGCTCTCGACAATCCAGCCGACGTGCTTTTGCGACGTGGCCAGCAGCGGCATGAGCCAGCCGGAATGCGCGACAAAGGCTACCATCGACATCATCCGTGTAAGAAGCGACACCCACCATGACGAGCAGAGCATAATAAAATAACGTACCGTAGCGCCATTTCGCCCCATTCCCTGCCGTCTTCGACACAAGCAAATGCAGCCACATGCCGAACCGCACCACTTCTTTGACATACGCGAATCCAAAGAAACACAGAATCACATCGGCCACGAGCTGCGCCGTTGTTGCCGACCGTGCAAAGAGCCCGTTGCGCTTCACGTTCTGGACCTGCCAGTAGGTGAACAGGATAACTTGGATGAAATTGACGATCCAGAGCGTGCACTGCATCGACAAAAAGGTAAAGTGCAGCCGCGAGATGCGGCCAAATCGTTTTGGGGAAAACGGGGTCGCCGCTTGCTTCTGCACGTAGGCGATGAAATGGTCGACGGCGCCCTGCTCCTCTTGGTGCGCTTGCGTGCCGTCGGAACCCATCAATGTGGCGGTCGAGCCGGGACGGTGGAGCAGGGTGGGGCCAGGCACGGTCGCGTGCGGGGACATGGGGCCAGTCTCGCTGTTTATGGTCATTGAAAAGGCTGACGTGCCCTTGGTGAGCGGCGAGGTCGACTTGTCGAGCGTGGGTCGGTCTAAACAGCATCGCGAGAGAGGGGGCGCCGAGTAAGGAAATGGCAGGCTCATCGAAGCATCATGTATACGAGCGATCTCGTACGATTGGCCGGCAACGTCAGCTTCCTCATCGAGTTGTCAGCTGTGGCCGGTATCGACCGTCTCCGGCTGTCGATCGTGTCCATTTTGATCGAATTCGGGTCGAGTTGCTTGGCTAGATCCAGGAAACGAGGTGGTGCGGCCGGTCAGCGCCACCCACTCAGAGCTTTAAGTGCAGTCTGTCACGTTGACTCGCCGAGAACATCGTGCCCGGCGCCGTCAAGGGTGGACAAGTACTCGGTGTCGCCTGCGGTGCACCCGATGGCGTTGCTGGTTCCGTCAGCGTGTCGTTGGTGCCGAGCTCGCCGTCGACTGGGACGCCCGCGGCATTCGTTGCCGTCGCGATTGCCGTGGGCGCAATCCCGTCGACCGACTGCGCGATAGGGTGGACTCGATCGCCGCCCGTTGAACTGGGTGCACGAGCAGCCGCAAGGAAGAGTGCGCTGCTGCGGTCGGCCGGCGCAGACGCTGGCCCAAGCGCGTCGACCGAGGCCGCAATCGGGTGCGCGGCGATCGAGACGCGCGGTGCCGCCGGTGACGCAGGCCCAGGACTTGTGGAGTGCGGCGAGGTGGGGTGCCGCGTACTTTGCGCCAAGTGGGCAGCGCGGGTTGGCGGCGGCGGATCGAGCGACGGTCGACGAGCGCGGCCACCGCGCGAGATGCGCGCGGATGGCATGATGGGCTGGCACGCGCGTGCCAGTCAGGGCTGGTTGTGCAAGGAAGCACGGCAAGCTGGGCGAGGAAAGTGCGCGGTCGGGGTCGCTGGACGGGGGCGGCAAGGGCCAGTCTTGGCGCGGGCAGTGGGTCCCGCGACACGAGCACGGCGGGGCAGCCGGCGCTCACGTCTCGTCGAAGCCGCGAGCGTGGTCCTTGCGTTGCGCCAAGTCTGGGCCAAACTACGCGCGTGCGTGCGTGCGCTCGTGCTCGCCGGTCCACGACAGGGCACCAGGCTCACCACGGCGAAGGGAGACGATTTTGGTCGCCAGTCGGCGCACGCGGAGATCATGGTTTGTCTCTCTCAAGCGCGGGAGACGCTTCCCCGGCGCTGTTCGCTTCGACAGCCGTAAACTGCACACGCTGCCACACGCTGCCGGACAGAGTGGCCGTCTGACGGGACACGCTTCCAGTGGACAAGGTGGGAGCGCTTGACCTCCGCGCTGCGGCAGTAGCTATCCGCTGGAAAGCAACAGCGTTGGACGAGTTGTATGTGGAGACGACCGGCTTGCCCGATCCCATCGACAATCTTCCTCATTCCGCATCGTACTCCTCTCTCTCGCCCTTTCTATCGCTCCTTCCTCGCGCGCGCACTTGTCACAACACCCCGCGCACCGTCCCACCACCAGGCCCACGCACCACGTCCTTGCGCTGATCAAACAGGCGGTACGCCGAACTCTCTGCGTCCAGGTCGCGCGCGTCAGCATTACTCGCCAACAGCGTCGACCCGGACGCCGCGCGCTTGGCACCCACCAGTTTCATCCGCGCGCGCCACGCCAAGTGCCGCACGCGCGCCCAGACCGACATCGACTCACCGTTCAACCCCGCATAGTGGTAGTAGTAGGCCTCAGTGGGCGATCGCGGGCGGCGCATCAGGTACGCGACCAGACCCGCGACGAGAATCAGGAGCAGCACGGCAACGGGCATCGAGTGCGTCGAGTCGGTGGCCGACCGCGGGTCGTCAAACAGCGCGTCGAGGTGCACGTTGTCGGGCGTCACGGCCACGGGCGGCGATGGAGGCAGGATGGGAGGGCTCTGGTGGGACACGGGCACAGGTTCGGCGCGCACACGGTCGTAGAGGAGCGACCCGAGCGTCCAGGTCACTTGCATGTCGCCGACGTGGTCCGACGTGAGAACGTGAATCTCCGGGCGCACGCACGACCCGTTCACCGTGACCGCCGGCGTCGTTGGTGCCGCGGGCGAGCGGAACAGCGTCTCGTGCGCCTTGACGTGCGCGGGCGGTGGCACTTGCACGTGCGCCGGGCCCAGGATGGACTTCTCGGCCACGGGACAGACGGACGGGGCGGGACCGACCGTCTCGGTGGACGAACTGGGCAGCGCAGCCTCGGGGATCCCGAACCCGACGTGCAAGACCGACGCAATCCAGGCGGCCTTGAAACACTGTGCCTGGAGCCTCGATTCTGCTACACCCGCCGCAGCCGCGGCACGGTGTGCGGGCGAGTCCCACGGTTGCGCACAGAACGCGCGCGTGTGTGCGGAAAACACTTCGGGCACGTAGGCGCCGCCGAGACCGAGCATGTCGTAGGTCGAGTACCAGTACTCGGAGACGCCCACAAACGTCTGGTTCAGGTCGGCGCGGACCAGGCACGCGCCAGAGTTTGGCGCGCACGAGTGTTCGTGGTGCAGCTGCGCGTCGGTCAAAGCGCGGCACGAGTCGTAGGAGCCGCGACCAGCCAAGGTGACGGACCGCGCGACGCCGTGGTCGTCGGCGTCAAGGTGTTCGGTGAGTTCGAGCCCCGGAGCGAGGCAAGGGTCGGCGATCAAGGGTTCGGCGTTGGACGGGGACGAGTCAGAGTCGGAGCTGGCTTTAGCGGCGAGTTCACGCACGTGGGTCTTGCGCGCCTCGTTGGTGCCCATGCCGAGGAACGTTGTGACGTGCACGGCGAATGGGCGCACGGCGCCCTGCGCGGTCGGGACGTGCACGACCTGGTAGGGGGCCGGGTGCGTGGTGCGCGTTTCTTCGGGGTCGGCGGAGACGGCGGCAGCCGCGGCAGCAGGGACGCTGAAGGCAATCTGCGTCGAGGCGCCGCCCATGTCGAGAAACCCGAGCGGCTTGCGCTTGGCGTCGTGGAAGGACCGCGTCAGGTAGTTGAGGGCAAGCCAGCCAAAGAGGCCCTCGTCCTCGCCCGAAATGACGCGCACCGTCTCGTGGCAGCCGGAGGGGGCCGCGGCAAACGGGTAGTTGCGCAGGACATTGCACACGGCGTCAACGACGGCTGTCTGCTTGTGCAGCGGCAACAGGCGCATACCGGCCGTGGCCAGCACGCGCAGAGGGGTCGATTCGTGCAGGCGCGCCGGCACGATGCCCATGGCGAACTTGAGCAGCGGCGCAAGCGAGGAGCTGACATCGTGCGGGTGGTCGGCAAACGAGGAGACGCCCGGCTCGGTCTTGAGCTGCCAGTCGTGCAAGGTCGGGTGCATGGCACGCCCAAATTCGGGCAGGCCGTGCTTGGAGGGTTGTAGCGAGAAGACTTGCACGCGCGACCCGGACGAGCCAGCATCAATGACAATGGCGTACTGCGTTTCTTCAGAGTCGCCCGAAGGCGTGTCGGCAGCAGCAACGCCTGGTTCCGCCGTGTTCGCGTCGGTGACGGGCATGGCGCCGTCGGGGCGCTGGTCGTCGTTGAGCACGTCGTGGTCGACAAGCTCCCACTCGGCCTGGGCGGCCTTGTCGACGGGCGGCTTGCGCTGCGAGGTGTTGGGCGGCGGCACGGGCGACGCGGGCATGGTGGCGGTCGATAATGAACGAGTCGAGTCGAGTTTTGCCGCGGAAGGAGAGAGGGTGGCAGGCAGGTGCCGAGGGCGGCGCGCGGCGGCGAGCAAAAGTGGAGCGAGTGTAGGCCGGTGCGCGCCGTCGGTTGCAGATAGATAGAGCGCGGCGCAGCGGGAGCAGCGGCGGCAGCAGCGACGGGCGCGACGGCGATGAGGAGGGAGAGCGAATGGTGGGCTCCTCGATGGAGGCGCTAGTCTTCGCTGGCCCTCTGGCGTGGCAGCAAAGGGTGGACAAAAGCGACGCCCACACGCGAAGCAAACTCGGCACGTGCCTGTCACGCCCAATCCACGCCCCGTTGGCGGTGCCACGGCGGTGTCTCGCGGCCGTCTCGCACCTCCTCCATCATCACGCGCCCGGCCTTGGCCCTCGGCAGCGGCGTCGTGCGCTCGCTCGTGCACCGCCGTCCGCCCAAGCGACAGCCACCGGCATCAACCGGCGGCACCCTGGTCGCGCGAGCACCACGTTTTGGACCAAGCCCCTGCCGGCCGCCCTCGCCCGGTCGACCCGCGATCACCACCTCCATTTGCACCCGCAAATCAGCCATTGCGCCCACCATGGCCCCAAAGCCGCGGCCACACCGCACAAGCGCCGCGTCTTTGGCACTTTCACCAGCGCTAATTGCCATCGCATCTGTCGCCTTTCTTCTTCGCGCCGCCGTGGGTCGTCATGGCTACTCGGGTTCGGCATCTTGTCATGACACGCCGACCACCACTTGAAAAAACGGTCAAGAAAGAAGTAACCACCAACCATTATTATTTCCCTCTTGCCCTCTTCTCCGCTTTGCTCCAGGCCGCGCAACGCCGCCGCTGTTTGGCGACTTGGAAGCACAGCGGCACTGGCTCGAAATCACCTGGCACCTGCCGCCCTCGCAGTGGTACCACTACGACCAGAAATTCTGGGGGCTTGATTACCCGCCCTTGACCGCTTTTGTCAGCTACGTGTTTGGCGCCATGTACGTGCCCATCGTCATGTTCTGTTCCACCCGTTGCTCTGTGTGTTCGTGAAGGTTCCCTTGCTCGACCATTCGGTCCTGATCCTCTGCTTTCTCCCGGCGACCATTTCCAGCGCTCATTTCATTGAACCCTCGTGGGTCGCCCTCGACAAGTCGCGCGGAAACGAGGACCCATCACTCATCGCCTACATGCGACTGTCGGTGCTCATTTGTGACCTGCTCGTCTACTTCCCCGCCGCGCTCTTCTTTGTTCGGTCGCTGCGATTGCCTTGGCGCTCTGCAAATGTAAGTATCAGCGCTCTCCACCCGGCCCTATCAGCATCCGGCTCACGATCGTGTTCTTCCCCTAGATCACCGCCTGGGCGCTCATTCTGAGCTTCCCGGGCCTCATCCTGATCGATCATGGCCACTTCCAGTACGACATTTGTCTTTCTGTTCTTGACACGGACATTACGACTAATCGCGTCTCAACAGGTACAACCTCATCATGCTCGGGTTGACACTCGCTTCGGTCGCCTGGATGACCACGGGCCACCCGCTCAAGGCCGCATTCACCTTTTCGCTCGCGCTCATGTTCAAACAAATGTCCCTCTACTTTGCCCTGCCCGTCTTTGTCTACCTGCTCGCGCAGTGCTGGCAATCGAATCACGGGTGCGCGTTCTTTGCTTTATGTCCGGCTCGCAGTGCGTCCTCTCACGACTCGCTTTCTGTCGGTCCAGTATTCGCCTGTTTTTCCAACTCGGTGTGGTCGTCTTGGCCACGTTCGCTCTGCATATCTACCCCTTCCGGTACGCGCTAGTCCTGCACGACCTTGTTGGTTCGGCCACTGACCACTCTATGGCCGGCAACAGAGCCGACCTCGGCCAACTCGTGCACCGCATTTTCCCGATTGCGCGCGGTCTCTACGAGGACAAGGTCGCCAACGTCTGGTGTGCCCTGTCGCCGGTTCTCAAGCTGCGCGACCGGTTCGCGCTGACCACGTTGCTGCGTATGAGGTGTGTGTTCTCACCGCCATCCGGTCCATCTCCGACCAACACCACTTATCCACTTGACTCTTTCTAGCCTCGCCACGACGATCCTCGCCTCTCTCCCGTCCCTCATTGGCCTCTTCCGGCACCCCACGCGGTACACGCTTCTCGCCGCCCTCGCTGCCGTCTCGCTCGCATTTTTCCTGTTCTCGTTCCAAGTGCATGAGAAATCGATTCTGCTCCCGGACCTGCCGATCCTGCTCTTGCTCGTCGTCGATCGTATCGCCGATAATCCGCGGTGGTGCGTGTGGGCGCATGTGCTCAACGTCTCGACTTTCTCCATGTGGCCACTACTCCGGCGTGACGGGCAGGCAGTGCCGTACTTTGTCCTGCTCGCGCTGTGGAATGGCGGGGTGTGGTGGAAGAGTCGTGGCACGTGCGCGGCTTGCCCGCGCACGGGAGGAGTCGTGGGGATGGTGTATCAGTTAGCGGTAGTGGTGCGTTTATTTACCAGACTCAGGCGCTTGAGACGTGAAGAAACCGATCCTCATGACGTTCAATAGGCCGTCTACGCAGCCGCCGCGGCCATCCATATTGCCGAATTCGCCATCGCTCCACCGGCTCGGTACCCACACCTGTACGTCCTCGCCAACCAAGTCCTCTCATGCGGCGTCTTTCTCTCCGCGTACGCCGCGACCACGATCCTCGCCATCTCTCCACCCACCGAATCCACCAAACCCAAAATCAAACGCGCCTAGTTTATCGATCTATCCCAATACACCGAGCCACCGGCGCGTATTCTCCTCCAATACCTTTTCCGCTTCCTCGACCGGGACCCCCTTGATCGCCGCAATCTCTAGCACCACCCTCGCCGCATTCGCCGGGATGTTATACTCGTCCCCCACCTCGGGCGCAAGCGCCGGCGCGTCCGACTCGACCAGCAGCGCCGACAGCGGCACCAAATCCACCAACTTTCGGAACGCCGAACCCGGCTGGCACACGCTCGGCGGGATACTGAACCACAACTTGTCCCGCCACGCGAGGGCAGGTACCGCCGATTTACCCGGCGCGCCATCAAACGTGTGCATCGCTACGCGGACGTGAGGGTACTTGTCGGTCGCAGCGAGCGCGTACTTGCCGGCACTGCGGGAGTGCACGGTCACGGGCAGGTTGTGGGTAGACGCGATGGCCAGGTGCGCGTCGAGCATACACAACTGGTCGGATTTCGCAGCGTCCGGGCCGTGCGGGTGGCCCACAAGAACGTAGGGCGTGTAGTCGAGTCCGATTTCGCCGCTCCCGGCAAGTTGGCCCGTGCGCGCGAGGTTGGTGAGGAGGGGTTCGGCGGCGGTCCAGTCGGTCCAGGAGACTGGGCGGACGCTATGAGGTGGGTGGAGAAGAGTACTATTTTAGCCAAACAGTATACCGATCCGGGCCGTGCTCGCAGCCGTTACGTACAGCGGCTACCGCGGGTTGCGCATTGGGTTCTCGGCCGTGATCGCGCGTGCCTCGTCGGCAGACATGAGCTGGACCGGGTGGAGACCGCCGAATACGAGAACGCGCGCTGCTTTGGGGTGGCCCGCAGTCCCAGCTTGGCCGTGATCTTTTTTTGGGCCGTAAGTCGCGACCAAGGTAGTCATGTCGTCGGCGGTCTCGGACACGGCGCAAATACACTGCACACCCGCGGCATGCGCGTCGCGCGCGAGCGTCTGCATCAAGCCATTGGGCGCTGTGGCCGGGAAGCATCGCGGGACCAAGTGGCAGTGTGTGTCGGTGATCATCGTGTGAGGGAAGATCCTGTCGCTTTGCGCGAGACGTGTTTTGGGCCACGCTGCCGTGACAACGTCTCGACGAACCTGACCAGGAAGTACATCATTGGAGAGGATCCGAGAGTTCTTGAGCATGTCCAAATCCCAGTCTCTCCCCGACCACGTCCCTCACGCCCGCGCATTCAGTTGCTTCAAGATCGCCTCGTCGAGATCCGTCATCCGGCCCTGGCTCTTGCCGCGCACGCGGTTTACAATCGATCGGCGGTCGCCTAATCAACAGTCACGTCAGCTCTCTCTCCAACCATCGCTCTCCACGGGTGCTCAAGCAGCAACGTACCCTCTCCACCGGCCAGCGGCACCTGCAGCGCCCCACCGACCGTGGACCGCGCCGATGCTTCGAGCGACATGGTCCCGCCACTCGCCCCACTCCCACGCTGCTTGCCGCCGGGCGTCGCGGGCCCCTTGACCTGGAACGCGCGCCCGGACTTGACGTGGTCGATGAGCGCGTCGAGTTCCGGGCTCGTTGGGTCGGCCGACTCGGGCGCGTGCACCTCGGGAGACTTGGACCGTTTCTTAGCCGCGGCCTCCTCTTCCTTGCGCTGCAAATCGAGTACCGACGTGTGAGCTCGCGCGCGCACCATCCATCTCCTGTCCCTAACCGGACGACTTTAGAACCGTACCTTCCGGTCGGCCTCCTTCTTCTCAATCTCGGCCTGTTTCTGGACCCACGCGACATTCTCGGCCGCGGCCGCGCGGTACATGGCGACAAACTTGGCAAACGTGCCAAAGAACTCCTCGGCCGTGACGACTTTCGGGTCCTCGGCAAACGCTGTGGCCGCGGCCTCAAACTTGGCGTCGGCGTCCTTGGCAATCTGCTCGTAGCTATCAAATTCGGCTGCGGTTTTGTCGTAAAACGCCGCCATGCTCTCGACAAATTCCTTGTCCTCCGGTTTCTTGAGCGTGTCAACAAGCGTCTTGACGCGGCGCAGTTCCACGCGCAGCGAGCCCTGGGCAGCGCGCACGATCGGGAGCGAGAGCTTGGACGCGGCGTCGACGGACGAGAGTTCGTCGGCAAACGGCTGCGCGGCGGGGAACTTGGCGTCAATGAGCTCGACGAGAAAGTGGATCAGCGTGTGCTTGCGCCCGTTGACGTTTTGGTTCGACTTGACGTCGCCCAACTACCAACAAAGCAAGGCGAGACGCAAGTGTCATTATACCCACTCCACCCGACCATTCAAAACGAAATCACGACAACAAACGTACCTTAAGCAGCGCCTCGACCTTGAACCCAAACGCCCCACCACGCGCGCCGGCATTCATGTAATTCCCGAGCGCTAGCACAATCTTGAGCACTTCCTTGAACGCCTTCGACTCGACGACCTGCACCGACGCATCGCGCAGCGTCGTGACCGTCGACTTGAAGTCGCCCAGCACCTCATTCGCCGCCGACCGAAACACCATCGCGCCCAACCGCTCCTGGTACTTTTCAATACGCGATGCCTCGAACAGGAACCGATCGGCCGTGGCCAACTTCGTCGGCTCGTCGGTCGCGGCATTCAGCGCGGCCACCTCATCCTCGGCAGGCACGTACTTGAGCATTTCCAGCACCACGTCAGCGGGCAACGCGGCCGTATCCCCTTGCACAACGGCGCGCTTGATCTCGTCGATCTCGAGCTTGATCTTCTTGAGCAAAATATTGCAGTTTTGCGCGCGCTTCGCGTCAACGACCGAGATCAGCTGCACTTTCGCGGGCGTCGCCGTCGCCAGGTTGCCGTTCGACTCGGTCGTGTCGGCCGCCGCCTTCTTGCCGCCCGCCGCGGCGGCCGCAAACAGGTCCTCAAACGCCTTGGTATCCATGGTCGCATGAATCTCCGTCTCGTTCATGCCCTTGAACACGGTCGCGGCCGCGGCCGGCGGTGGTAGTTTCGACCAGTTGAGCCCGCGCAGTGGTTTCGACGACAGGTTCGTCTTCTTAGCCGCGGGCGCCGCGACGGGTCGGAATCCGCCGCCGGGTGGAGGGGGTGGACCGCCGGGTGGCGGTGGCGGGCCGCCGCCGGGTGGTGGAGGTGGGGGTGGGCCCCGGAACCCGCCGGGCGGTGGCGGCGGCGGGGGTGGGCCGCCCATACCGGGCGGTGGTGGAGGTGGGGGTGGGCCACCGAATCCGGGCGGCGGCGGCGGTGGCGGGGGTGGCCTCCGAAGCTGGGCGGTGGTGGGGGTGGGGGTGGAGGTGGACCGCCGAATCCGGGCGCGGCGGGGGCGGTGGGGGAGGTCCTCCGAACCCGGGCGGTGGTGGAGGCGGCGGCGGGCCACCCATGACCGGCGGCGGAGGTGGTGGTGGCGGTGGTGCCGCTCCACCGCCCATGATCGGCGGTGGTGGTGGTGGCGGCGGTGGTGGTGCTCCACCGCCCATGATCGGCGGCGGTGGCGGTGGCGGTGGCACAGCCGCTCTACCAGCGATGATCTATTGCTTTTTTTTATG
>GG745340.1:46380-57355 GCA_000151295.1 Allomyces macrogynus ATCC 38327 | reverse complement strand
CTGAGCCACGGGGGCTATGAACTCCCAGAAACGCCTTAGACGCGCAGGGGGATCGGCTGGAAGATGTCTCCCCCAAACCCGCGCGTTTTGTTGAGTGCTGCCGCCCCCCCCCCCTTCCCCCCCGGCGGAGGGGGGTGCGTGCCCGTGGGACCCTCCCCCCCCCTCCCCATAATCTCTCGTGTTTTTTTGGTGGCGGCCGGTGGTGTGTTCTCCCCCCCCCCCCATTCCCCCCCCGTTGCCCGTTGTTTGTTTTCCGTTTCCCCCTCCCCCCCCCCCATGTCCCCACCCGCCCTTTGCGGAAATTTGAAGAAAGCGGCCCCCCGCCGCCCCCAAATGATGCGCGACCCGGACCCCATCTGCGCCGGCAGCGACAAGAGCTTGACGATCGGGTCCTTGGACCCTGACATCGACGCCCTGACCGCGGCCAGCTCCGCCGCCGCCTTTTCCGCGTCCTTGATGCGGTCGGCCTCAGCCTTTTCGGCCTTGATCCGGTTCGCCTCGGCACGCTCAGTCTCCTTGGCCAACTGCTCCTTGAGCGCGACAAGCTCGGCTTGCATGGTCTCGACGCGCTTGATCGTCTCGTCCGAGTCGGGTTTCATGGCCTCGAGCCGCGCCATGGCCTCGGCGACGTCAAGCGACGGCACAACGACAGCGAGCGGGTCCGGGTTCGTGCCGGTTTTCTGGAGCACGATTTGCTGCACGAGCGCGTCGATGAACATCCAGTAGAGCCGGTTGCGGTCGGGTTGCGCCGGGAGCAGGACGAGGTGGTTGAGCAGCGACAGCAGGTTGCGGTGCACTTGCGAGTGCACGACGGATTGCTGCAGCGCCGAAAAGACGGACGAGGGACTGTTCTTGTCGAGGTCGGTGGTTGACTCGAGCCGCGCGAGCAGTTCGCCCTCATCGTGGTCGGCGGTCGATTCGAAGATTTCAATGTGCCGGTCGAGGTGCGAGCGGTCGCTGAACGAGAGTCGCTATTCAGCGACATCGGGAAATGATTAGACCTAAGAAACCAGTTGGGGCCGTGCCAGCGAGCAACGCACCTCGAGGGCCTCGGTGATCCCGCTTGAGTAAAGCTCGTAGCGAATATGCGCACGCGCCTCGAGCTGGTGTGCGCCCTGTCCACCGCAAATCATGGCGTTGATGAACGCCATGGTCGCGACCTGCAAGTCGTTGACGACGAGCGCGACCTGCGTAGCCGTGGGCTCCATGAGCAGACAGGCGACCACGACCGTGAATCGGTACCGGTGCCCGAGCGCATCCTTGAGTTGCCCCATGGCCTCGAGCACGGCGCGGTGTCCACCCGGGATAAAGCACAGTGCGGCAAAAATTTCGAGCACGAGGGCCTTGACTCGCAGATTGGCCGACCGCAGCGCAAGCGAAATGACGAGCAAGTTGTCGACGGATTCGAGCACGGCCGCGAGCCCGGGCTTGTTGTTCATGATGGCGCGGATGCACCGGATCAAGAGCTCTTCCATGACGTCGTGGTGCCGGTTGACCTCGAGTTCCTCGAGCATTGAAATGAGGTGCCGCAAGCCGCCAGCGTTGGTGAAGCTCGTGATCCAGCTGATGGGACGCGACCGCAGCATGACGAGCAGGTTCTTGACGACTTCCTCGGACGGGTTTGACTGCAGCTGCTCGAGTTCCGGGATTTGGATCTCGCCTTGCTATTAGAGAACATGGTGCCGAAAATTTGATCGGCGTTGGTCAGTCTGTGACGCTGGGCCAACCTCGTCATTGGAGGGAAAAACAATACCTTGTCGCGCAGATGCGACTGAATCAGCGTCCACTTGCGCTCGTCGGGCATGAGCCGCATCAAGTGCTTTTGGTCCTCGGACATGCCGAGGTCCTCCTGCAAACCACGGACCGCCGGCGTTAGCAAAAGGTCAACCGTGAAAAAGACGGTGACCGATGAACGGTACCATGACCAACTCGAGCCCAGCCTCCAAATCCTGCTTGCTCGGCAAGGCCAGTGATGGCGTCGACGCGGGCGACTCGTTGCCCGTGGCGAGCGCACCCGCTGAGACAGAATCGGCACCGCCATTGCCGGTGAGAACAGGTCCCGAGATAGAAACAGTCGCGACTCGCCGTGACTTGCGCGGGCTTTCGCTGCGTCTCCGCGCTTCGGCCGCGGCCGCGATGCGCGACTCGTTGTTGCCCATGGCGGCGGCGTGGGGTCGCCACGGGTCAGGTCAGAGCGTTGGTGGAAGTAGTTGTTGGTGGGTTGATAGTTCTTGTCACGCCGTGAACCATGGCAAGCCGCGACGGCTGCAGTGATCAGGTGGGTCTGTCGAATCGGGCCAAGGCCCTGGTCGGTCGGTCGAGCGAGCTTTTTCGTGTGTATGAAATCGATTGCAGGGAGTGAGGGCAAGTGCTGCGGCCGGGTTGGCGGCGGAAAGGTCAAGCCGGCCGCTGAAGAGAAACGAGGAACAGGTAACATGATGACCATTAAGAGTGCGAGACGCGGCATCGTCAACGGCATGCAACACGCGTGATGTCTCGCGGCCAATCCGCGCATCCTTCGAGTGTGCTTTCCATGCTGCTTTTGGTCTTGGTTTTGGCAGCTTTGCCGGGCGTTGCCTTCCTTTTCCCACTCGCTTTTTGCGTCTGCATTCGCCTGGGGCCCTTCTTCGGAAGCGCCGCTGCCTTGCCGTTTGTTGTGGGGGGTTGCAGGAATCTTCAGTTTTCCCTCAGCGTTTTCTCCTGCACAGCGCCACTCACCCCGCCTAACACACCTGCTCGACCGACTCGACAACCCAACTTTGACATCAGCGACACCTTGACGATTATCGCACGCCAGCGCGAGCAACGCAACGTTGCCGCGCGCGTTTGCCCCGCCGCGTTGTCGGCGCCGGCCGACTTGCACCCACCAACTCGCCGCAAAAAGCCGCCAGAGCGGCCCACTGCCCGTTTCAAACTTCATCAACGACGACGAGGTCGCGAAAGCACGCTGCGCGGTGGAGAGGGTCGCGCTGGACCTGCCGCAGCCCCCTCGCGATTCCGAGACTGGACCTGGTCGCCGCTGTCGTCAACATCAATCAGGGGCCGGAGAGCAACGCCGACCCTCCTGGTCAACGCGCGAGCCAGCTACCCTCCCTGACGGCACGAACGCGCAAGATTGCCAACGTCAGCAAGCAGCAAGCTACCGCCCGCCGTGCCCACCTGCTCTCGTCGTCGACAGCGCTCCTCTGCTCAAACGACGCCAACCCAACTTTGACACGCTCGCGTTCCTGCCGGCCCTGCACCAACGACGTCTGTGCCTCGGATCGCCCGCTGCTCTCCCTCCCAGCAACGCTCTGCCCCTGCAGCCCTTCTCCGCTGTTCCTGCAGAAGCATCTCGACGACGACCATGACCATGACTGCCGCTGCAGCCGTCCCGAGCAATACCGGCCACCACCACCACCACCACCACCACCACCACACGGCCACGGGCCTGACCGTGTCGGGTGTGCTCGACGAGTACCTCGAAACACTCTCGGCCGAAGTCACCGTCGACGTGGCCAAACTGCGCGACCTCGCACGCCACGGAATCCCTGCCCCCGTCCGCGGCGACGTCTGGTGCTACTTGCTCGGCATTGCCCCCGCAGACCGGTGTACGTGCGCCCACCACACGCACGGAGGGGGAAGTGCACCCACGAAGAAGGATCTGTCGCGCGTGCCGTACTGTCGGCGCTGACCTCCCACACTGCTCCATTTGCCAGCCCACGAGCTCTCGCGCAAGCGTGCGCGTGCCGCGGCCTACGAAGCCCTGTGCGCGTCGACCCCGACGCACCACCCGGTCCTCAAGCAAGTGCGCGGTGAAGTGAACCGGTTTCTGCGCCGCACCCCGCTCTTCAACCGACTCGTCACGCCTGTCGTCATCCCGCTTGCCGAAGCCCTGCCCGGACCGCTTCTCAGTCCGGCGAACGGTGGCACCTCGCCCGGGAGCGAATCGAGTGGCGCGAGCGATCGGTTCAACTTGGCCGGGTCGTCCCCACCTGTAGGTGCGGGCAGCGGTGGGGTAAGACGCAGCGTGTTTGTGGACCAGAGCCCGTTGGATGCGGCGACCGTGCACACGGCACCGCCATTGTACTCGGGCGTCGACGCGGTGCGCGCCGTGTTTGAGCGCGTAATCACGGCTTATTTGAATAGCGCGACGCAGGCCGACTATCATCCGTCGTGGGTCGCTCTGCTCGCGCCGTTTGTCTATTGCATACGCGACGAGCGCGATATTTATTATTGCTTCGAGGCGCTGATGCAGCAGCTGGGTGCGTTTGATTCGTCCTTTAGTCCGGGGGCACCACAACATGCAAATCTGATCCGCTATCCGATGTTTAGAAACGCTCGACTACGAGCAACCGCTCCCTCGCCGCGTCTCGCAATTCATGGCGCTGTTCCGCACGACCTTGCCGGACCTCTACACCTACTTTGACGACGAGAGCGCCGACGCCAAGGACTGGCTCGCGCCCATGTTCCAGTCGTTGCTCGCGCGCGAATTGCCTTTCGAGTCGGTCCTGCGGCTGTGGGACGCCTACTTTGCCGAGCGGCACGGGATCGCGTTGCACCCGTATCTGTGCCTCGCCCTGCTGCACGCGCTCAAGGACAATCTCGAGGACTTGGAGTGCTCTGAGATTCTCGGCGTGTTGCGGCGACTGCCGTTCAAGCCGGCGGATATCGAGAATTTGGTCTACCTGGCCAAGAACTTGCGCATGGACGCAGAGCGCGATAGCGGTGTTGGGCTCGAGTTTGCACACGGCGCAAGCTTGGACCTCGACGTGTTCGGTGTGGGAGGGGCTGACGACTGGGTGCCGTCGTTGCAGGCGGCGGCCGGATCGTACGATCAGGCGCGCGGGTTTGCGCTCGCCATGTCGAGGTAGCATCGGGTCGAGCGCCGACCGAGGTGATGCGTCGTCTGACGGGCCGAAGCCGACGTCGTGGCCGGTTTGGCGGATTAGCTCGTAGTGCTTTGTTGTTGTTGTTGTTGTCGTATTTCATCTCTGCCTTTTTTTACGTGATCGCACATTTTGCGTGCTTGCCCAATGGCCCGCATTTGACCATTGTCACCGACTCCTTTTCTTCTTCCTGCTCTTCCTGGCGTTGGCGATGGTCGTTGCTTCCATCTCGCTGTTCTTTTGATGTGCCGATATTACTACAGAATACAACCGTGGAGAGTCGTAATATGATGGAAACGCTGCGCGCCGCGTCCCGCCTTGTATTGTCGCCGAGGATCTTGGGCTCGGGACACTGTCAGCTGGGCGTCGAAGCGGGTTCGGCGTGTCTCGAAGCGGGTTCCGCGTGTCCTCGGTGGCGACGAGGTCGATCCCAAAGACGTTTGATGGAATCTTGATCCATGGCCGTGGCGTAATCAAATACCAGCGTATTTATGTTGTCGGAATGAAATGACGCCGGAAAAACCCGGCTGGCGGTCCTTGTGAAATGCGTGATCGGTTCGGGCGAGATCTGATGGCATTGGGGGCGCCGGCTCAGGGCGCTCCCGAAGGCGAGGTTTGGTCTGCAGACCTTGGTCTGCAGACCAACGCCGACTCGTGATGCATTGGTCAAATGCAAGAACAGCCACGCCAGGGCAGGTTGCGGCGCATGCCATCAGGTGAGAGAACTGCCCCCAGGGGGGTCTGCCAACACCACGTCCAGCAGCAGGCAGCAGCGATGAGCGAACCGAAAGTGCATCGCGCGAGTCACCCCCGAGGTCGGACTCGCCCGGACCCTCCTCACTCATTTGGCATTCATTCATTCTTGATTCGGTTTGGCACGCGGCCATGGCCAACGCTCCCACCCGCAGAGTGCCGCCGCTGCCCGCCGAACCCGGCTCGACCGCGCCAACAATATAAAGGTCGCGCTCGCCCGCGCCGCTCCTCCTCTCATTTCCGCCTAGTTTGCGCTCGCCCGTTCTCGCTCGCTGGTTGACCCTGCCGTGCCGTTGCTGCTGCGTGCCGCTGTCTTTTCAACACCTCACCACTTGGACCAACTTGAGCCGGCCGTGTTTTTCGCGCTCGCTCCACCAACTCGTCTCCCGGCACCAAACCAATTTCCACCAACATGTCCAAGACCGGCGAAAAGAAGAAGTCGTTGTCGACGCACCTGATCGGTGCGTGGTCCTGCTCGAGTATTCGCGGAAACGGCGGCGTTTCTCGTACAATCATGACCGCGGTGGTCGTGATGGCTGAGAAAACGACGACTGCTGCACTGCTGCGTGCCTACAGCCATTCTAAACGTTGTGCTGACACGGCCGGTACTCGTTCTGCAGCTGGCGGTTTCGCCGGGTTCATGGAGGCCATGGTTTGCCACCCGCTCGACACGATCAAGGTGCGCTCGCGGACCCGACTGGGTGTTCTCGCTGATCTTTGCAGCAGGGAAACTGACAAGGATGCTCTCCTCTCTCCCTCCTCTTTTGCCCCTCACTCTCACGCTCATTGATCTGCTCCTGACGCGTCGCTCGCTTTCGAATCCCTGATTGGTGCTGGGGTTCGGAACCACGCGGAACGCGTCCTTGGCCGTTTTTTTTGGCCCACGCCGTGGCTTTTACGCCTGTTCCATCACCCTTACCCGCACTCGCGCCAATTTTTCGACCGTAACCGACCCGACCACCACGATCATTCCGTTGTTCGTCTGCTCTCGACCATTGCGCGCTTCAAAATGACTCCAGGTTCGCATGCAGCTCAAGGCAAACCGGCCGGCCGGCGAGCCCAAGCTCGGGTTCATCGCGACGGGCACGCGCATCGCGCAGCGCGAGGGTTTCCTGGCGCTCTACAAGGGTCTCGGCGCCGTCGTGACGGGCATCGTGCCCAAGATGGCGATTCGGTTCACATCCTTCAACACCTACAAGACGCTGCTCGCCAACAAGGAGACGGGCGTCACGTCGACGCTCGGTGTCTTCTTTGCCGGTCTTGGTGCCGGCACCACCGAGGCCGTCGTGGTCGTGACCCCGATGGAAGTGGTCAAGATCCGGCTGCAGGCGCAGCGGCACTCGCTCTCGGACCCGCTCGACGTGCCCAAGTACCGGTCGCCCGCGCACGCCGTCTACACGATTGTCAAGGAGGAAGGGTTTGGCACGCTGTGGAAGGGGGTGTCGCTGACGGCATTGCGGCAGGCCACCAACCAGGCCGCCAACTTCACAACCTACCAGGAACTGAAAAAGCGCGTCGAGGCCTACCAGGGTGGCGACTTGCAGTCGTGGCAGCACATGACGCTTGGTCTCATTTCGGGTGCCATGGGCCCGCTCTGCAACAACCCGATTGATACCATCAAGACGCGCATTCAGCGCACGCAGTCGAAGGCCGGGGAGACCGCGTGGTCGCGCATTCGCACCTGTGTCGTGCAGATCTTGCAGAACGAAGGCTACTCGGCCTTCTACAAGGGTCTCACGCCGCGGCTGTTGCGTGTCGCGCCGGGTAACGCGGTCACGTTCACCGTCTATGAGTTTGTCGCCAAGCGGCTCGACCTGATCAAGGCCTCGAGCAAGCAGACCGAGGAGCAGCTCAAGACGCGCGACGCCGAGTACTAAGGCGGTTGCGTGCTCGGGCGCGGTGCGCGGCGCGTGGATTGGGACCGCGGACCACCATGGGCGGTCCTGCGCCAGGCCGCTGCGCCGGTAGACGTAGTGAGGGGGGGGGGGGGGGGTGATGATTGCTTTTTTCGTTCGTGCCTTGCCGGTTTTGTTTCTGCTCGTTTCTCTTGGTGTCGTTCAGTTTGCGCTTGGAGCGTCTGGTCTCTCGTACCCCACCTAGGCTTTTGTAGTGTTGATCGTTTTTGCCGTTGTTCGTCTTGATGCTCTTTCTGGTTGTGAGTGTTGGCCTTGTCGTTGCACCAGCAACTCGCGCCGATCGCCTAGGTAGGAAGTGGACGCGCGCGCGTCGCTCTGGCCGGATCGGAGCGGGTGGACGTTTCTGATGGATCGCTTCTCTGACGTGGTCCAAGATGCTTTGGTGCGACATGTTGTGGTTGGGCGAGGTTTGAGAGACAGATCAGTGATTTGAGCGCGGTCACGCCGACCAGACAGACTGTCTCCCCGCCCGCTCAACCTCGTCGATAAGCTCGAAGTCCGTCGTCGCTGTCGCGAGAGCCGGCCGCCAAACCGCCGACTTGACGCCGCTAGCGACTTGCTGCAATCTGTCCACCCACCGCCCTTGCAGTTGCACCTCGCTCGCGCCCGTTCCCGCCGCCCCTGCAGCCGACGTCAAACCATGTACCACCATCGCCCGAACGGGCCCAACCTCAACCTCGATGCGGAAAACACCGTTTCGGCGCCGTCGTCGGTGCGCCGCGCGCCCGTTGCGCCGGGCACGGCGGCCATGAAGCGCATCCACGGTCTGCACCATGCTGCTTCGAGTCCTGCGCGTATGGACTTTCGCTCGCTCTCGGTTCTTTGCCTGATCACTGAACGCGATGGGCTTTTCGGGCAGTGATCAAACCGGGCATGGCGATGCCGCGGCACCTCGACACGCCGACCAAGCCGCGCCCGCGCAGTACCGTCGCGGCCGTAACCGAGACGCCGATGGCGCCGACGAAGGTGCGCGCAGCGAGCACGCCGGCCGTTATGACGGGACGGCTCGCACCGGCGACAACGCGCCAATTGTTTCCGACGGCTCCGTCGGCGGCACCAACGCCCAAGGCCCCTGGCCTCCGGCAGCCGGCGGGTCCGAGCCGGATGCGCGAGGCCATGGTTGCACCACAGCATACGCCCCACGTTGCTGGTCCGAGAACGCGCCCATTGCTCGAGTCACTGAACGCGCTGTACCCGGGCGTCCGTGGACGGCCCGAAGACGAGATTGACGGTGGCGATGGGGTCCCGTTCCAGCCGGCCAAGTCGCAGGCGTGGGTGCACGATGACCGTGCGTTTCTCACCCGCTTTTTATTGCGGGTATTGAATGAGGAATCTCACCGCGCTCTTCTCCACCGGTTGCTGGCCGCCAGATTTCGCGTGCTTTGCGTCGGCCGACGAAGATCTTTGGGACCTGCCGCCCGCGCCCGCCTACGAATTTGCCGCGATTGCCCCCTTTGACCTGTTCCCGGAGAATGGCAGCAATGGGCTCGACTTTCTGGACCGCGATCTGGTCAAGGAGGCGGTGCGGCTCAACTTGCCCGACGATGATAACGAGGACGCGGACCCGACGCACTTGGCCGTGGACGGCGTCGACCCACCCTGTCCCGGCTCGGATCCGTTCCTCGTGGTGGATGTCTTGGAGGGGGCGCTCGTGTTTGATGTATGATCAGTGAGCATGCGCGCGCGCTTTTGTTGGTTGGCGTTTTGCGGTCGTGGTCGAGTGGCAGCTGATTGCGATTTGATGTGCGAGCCATGATCTAGTGAGGAGCGTTGAGCACAGCAAGAACAGGCATAGCATAACCTTGCTCCAGCACACCGAATTTACAAAGCTACCTATACGTTTCTGCATTTTCAAGCAATATCGCAACCACCACAAAGGCCGGCACCGGCACCGGCCCCGTCTCCTTCCTCCACACTACATCTACTCCGTTTTTTCGGTGCTCACACCGGCCCCCTGGAACGTGGCCATATCTGCCGCAATCGCCGCAGCACTGCGCAACAGCGGAATCACCAGCGCCGCGCCGGACCCTTCCCCCAGTCGCAACCCCCACCGGCCAATCGGTTCCTGCCACTTGGCAACTACCTCCTTCTCCGCCCCACGCTCCAGCGCCGCGACCACGATCGTCTCGAGCATCAGCGCCGCCGGCGCCTCGGCGCTCAAGTGCGAAAAGAGCGTGACCTGCACGATCGCGGGCACGTCGTCGGGCCAGACGAGCAGCGCGTAGAGCAACGCAGCCATGGTGATGAACCCGTCAATCACGACCACGATCCCGCCATACACAGCGGCCTCGTGGATGACCGCTGCCATGGCCACGATTTCGAGGTCGCCAATCGTGCGCAGCACGTCCGACCAGCCGGCGCGTGCGGTAGAGTCCGTAGGGATCAGCGTATCCCATTTGGCAAGGACGGCCGTGACGGCCTGGCACTTGGCCTCGTAGCGCGGGCCCGTCACGCCCGTGCCGGCGCCGGTCACGTCGGTCGCGGGACGGCGGGTCGCGGCGCCAAGCAAGGTGGAGGCAATGGCCGTGTTACCGATGCCTAAAAAAGGGGACCAGAGTCAGTCAAATCGAAGCGAACCGTCCAACTCGATGTGTGCTCTGCGCGTACCGAGTTCACCCAGCCCAAGCACCTGCACGCCGTCATTTCGCGCGGCCTGGAACGCCTTGCGCCCGAGCGACTGCGCGTAACTGAACGTGACGCCGTCCATGGCGGGCGCCTCGAGCGGGTTTGCCGACCCGTGCGCGAGCAGTCGAAAGTGCTCCACATCCTGGTGCTGCTGGTCCGTGTCGACGCCGAGGTCGAGCACCTTGAGCTCGATCCCGTGCGCGCGGCACAGGCAGCTACATCCACAACACAGTCAGACAACGGAATAGGCCGGAACGGTGCAGCACGGCACGTACTTGATCGCAGCACCACCGCTCGCAATGTTCTTCAGCATCTCGCGCGTCACGGCGCGCGGGTACTGCGAGACTTCGGCACCCGCCGCGAGCCCATTATCGGCGGCAAACAGGAGCATGCGCGCCTTGTCGACCTTGGGGCGCAGCGTGTTCTGCACGACCATGAGCTGCTCGGCCCAGTTTTCGAGCGCGCCGAGCGACCCGGGCGGCTTGGTCTTGTAGAGCAGGTGCTCGGTCGCGGCGGCGCGCGTGACGGGTGCGGGAGCGGTGTTGTTGGTGGCCATGGCGAGTACGGATCAAAGTAACGATCTGCGGGGTACTGCAGCAATTGTGCTGTTGGTAATCGACTGGACCGGGCGCGACGGTTGCTTGTGGCGCCGATGCTGCAAATTGCGCGTAGTTTCGCTGCGACAGGAGAGCGAGGAAAGCGTGGATGCTGAACTGCTCGGCGACGGGTGCTCAACTGTCGCTGGCCAGGCCGAAAGCAATCATAATCGTTGATGTAGGTCGTTGCCCACGTTGTGCTTTGATCGTTTAGCCG
>GG745340.1:16118-31405 GCA_000151295.1 Allomyces macrogynus ATCC 38327 | reverse complement strand
GGCGCCGATGCGCGCCTGCCGGCACCGCACGGCCGGTACACTACCCCAGCCGGCACGGTGCACTGGCCGGGTGACGGCCTCGGTCGCACGGGCGGCGGCGCCTGTGGCGGCCGGACGGCCGGGCCGCCTTGTTGCGCGAACGCGATGCATCTGCCGAGCACAAGCTGTCAATCGGACAACGCGACGGGAGCACGCCAAGCGGTCGGCCGCTCGCGCTTCACACGGCGGTGCGCCTCCACTGGCCCCGCGCGCTCAACGTCGCACGCATGACGCGCGGCGCCCGCCATCGCCACATGCCCCACATCGCTCGGCGGCCTGGGACTGCCCGACCGGTGGAGGCGCTCGTGGCGTGGTATTTAAATTGCGGGCAAAGGAGGCACCCTCGGATTTGAATGCCTGTCGCCGGTGGTTCTGAGGACGTGACTGCAAGCGCCTCGCCACTACGTAAATACCGCAGTGATCATTGTCCCCACGTCGCCGTGCACGCGCGTGTTATCACCACACGTGCTCGAGGAAGCTCGGCCGCCAGCCGCTCCTCCTCCTCCTCGTCGTCGTCGTGGGGTCGGCCGTGCGAACTGGTTCGTTGTCGGGCCAAGGATCAGTGCCAGTGGAGGAGCAGGGAGGCACCCCGTTGGAAGATGCGGATTCCGCGCCTGCATCCGATTCCTGCACCCGGTCCCGCAAGCGCTCGTGCCCCAGCGACTCCGGCCCCGGTCTGGATTTGTCGCATCCGGTCGCGGCATGGGCATCGCGACGCAGGCACTCGGACCTGCAGAAGCACCGACCACGTCGCTTTCGCTCGAGCCCGCGCAGGACGCAGCCCAACCGACCACAAACAGGCACCACGCCGACGCGGCCACCCTTCCAGCACGAACTTGCCGCGGACGGCGTGTTGCACAAAGGGCCGCGATGGCGGCATGGAGCACGTACACGTGTTACGGCGCAACGGCACGATTCTGTGCTCAGGATTCATGGTCGATGCCCCGCGGGATGGGGATCGCGCCAGTGCAGCGTCAGTGCCGATGGCCTTTCCTCACCGTGTGGCCGTTGTCGGGCTTGAATTCATGCTGTGATACATTTCATCTCGTCCATGCTGTCCATCCACGCATGGCGCGCGTGGTCCGGGGCGGTCCAAGCGAAAAGAGAAGAGAAGGTGGGAGGAAAGCCGGCTCTGCATGCCACAGGTCGTACACGCAGATGTGGCGTGATCGTCTCGCCACACTTCTCGCACCGCAAAGGCTCCCGTCAACCGCCGCGATGGATTCGGCAACGGGTAAAATGAATGGTGATGCACTGTATTGGTTGGTTGGTTGCACGGGTAGCGAACAGAACAGAAAGAAGCACGAGCCGTGGCGCTCACGCCCTCGGCACCACTACCGTCGCCATGTCAGCGAGTCCTTGCACGATACTTGCGCGCGCCTTGGGCGAAATCGGCTTCTTCTCGCGCAAGTAGGCCCGCAGCAGCGCTGTGCCTAGCCACGGCGACGCAACGGTCCCTTGCACTTGGCCGTCGTGCACGAGCGTGACCTGCTGGTCCTTGGGTGCGTGGTGGAACATGAACACTTGGCCTTTGGTCACGTTGCTCTTGGGGAACACGGACTTGAAGGCATTGATGTCGTCGAGGTACTGCTCGCGCTCCTCGGGCGTCGTCGCCGCCTTTGACGCGTCGAGCAACGTGCGCACAAACCCGTCGCGCAAGTGCGCGGCGCCCGTGTTGCGTGTCGGTGTCAAGTAGAGGACCACGTCGGAAGCGAGGATCGCTTCCGGTTCGGTCACGGTGGATGGCAGCGGCGTCGCGGCCGGCACGTAAATGCCAAGCACATAGACGTTGAGGTTGAGAATCGTGACTTGGCGCGCGCCGAGACCGAGCAGGCGGAAAGACTTGCCAGCGACCGTGACGGTGCGCGGCAGCGTAATGCCCGTCGTCGGGTCGGCTACAAACACATGTGCGAGCGTCGAACAGGCGAGGATGGGTTGGTGGTTGGGTTCAAATGGAATGGGCAAAGACACGTCGCGACCGAGACGAGGCAAACGACGACCGCACCGACAGACACATCCGCATCCGCGTCAAGAAACACGGGAGAGGCCACGACCCACGCGAGCGTGAGCGCAGCCAGCGCCGTGGCGCTTGCAATCAAGCGGGGGCTTGCGCGCGCCGTCGCGCGTGCAGCAGCGCCGGCCGCGTGGCGTGACGCGGTGGAGAAGGTCCGGGACGCGCCCGTGTTGGCCACCGTGCGTGTATTCGCGCGGGAAAGGAGGCCATGGTTCAAGCTGGTCGCATTCGGCCGGGGGGACTGCAGGCGGGCGGCGGCAAAGTTTGCGCGGGCACCCCGCGCGGCCGCGGGCTGGCGGATCAGGGCGGAAATCATCGTGGTAGGCGAGAGGCTGGGCGGCGCTCGTGAATGCTGGCAGTTGTCGGGTCGTTTCCGCGCAACTAGACTTGGCCTGGATCAGCACGAGCACGTTTTCGCTGACAAGCTGCTGTTGATCTCCGACTTGGACCACAACGCGGTCTCTCGCGCGACCTGCCACGGCTGTCATGCTGGGTCGCGCGGTGCGTCAGCGGCACGTGCGCGCCGTTGGCTTGGCTCCTGTGGCTCGATCACGGCCATGGCCGTCTCTGCCCTCAACCACGGCGACACCGTGAGCCCGACGCTGACGACGACGACGACGACGACGACGGCAAGGACGACGACAAGCACGACGACCGAACCTTCGGCATCTCGCTGCACTCTGGCCCTGACGCGCTCACGGCGCCCGACCACCACGCACCTCGTACCCATCTCCCTATCCACGATGACCGCGCCCGCGCCCGCCTTCAACCGTGAGGCGCTCGAGAACATTCTCGCGCGCCGCTTCTTTGTCGCGCCCTCGTTCGAGATCTACGGCGGTACGCTGCCTCTGCCCCCTGCCAGCGCGTTGTGGCCACGGCGCGCCTGAAGCCCCCACTGTCGCCACTGCTGCAATTCGCTCCTGGACCCAATTCGCTGACGACGCGGCTCGCTTCCACATCTAACAGGCACGGCCGGCCTCTACGACTTTGGCCCGCCTGGCACGGCGCTGCTCAACAACTTCATTGACACGTGGCGCAAGCATTTCGTGCTCGAAGAGGACATGCTCGAGGTCGACTCGACGATCCTGACCCCCTACGAGGTGCTCAAGACGTCGGGCCACGTTGACCGCTTCTGCGACTGGATGGTCAAGGACACGGTCACGGGCGACATTTACCGCGCCGACCACCTCGTCGAGAACGTGCTCGAGGCGCGTCTCGAGGCCGATGTCCGTGCGCGCATGTCGGCGCTCGAGCTCGAGGCTAAGGCAAAGGCCGACAAGGCTGCTGCCGCTGCGGCCGCGGCCGCGTCGGGCCAGGCCGCGGCGCCTGCCAAGAAGACCAAGCAGAAGGTTGAAGTGGCCGCGACCAAGCTCGACGCCAAGGTGCGCACCGCCTACGAGGAGATTCTCGCGCAAATCGATAACTATGGCGGCGACGGGCTCGCCAGGCTGATTCGTGAGCACGACATTCGCACGCCTGAGGGCAACCCCGTCACGGCGCCCGTCGAGTTCAACCTCATGTTTGACACGAGCGTCGGCCCGACCGGCGATGTCAAGGCCTTTTTGCGGCCCGAGACAGCACAGGGCCAGTTTGTCAACTTTGCCAAGCTGCTCGAGTACAACAATGGCCGCATGCCGTTTGCCTCGGCCTCGATTGGCCGCTCGTTCCGCAACGAAATCTCGCCGCGCAACGGGCTCCTGCGTGTGCGCGAGTTCCTCATGGCCGAGATTGAGCACTACGTGGACCCGGAGGACAAGTCGCACCCGGGGTTCGCTTCGCACGCCGACGTGGTTTTGAACCTGCTACCGGCCAAGACTCAGCTTGCTGGGTCGACGACCATTTCGCACATGAAGATGGGCGATGCGGTCAAGCAGGGCATCATCGATAACGAGACGCTCGGTTACTTCCTTGCGCGCGTGCACCTGTTCCTCGTCAAGGTCGGCGTCAACCCGACGCTCCTGCGGTTCCGCCAGCACATGAGCAACGAAATGGCGCACTACGCGTGCGACTGCTGGGACGCCGAGCTGCGCACGTCCTACGGCTGGATCGAGTGCGTCGGGTGCGCCGACCGCTCGGCTTACGACTTGACGCGCCACTCGGAGCGCACCAACAAGAAGCTCGTTGTGCGCCAGGCGCTCGCCGAGCCGCGTATCAGCGAAAAGTGGACCATTGTCGTCAACAAGAAGAAGTTTGGTCCAGCCTTCAAGCGCGCCGCCAAGGACGTTGAGGCCGCGCTCATGGCCCTCGACGAGCTGGCCGTCGTCGCCATCAAGGACGCGCTGGCCAAGTCGGGCGCGGCCATGGTCGCAACGCCCGACGGCGCTCAGCACAAGCTCGACGCGACGCTCGTCACGGTCGAGCGCGTCACGATCAAGGAGCACGTGCGCGAGTACACGCCCAACGTCATTGAGCCATCGTTTGGCGTGGGCCGCATTCTGTCGTCGCTGCTCGAGCACACGTTCTACTCGCGCCCCGAGGACGCGGCGCGTGGTGTGCTCTCGCTGCCGCCTTGCATGGCGCCCATCAAGGCCCTGATTGTGCCGCTGTCCAACAACACGGCCTTCTCGCCGCTCATTCACGACCTGCGCCAGCAGCTGCGCCGCCGTGGCCTGGCCACGCGCGTCGATGACTCGGCCTCGTCGATTGGCAAGCGTTACGCACGCAACGACGAGCTCGGCACGCCATTTGCGCTCACGGTCGACTTCCAGTCGGTCAAGGACAACACGGTCACGCTCCGCGAGCGCGACTCGACCAAGCAGATTCGCGAGCCGGTGGCGACGATTATCAACCTCGTCGACCAGCTTGTCAATGGCGAGACGACGTGGGACCAGGTCATCAAGAAGTACAAGGTCTTTACCGAGCAGGAGGCGTAGATGCGGGATCAATTTTGTGTTGCCACGGGTGTTTGTCTTGTTCTTTTGCTCGACCGGTCTTGCCCAGTTTGAAGCTCATGATTGGAATGGATTTCGAATGGAAGCCCTTGCTCAACACTTTTTTTCGACCGTGCGGATCGTGCACGGTCGTGCCTGTGCCTAGCCTTGACAGTGCGTCCTGACCGTTGGTAAAGGAGGTTGGTGAATGGCGTGAGAAGCTCGACGCGAGCACGACTGGTCAGCCATCGCGCTGCACAGCACCCATCGCGGCACATCTCCATGTCCTTGCCGGATCCGGCTGAATCGCCATGTCAGCGGCAGCATCATGCCCTCAACCACGCCGCGATAGCCCTCCTTGTCCACCGTAGCAACAGCGCCTGTGATTGAATTTAAGACTTGCTCGCTCGCCACGGCTCTCATCACACGCCCCGCGGCACCCTCCACTCATTCGTCCGACGAGCAGCCACTTAGTCAGTCCCGGGCCGATAGTACAGGCTTGATTGCTCAGTACGGCATGGTTCGCCCGCATCGGCACAACCTGTTGCTGTCGGGAGCGGTCCTAGGCGTCTCCTTGTGACGAGGATGCACACATCTCCTGACTGCACCAGCGTTCAGCGTGGGCTGATCAGCGTCAGCAAGTCGACTCCCGCGCACTTGCTGCACCCTGCTCACATCCGCTACGGGCCAACAAATCGCTAATTTGCACAGTCACTAAATATTTGCCTGTCGCGAATGCTGTGTGCGCGAGAAAACCTCGACAGCGCCCGACGGCGCTCCCCGTCACCACCTGCGGCCACGATCCGCCTCACCTCAGCCCTTGCCGTCGTTGCTGTCCCAGGCACGGCCCAGGACGAATCCACACCACAACCGTGGCCTTGTCGCGGTCTCCTCCAACGCACATTCAATAAATGCCCAGGTGGCAAATTACCGAGGTGCAGCGGAATGTGGTGATCGCGACGGCCAGGAAGTTGGAGCATCCTCGCAACGAGTCCCCTTGGTCACACCAACAGGCGCCCCATCGGGATCTCTGAGCCGAGAACCCCTCAATCACTGGCCTCATTAAAATGGGAGCATGACACCCGCACTCTGCTTGATCTTCGTTGATACTGAGCACCTCGCTCTCCGTTTGCCAAAGGGGGGGAAAGCAGGACAGACAAAATCGTGCTGGGTTCGGGTACAGGAGGACGCACCAGCACAGAGCCAACGGTCGAAGGTCCAAAGATGAAGCGAGGCGACAAGATAGCGTCGTGCAGGCCACCGCCGCCCTGATTTTTGCGGCGTCCACATTTGAGTGAGCGTGCACGCGCGACTCCCAGACGTGAACCGACACGGTGCCAAGCAGGCGGGTTGGCCGCAAACGCCGGAACGACGACGGGAGAATGGCTTGGCGTTCCAGCTGGTTGATGGCGAGCAAAAATCCCTCTGCATATCTCGATCAGCCGAGCGCGCGCTCACGCGCGCACGGACCGTTGCATGCTGCAGAGCACCAGGCGAAGCGAACGGTTTTGGACCATTGTGCACGAGGGGTGCGTGGGTCGCCTTGGTCAAATGAGGGCCAATCAGCGTGCGCAGAGCCGCGCAAGGAGGGCTGCTCGTTCAGGCCCACGTCTGCCAGGCAATGTTTTCCTGCAAGGGACGGCCGAGTCTGGGGGCGCATGAGGGCACGCAGGCGCCCTATTGAGGCGTCAGACAAGCTGCTGAGGTGGCTTGGGCAGGGCCAACGCGTCTCGCACTTGTCTCGCACGTTTTCTCCCTCGTCAAGCGCGCGCAATCGAGCTGCCGCACCAGCCCACTCGCCATTTTCTGTGCGCCTCTCTTGCTTCGCCCGTGCCCTTTCCACGGTCGATGGCCCGAAACCGCGCCATCCCACCTGCGCGCGCACGGTGGAAGCCCTTTGCCGCCCAGAGCGGACCAGTGCGGCACGATCAATGACGCCACCAGTTACCAACCACCGTGACCCGAACACTTGAAGCCGGCCAACGACCGTCGTTCCCTCCACCCTTTTTCTCGCCCGTCCACCCGTCCATTCGTTCTCTCCAGACCGAGCTCCGCTTCCGAGACCCGCATCCGGGCATCTCGCATCGACCGTCTCCTCGCGAAACCAGATTCACCATCGTCGATCTTTTCACCATGTCTACCACCACTTTTCCCTCGAGCAACGCTCGTTCTGACGGCGAGAGCATCTGGACCGACGACAAGTCGGACACGTCGACATTGAAGGACATTGTCGAGACCGGCTCGCACAAGACTTTCGAGGACATTTTCGACATGTACTATTTCGTGCAAGACAAGAGCAGTCCAGGGCTGCCCGACTCGGCCCAGCGAACCCGTCACCTCGAGTACCGCGAGCTTTGGAAGGTAGTTGCTCGGTTGCTCACTTTTTTCGTGCCGTCTTCGCTGCTGCGCCGGTTTGGTCTCGAGACGGACGAGGAGCGAGTGGCGTGGCGGCAAAAGGCGGCCGTTTTCATCTGCGTCATGACCATTTACTCGCTCGTGGGCTACGTGATGGTGTATTTGCCGTGGGTCGAGTGTTATGGCGCGACCGAGCTCAACACGTTCTGCTCCATTTTTAAGTGGACGTCCTACGTCTACAGCGGTCTTGGCGGCGTTTTGCTCATCATGTCGATTGTCGCGGCGCTGCGCACCAACTGGGCGACTGCCAAGTATGACGACCAGGACGCGATGCTCGTCATGCATATTCCCTGCTACTCGGAGGACATGTACGTGCTGCGCAAGACGATTGACTCGTGCGTTGACTCGGAGTACCCCGAGGACCGCAAGGTGCTGTTCATTGTCGTCGATGGGATCATTAAGGGCAGCGCCAACAGCAAGCCGACGCACGAGATATTGCTGCACGACGTGCTGTTCCATAAGTCGGACCCGGAGGAGCCCGCGATCGAGTGCCTCTACCCGTCGGCGTCCGAGTCGGGCATCACCAACAACGCGGCGCGCGTCTACTCGGGCTTTTACCGCGGCGTGCCATATATCGTCGTCGTCAAGACTGGACTGGTCACAGAGCGCACGTCGGCCAAGCCGGGCAACCGCGGCAAGCGCGACTCGCAGCTCATCGTCTACAAGTTCTTCCACTACGTCAACTACAGCTCCTACGGGTCGCAGTTGTTTGCCAAGATTGAGCACCACTTCTGGCGCCTTGGGCTTCGGGCCACGGACGCCAAGTACATGCTCGTCGCCGACGCTGACACCAAGATCGCGCCCGACGGTCTCTCGATTCTTGTCGACCGCATGGAAAATGACCCGACGCTGCTCGGCACGTGCGGCGAGACGTGCGTCGAGAACAAGTTTGATTCGTTTGTCGCGGCCGGCCAAACGTTCGAGTACTGGCTCACGCACGCGGTGCTCAAGGCATTTGAAGGGTACTACTCGAACGTGCTCGTGCTCTCGGGCTGCTTCACCATCTACCGGCTCAAGTTTGAAGACGGGACCCCGGCCATTATTGACGCTCGCGTGCTCGAGGATTACACGGGCGCGTACCAAAAGACGATGCACGAGCACAACCTCTTGACGATTGGCGAGGACCGGTACCTGTCAACGCTTGCCATCCGTTACTTCTCGCCCAAGTACAAACTGCAGTATTTTGCTGCGGCCAAGTGCACGACGACAGTGCCGGACACGCTCGAGGTCCTGGCCTGCCAGCGCCGGCGCTGGACGAACTCGCTCATTCATTGCCACCTGTCGCTGCTCATGAGCGGCCCAAAGGAGGACTCGTGGCTGTCGCGCGCGCTGCTCACTATGGTCATGATTTGCGAACTGTGGATGGTCTTCATGTTGCCGCTCATTTTGCCTGTGGGGCTCTTCACGTCGTGGTGGGTCCTGATGGGCATGCTTTCAAGCACGGCCGTTCTCGCGATTACGCTCGCGGTCTTCATGCTACCATGTCTGCTCGCGCTCATGTGTGCCGAGTTCTGGATGATGTTGTGGTGGGTGCCGTTCACGCTCATGATTCCAGTCTTTTCCGTTTACATTCCCCTGTTCAGCATTTGGCGCATGGACGACATCAAGTGGGGCAAGACCCGCGTCTAGTGTTTGTAATGTCATTTTTGTTGGCGTGTAATATTGAATTTTGGTGTGCGTTGACCACCATTCCCACTGTTATATTTCCATCGTCATGTTGGCCGCCCGTGTGTGCTGTGTGCTGCAGGAGACCTGTCAGTGGAAGCGGCGTGTCTACGACGTTGCGCACAAACCATGCTTTGGCGCGTCGATAGTCGCGCGAAGGTATGCGTCTCGTTTGTCTCGCGCTCCGACGCGAACACCGTTCGCCCGGGCGCCGTCATCGGCCGATCGATCGTTCATCGCGCCACATCGGCAGGTCGTAAACACACATTTGCTCGTCGAAAATATGCATTACTTTTCACTGCGTCTCGTTTGTCTCGCGCTCCGACGCGAACACCGTTCGCCCGGGCGCCGTCATCGGCCGATCGATCGTTCATCGCGCCACATCGGCAGGTCGTAAACACACATTTGCTCGTCGAAAATATGCATTACTTTTCACTGTGGCTCGCGATGGGTTGCCCAGCTGCTGGCCGACACCGGCCGACCTTGTCCCCTCACTCGGCTCACCACCACTAGTTCGTTCAGGCTGTTCAGACATGAACAGCCAGGATGGTCACTTCAAAGGGGCCAAAGTACCGTTTCACACGGTCGTCTCCACCCTCTCCACTCGTCGTTCCCAGCGACGCTTGTCGCGACCGACCGAGCTCAGCTGCTCCTCTTGGCCGTCACGCGGGAGTTGTAAGACAAGGAATCAGTGTCACTGTCCGGGGGCGGCATCGAGCTGTCCCCAGCTCTGTAATCTGCACCTCCGTTCCCACACCACTGTGCACAGTGCCCGCCTTGGATGCTCTTTCAAGTGCACCGTACTTGACAACGGCATAATTCATGTCGACCGATGGCGCCAAAAACCAAACCAAGAGGACCTGAGAGACTCGTCACACGCACGTGGCGGCTTGGCGCGGCAAGCTTGCTTCCAGTTGCTACCTCGTTGATCGACCTCGGCAGGCCGACGGTCCTCGAGACAACGAGCGCCGACACAACACCACCACAGTGCTGCTGCAAGTGCCGGCAATGCAACTGCACGCGATACGATCTCGGCCCACGCGCCGGACATGCAACCACACGGCAGCAACCCACAATCGACGACATCATTCGATCACACGTTACAACCAACTCTCTCGTCAATGGCAGTGAGAGCATGCGGTTGCGATGATTCCGCTCGTGGACCCTGTAATCGTCGAGTCTCGTCGGCCATCCGAGGTTCCGGCCTGATCACGCCGCCCTGGCGGGTCGTGCATAAACGGCGTGACCTCCTCAAGTTTGCATGTCGACGAGTCTTTCACCCGCCCTCTTTTTGCCGCCGACGACGCGCACCTTCTCCACCACGTCCACCTGCTCGCCGACCCACCCACGTGCGCGACCTTGACCTCGGCGCTGCATTCCGGCGCTGCGCTCCGACTTCGGCGAGGCCAAGTGGTCGAAAACACTAGAGGAGCATCGAACCACATGAACGATCGACACCGTCGTCTTGGCGCGCTCGCCGCTTTCCCGATCGGCGCGGCCAGCCGTTCACCCGCTTTCAGCCTTTTCGCGCACGGCTATCAATCCGTCCGGGAGTTTTCCGGGTTGGCTTCGCGGACGCAGATGTGAGTGGTAGCTGGGCGCTTGTTGTACGGTTCGCGTTTGGTTGCCTGTCGGAGTTGCCGCCGCGTTCCTTGGTGGATTGCTGACACCTGTTCATATTATTATAGGGGTGGGACCTGGTGCTCGAATCGGTACTTGGTTGCTAGCGCGCAGAGCGCCCTGCGCTGGCCTACCGCTCGACCCGGTCCATTTTGTGCTCATGCAGCCGCGCGGCGCCTCCAACTTGCACTCGCTTCTCGACCCGCTCGACACTTTGCCCGACCAATTTGCATCGGCGACGTGGCCCGGGCCACCGCCGCGCATCGTCGACGAGGCCCGGGCCACCGCCGCGCATCGTCGACGAGACTGGTTCATTGATCCGCTCGCCCTGGCCGACGTGGCTTGGGATGATACGACGTGCGTGTAATTCACCGTGGCTGTGCGCGCGCCCGCCGAGTGAAATTTCAGTGCCGGCAACTCGACCCGGTCTCCAAGCTCGATATCATCACTCCTATTGCTCTCCTCGCGAGTCGCGAAGCTCTCGATCGCGGGCATTGACGTGCTCCTGAACTCGGTCAGCGACGTGGGCAAGCAGTTTTTGGTGTGGGCGCAAATTTGGCACGCGCAGCGGCATGCGCAGCTGTGCTCCGTGATGCTCGACGCGTGATTCTTCGTGGCCAAGCAGGTGACGCGCAACTCGGCTGCAATAGATCATAGCGCCTGCTCGCCGCGACTCGCTTCGTCTTTGGGTTCTGCTGCCATGCTTTGGTCGAGAAATATAGGACGTGACCAGGTACCGGCGCGCTGTTCTTTCACACGACGCGGTTCAGGGCCAACAACCGTAGATGGAGAAAATTAACCTCATGGTCGATTTCCTGTCATTGCAGTCGCGCGCGAATTTGCGATCCCGTCAAGCAACGGCGCGGCGCATCGCCCGCACTTGACGAGGACACGGAACCATCCCATCCGCAGCACCAGACTCATACCAGCACGCGTTTTGCGCCGGTCTTGGCCACTCGACGCCCATGTGCCCGGTCATGGACCGCCACGAGCAAGGTGCAGCCGCCAACTTGTCCATAAACGGCTCGGCCGAGCTCGGCACCGCTTTGTTGCCTAGTGCCGTCGTGACGACCGCCGATACGGTGTTGCTCTACCCAACGTTTGCTATGATCCCGACGTTTGTTATGGTCCCGCTGAAGATCCACACGGGCACGCGCTCGCACTCGTCGACACCCACGTCGGGCGCGTTTGCCAGCTCGCCGCTTTACGTCGGGTCGGTTCCGCCCGAAGTCATGGCGCACCATCACCGCCACCCTCTCCAGCACCATCACGCGCCGATGATGCTCACGGCGCTGCCGCACGATATGGCCGTGCACGCCGTCGCACCGGCCGCCACGTCCTACCCGGTCTCGACAATGGGGATCCCACTGCCCATGTACCCGCTCACCTCCCGGCCCCTGGGTCGGCGGTTGCCGCGCTCATTGCGAGTCCCGACGCGCACGCTCATCAAGCCCACACGCACATGCACGCGCACGGATCGGTGGCACCCGCACTCATGGCGAGCGTCGTGTCGATGACCGCCGCCACCGCCGCTGCGGCCTCCGCTGCGGCGGCGACTCCCTTGACCGACACGCAAATCGACATGCTCTTGCAACACTACCTGCAGGCGTGCTTTTTGCAGGGCAAGCCGACGTGCCACCCGCTCGGGTATTGGCACATGCACCTGCGCGAATGCGCGGCCAAGGGCGACACCCTCCCTCCCGGTGCCGCGCAGACGCGGAACGGTGGCACGCAGTCTACATCTACACGTCGAAAGTCGCGCAGAAATCGTACGGCACCGAACGCCGGTTCTTGTGACCGCCGCGCATGATTTCGCTGGTCAGGCACGAGTTCTCGACGCGCAACCCTCTTGCGTCGCCCGCGGGGATCCCGGTCGCGCATCATCCGGGCGTGCCGGCGTGGTTGCGGCACCCGCATTTGAATGAGTTGCCGGTGATTGAAATGTTGATGCAGGGCGATGCCGAGTCCGAGACCTGCGCCGTGGCGAGTGCGCGAATATGAACGGGGTTGGGTGGCAGGATGTCACGCTGTTGCCCAAGCAGAACGGGTCGGGACCTGCGCCGCCGCTGTCATCTTCGTCGTCGACGTCGCGAAACACGGGCCGTCGCGGGAGCACGGCGAGCGTGACGCGCGTCTCGCCGAACCGCGGCGGGAACAACAAGGCCGCGTCGTCGTCGTCGGCGACTACGGCGGCGACGGCCGAGTGCGCGACGGTCGTCAAGTACTGCGGCGAAAACAAGTGTGGCGAGACGACGACGGAGCGGTGGTCGTTCAAGCAGATTTGGGTCGGCGACCAAGAGCGGCGCCGCGCGTTTGATTGTGTCTTCCGGCTCCGGTTCCCGGGCCATGCGCCGCGCGCGGCCGTGACCGTGGTCGATTCAGCGTCGTCGTCGCTTGTAAGCGGCGAATTGGCCGGGGCCGACAACGACGACGACTGGATCTTTGCTGAATTCATGTCCAAGTCGATCAAGGTCATTTCGAAACCATTCAAGAAGAAGCAGACCAACAGCAGTAGCAACACGCCGTCTGTGAACGCGATTTTCTCGGGCACCAACGTCTCGCTCTTCAACCGTATTCGCGCACAGACCGTCTCGACGCGCTTCATCACCGTTGGCGCCGCGGCGCGCGTGCCCGTGGTCGCATTGCAGCGCGACATGCTCCAGCAGGAAATGCACCACATACCCGTCTCGCGTAATACGGCGCGGGCAAACGTCGACCGACCCGGACCTGTTCACGGCCAATGCGCACATGATTCGGCACGTCTTCCCGGGTGCCGTCAACCAGAACCAGGTGCAGTTCCTGTCGTCAACGGCCGCATGGAGCTCTCATCTTTCAGCTCGTCGACGAGTACGAGTGGTCGTCGCAGTACATGGACTTGCCGCAGTGGGAGTGCCCATGCGCGTCGTGCTATCACTCGCGCGTCTACAATGGCCGCGTGGCCGCTGCATGCGCGCTGTCGTCGTCGAATGGGCCCTCGTCGACGGCAATTATGCCCTCGGTTGCCGACTCGCCCACATTGGGCCAGGTGCTGCACTACAACCAGACGGTCGTGCTCGTCGATCCGATCACGGGGTTGCGGTCGCGTGAGCTGATCATTCGCAAGATTGAACGGTCGACGCAGGCGATTAATGCCGAGGGCCGGCTCGTTTCGCTGCCGACCGCCGCGGGGGTTGCACGCCCGGCCGTGCCCTCCGCCATGAGCGCGACTGCCGCGGCGGCCAACAAGAAGAAGGGCAAGGACCCGATCGTGTTTGACTCAAAGACGACCAAGTTGATTCCGAACCCAACGCACCCGTGGCTCTCGCACGTGCACGAAAAGGCCTCGACCATGGCGACGCGCGATCCGATCGCGGGCATGGCGCCCACCGTCGCATCCAACTTGATGCGCGAGCAGCCGCACTTGCAGGGCCACATGCCCAACTGCCTGCTCGGTCCGCGCGGGATGCTCTTGCCGTCGCACACGCTTGCGGGCAATGCACACCCGAAACAGGATGCCATGTCGCAGCTGCACAAGCTCGCGTTCCAGATCAAGGACTCGCCCAAGCTCGCGTTCCTCTCGCTGGTCGAGAACAAGATTGGCGTGTTTTACCCGCCCGAGTCGAGCATCAAGTTTATGCCCGCCAATGATGATCCGAAAAGGCAGCCGGGGAACAGCATTAGCGCGTCAATCATAGCCTCGTCGTCGTCGGCTGCGCCGCCGCCGTCGCCAATGAATGCGATTCCGGCGCCCACGTTCACGGCGGGCGTGCTCATGGCCGACGTGACGGAAATGGCCGTGTGGACCATTGTTTCGACGGACCGCACCGACTACAGCTTTTACGTTCCGAACCCGGTCCTCTTGAGCCCCGGCGGCACGCAGGACGCGGTCGCGGCCGTGACGGGGTCGCACATGGACACGACGCCGCTGCCGAATGGTCGACCGACCAGCAATCAGATTCGGTCGACGCTCGTGCGCACAAGCAGTCCTGGGACGATGCCGATAATTCGGCAGCACCCGACCATCACGTCGTTTGAGATCCTCACCGTGACGCCGCCGCCAAGTTCGGTGACCGCGACTGACGGAGGTGCAGCAGGCATGACGACGCCCGAGTCGCCAAGTGGTTCCGCCGCACCCGGTTCGTCGCCCGCACCCGGCTCCAGCAGCACCCCGAACGCACCGATTCTCGGTCTCGCCAACGTGACGGCGAGCAACGCCAACACAATCATTACCGTGTCGGGCACCAACTTGCGCGCGAACCCGCTCTCCGTCTACTTGGCCGACATCAAGTGCGATGTAGAGTGGACGTCCGACTCGACCGGCACGATCACGGTCCCGTCGGACCGCACGTTGCTAGCGCGGCTCTTCCCGGCCGTGACCGACCGGCCGTGCGTGTCCACGGGCGACCAGGACAGCAACGGCAGCGACACGAGCAACCGCGGCGTGCAGAATCTGTCGCTCGCGCTGCAGTACAAGGCCTTTTTCATGGAGCCGGCCGCCATCAAGCGCAAGATGTACGAGGAGCGGCTCGACTTGCTCGCCAACGGTCACCTGCAGAGCGCATCAAGCTCCAGTGCGGGCCCGTACGAAGCGGGCGCGACGGGCGCCGACGTGAGCCCGCTTGGGAGGCTGCACATTTCCGCGTCGACCATTTCGGACCGAATTATTGGGAATGTCGCTCGGGTCG
>GG745341.1:1226758-1321136 GCA_000151295.1 Allomyces macrogynus ATCC 38327 | reverse complement strand
TCGTCGGTGGCGGCACGGATCCCGCGGGCACGGCGTCGTGATCCGCGTCCAGGTCTACCGGAACGCGTCGAGGTCGGCGAGCTCGTACCGCTCGAGATCGTGCAGTCGGTGCCGGTGGTGCACGTCGTGGCGGCGCGGATGAGACCGGCGCGGAGTGGCCGCGACGGTGCCGGCCACGACGAGCAGCGCGAGCACCGCGATCGCGGCGGCGGCGAGCGGGCCGAGGAGCCGTGGCCGGTGCACCATTGTCGTGCGCGTCGTTGTCGTCGCCATCATGGTTGAAGCGAGGGGAGATGACGGCCGGATCGCTGGAGAGAAGAGAAGAGCAGCGTGTTGTCAGCGAAATGCACCGTGAGGACGCGTGCGGAATGGTCGCGGCGGGCAAGCACCTCACTCGTGGTCGGTTCGCGCGTTGGAAGAGCGAGCAGGGTCGGTGAGTGTCGTGCGGGTGGTGGTGAAGGTGGAGGACCTGAGAGGACCGGGACTCGTGCGCGCAGGGAGAAAGGAGTGCGCCGGCGGCCAGGCCGAGCGGCGCGCCATCAAGGGAGCCATCGCTCGGCACCGAAACGAAGGCCGGCGCGGCCGACGTGTCGAGGAGCCATCGATGCGTGCGGCTCGCGTCATGTCGCACTCAGCTGGCGGGCGACCCGATCGGGAGCCAGCGTGGCTGCCAACGAAGCGCGCACGGTTTCACCTGGACGGCCGCGTGTCTCGCGCTCTTGCACGACGCGTCTCCCATGCGGCCATCCCCACCCGCCGCTCGCTCGCGCGAGACCGGCCACCCCGCCCTGATCCGCCACCGCGCCGTGCACACCCGCCACTGCAGCACCGCCCACCACCCGACTCGCTCTTGACCACCATGAGCGCCGCGCCCACGCGCTCCCATCAAGCGCCCACACGACGACGGCGATTCCGACGCGTCGGCCCCGATGCCGCTTCCGCGCAAGGTCGTCACGCTCGCCATGCCCCAGTTGGATGCGGACTTGGACTGCAGCGAGCCTGCGGCCATCTTGCTCCCAAACGCACATGGCACGTGCCGTGCAACCGACGTGCACCCACCGACGCCGCTGCCGCGTCCGTAACTCGACCGAGGGCGCGGTGCGCGTCCCGCTCCATCATCGCCCGCTCGCGCGCCGACGCACCTCTACCAGCTCGAGCACCCGCTGGCACCTTCGATGGCGCCTGCCTGCCGCCGGCGCGCTCGCACCCGCCACGCCGCCGGCTCAGGCCACGCAAAACGACTTGGCAGCTCGCATCTCGCGCAGGCGCGGCTCGCGCGTATACCATCATGACTGCGCCGTTTTTCAAGCCCGGGACGGTTGGCGTGAGGTTGATGGGTCGCGTTGTCGTAAGGTGCTCGACGTTCATGGCATCACTGCGAGCGTTTCATGCGGGCCGCAGTGAGGTCGTGGGTTCGAGGACGTGTGTGTCGTGAAGCGGCGCCCCGAGGCGGCCTTGGATGCGTTTTTGGCGATCAAGGACCAGTACATGGTTGCGGTGTGTGGGTCGTACCTTGAGGACCTGGTTGAGAAGTTGGCGCGGGTGATTGTGGAGGCGATGGCATTGAAGGACCAGGATTGAGTGTGGGACATGGGCGGGGGCGCCCATCACGACGTGGAAAGTGGAGTGGTAAATAGAAGGATCAAGGTAGATGAGGAGCTAGGAGAAATTTACTTGCAATACATTGTGCTGGTTCTTTGCTGTCTTGAAGGTCGACCTGGCTTAGCACTGCTGGGCCATTCTCGTCAGCTTGCCAGCATATTTACCTACAGCTCCATGGCAATTTGTGAGTTCTCGCGCAACGTTATCCCCCATGCAGCTTGATCAAACCTCTTTAGAGCCTGTTCGGAAGTGGCTTTGGTCCCTGTTATTGGCGGGCTCACCATGTTGAGTCGCAGTGAACGGTGTTTTTGTCACCGGAAAAACAGCAAAGTCAGAGTCTGATGTTTGTTCGGAAGAGGGGATCCCAACCCCTGTCATCGGCCATGTCACTGGAAAAACCATGGTTTGACTTGGGACACGATTTTTGCTGTCATCGCTCAACTCCACACAGCCCCCTTCCCCGACCCACCACCCACACGCCACGACCCAGACAGACGCCCTGCGACCGCCCGCATCATCTCTATAAAGGCGGCCGCCGCTCTATGATCTGTGGGCTCATGCCCCACCCTCCACCCATGCAACCATCACTATGGTGACCAGCAACTGTGTGATGCTGAAGGCCAAACCGCCCACTGCAAAGGCCATGCCGTCCAAGCCTGCCACCAGCAAGGCCGCATCGGGCAAGAAGAACACGCCCAGCAACAAGGGGGGTGGAGCAGAGCCTGGTGTGCCATGTCACAGTGCTGCACAGCTTGAATCTCAGAGTGGGTGAGTGCCATTATGGTGACAGCTGACTCAGCACGCATGGGACTGCTGCAAGTTCGTCGCTCAGCCCATCGTGTGGTTCTGCGGGTGGTGGCGGTGTGAGGAGTCGCGTTTTGGCGATGTTGGTGCAGTCAGTGTGCTTGCTGGACAACAGCAAACCAGTGACACTGTCTGTGTCTGGTCAGCTGAGGCCAAGAACAAGAACAGGGAGTTGTTTGGAAAGAAAACATGAGGGATTTATTGAGCAGTCAATCCCATCGCGATAATTTCCCAGATGTGGTGAAACCCTGATTTTCCCATAACACTTCCTAGTCCCATCCACATCTCCACTGCTTCAACACATTCATCTGAACAAGCCCATCAAAGAAACAAAGCAGATCTTAATGACCTCACATGGCACCACTGTCTAGACTTGCCCATGCTGTTAAACGCATCCTGGATCATTGTCATTTCTTGTCCAGCTTGGAGGTGGCCACAAGGACCTCACACTTGGTTCCAAATTGGTCTTGATCACAGTGGTTGCACTGACTATCAGTAAAGATCATTACTCAACATTGTCAAGATCAGTATTTGTGGCCACCAACAGTCCCTGTGTGTCATTCAACATGAATATAGGTAATTGCATTGTTCAGCAACTGGTGGCATGTCAGCACTAATTGTGAGACCAACTGTCTCAGCCTGACTTGAGGATCCCCAATGCAGAACAAAAAAACATATGGACATCAACATAAGGTCGATCATTGAGCGTTGCTGCACAGACATCAGAAAATACCTATCTGAGAGGCCAGGAATCGAACCTGAGCCTGTGTGGACACTGCATCAAGTTGCCCATGCTCCGATTTATTGCTGCAAGACATGCTATGTGCCATCAAGGAGAATGTGCCAAACTAATGTGAGGGTTGCCAATGAAAGATGCTCAACTCAAAGGTCAATACCTTAACAAAATGGTGCATGGTGCAGACAGATATGAGGTGACAGCTGTCAGCAAGCTCATATTGCTGTTGTCCACCAACATTGCCTTCTCCATCAATGCTCCATGCATTCTGTCATGCCCAGTGGCCTCCAACGAGAACACCATGGTGTTCCCCTACCACAGCATCATTGTCCTGCCGTCATCACTCTGCTAATGTCTGCACCTCAATGCGCGCTAATGGTCTGCCCTTGCCCATGCTGATGACCTGGCTAATGCACTGTCCAATCGAGCCTGCAAGGAAATTGTGTACGACTGTTTGAGGGCCATGCCAGGCCAGCAGGAGAGCAAATCTAAGCAAAAACACACAGAACGGAATGAAATTCAAACTACCAACGATATATTTCATATTGTACTGTACATGACTTGTGGCCAACCTCATCAACCGCGTCGGCCAGGACCCACCTCCATCAGCCAATCAGCGTGCAAGAACGAAACCGCGCCCATCCAACGACCGACCACCCACCACGATTGGGTCGCGACCCACGTAGGGCACCCTTGAGCACAGACGAACGGGCCTGCTTGGTGGTGGCGGCGGCAGCTTTGGTGGCGGCGGCAGACGCGGGATTGCATGAACTGATCTTGTTTACTGTTTTTCGTATATCCTTTAAGGAGTATGGGTTGGCGGCGCGATGTAAGTGGGTGGTCGATGCAACAGCCATGTGCATGTGGAGTGGCGGGAGACGCACGCGCATTCGTCGTGAGTAAGTGGGGCGGCTCGCTGGGCCGTGGCAGCGACGAGAGATCAGCATTCCGATCGCGGCGCAACGTGGGATCCAGCCGGCGTCTCTTTCAACGCTGAAAGCGAGGCCAGGAGTGAGGCACCCGACGCCCGAGAGGCTGCGGTGCACGTGGACCGGGCACTCGGCGACGTCCTCAACGTCGCTGAGCTCAAGAGTTCCGTAGCAACCACCGCCGCTGCACGACCGACAACTTGCTGCAAGCCGTTGGATCCAGCTGAGAACGCCGGTATCAAGTTCCTGTCGGCCCCACTCAACCGACCATGAAGCGGGCCCGCGCCACGCCCCACCGACATTTGCAGCAAAGAGACGCCAAGGACGCGCGCTTGGTCGACTTGACGGTCGTTGCACGCGCTGCGACGCTCTTCGACCCAATAAACTGCCCCGAGGCGGCCATTGCCGTCGCTGAAGGCGCCATGATGGTGCCGAGCCCACATGACGCCGACGTGACGCTGGATCGGTAAGAGTCACTTGCTTTTCGCAGCACACTTGACGTCACGAAGAAGGAATATATTGCAATCATGGCTTGGAGTCTACAGGAGCGCAGGAGCGTCGCTGTCGAGGCATGACCGGATGCCCCGGCATCGTTTACACCTCCCTCGCTTGTTGTTAACCACTTGGCAGCGTCCTCAATCGAAGCAAGATATCGAGTCGAATCGCCACTTTGTCCACCCGGAAACTCAGTCCCGGGCGTGCCGCCGCCCGACCTCTCTTCCAGGATCGTGGTCTCACATAAACCCTGTTCTCGTTCTAGCTACGATGTGCGCCACCTCCTCGCGTCGCTCGACGACTCGGCCGACGACCCTGACGATATTTCGGACACGGTCGACACGATTACGCGCGCCGGCCGCCGCCCTGGGTACCTCGACTCGGATGACCTGGATGCGGCCGCGCAGGAACGCGAGTGGATGCGGCTCGAGGCCGAGCTTTACGGTGAGCGGTACCGCGACCTGCCCAATCCTGACGATGAGGAGGAGGAGGACGGGCTCACAGCCGAGGAAGTGGCGGTGAATGCGCGCGCCAAGCGTCGGCGTGACGAGCGCGACGCGGTCCCGACCAACGAGATTTATTGGGACTATGCAGCCGACGACGAGGAGGAGGGGGTACTCGAAAAGGTACGCGCGCGCACGCCGCCGCTATGACATGGTTCTCTGACGCTTCACGAATCCCCCTCGCTCACGCTTTGATTCCGCCGATAGCCATCCGACCCAAAGGACCTCGAAATCCTGCATCGCACCGCGGCCTTCATCACCTCGCAGCCCGACGCGACCGCGGCCGAGAACCTGATCGCGCGCAAGCAGTACGGCCAGCCGCAATTCGCATTTCTCGCGCGCGCGCACCCGTACCGCGCCTATTTCGACCATGTTCTCGCGAGTTTGAGCGACGGGACCTGGACCCCACCATCTCCTCCGGCATTCGCGCCGCCTCCGTCGCTGCCGCGCGACTCGGCCGACCTGACGGCGGCGATGCGCGCGACCGCGCGGTACGTGGCGCGACACGGTGCCGACTTTGAGGCGAAATTGCGCGCACAGCGCGACCCAAAGCTCGTGTTTCTGCAGCCGTGGCACTCTATGCACGCCGGGTTTCGCGCGCTCGTGCAGAAGGAGCGGCTCGAGCTGGGTGCGGCGGATGCGGGCGCGGGTGCCGGGTCGGTGCAGGAGCAGGTGGAGGCAAAGACGCTGGTGCGGCTTGCTGGGTCCACGGTGGAGCGGTCGAGAGGTCCAGGGCTCGAGGTGACGGTCGCGGATCTGGCTCGGACGTCAGGATCGGCACGATTGGTGGCGTATGCGAGTAGCGATGAGGACGATGACGAGTAGTCATGGTTAGTTGTGCGCGTTGAATGTTGTTGATGATCGGATAATGAGTCTGCATTTTACAATTGATCCAAACCGGGCTGAATTTTGCCTTCCTTCCAAGGGATGACAACGCGAGCATTCTACTGAATTGGCCAACAACAAGCAGATTCAAACTTGCCAGCCCAGAAAACCAATGACGCCAAGCGGCGCAATCACTTGACCAAAGCCTACAAATCTTCTCCAGCCTGACCAGTGACATTGATGGCGGCCATGGGGATCTGACCTGCAGCAAGAGGTGGGAGAAACATTTGAGGAGAAGCGTTTATTGTCTCAGGTTCAATTCCTGACCTCCCAGACACATTTTTGTCCTGTAAAGAGGCAGCACCCGGCCAGTTACTTGGACGGCAGTTCTGCGGTCCCTTTTATATTTGTTTTCCGAACCCCCAGAAAGTACTCGGCATTTTTTGGCATCCGGAACAGGCGCAGAGCAGGTCCGCCTGAAGCCATCATCAGGCATCATCATGTGCACTTTGGAATGGGGATCAATGAGATACCCCAGTATGTTGCAGAAATGAAGTTGTTCATTCCGTGTGAACTTTACCGCTCATATTTTGTGCTGCGCGTCATGCATTTCCGCATTCACGAATCGGGCGAACATTGAGTGGACTAGGGCAGTCATCAGGCAGGATCTTCGACAAAATGCAGTTGGAGTTGCAGCAGAAGCACGTCAAGCGTCTTTCCATCCCACGCATGATACATCAACAGGACGACTATGACTGCCATCATTCAAGTTGCTGTTGGAGCAGCAGTACTGACAATTGCCAAGTCTTTTCTCAAGATTGAGACTTGATTTGTGAAAGGAAAGGGATGCGGAAAAGTACATCTATTTGTTGTGTTTGGTGTGCCTTGCAAAGAACCAGGCAACCTGATTCAGAAACACGATTTTCAGGTCTTCTTGTTCTGAACTTGACACTGGCGCTTTGGAGTGCTCTTCCAAAGTCAAAAACACAAGCGCTCCCTCATCCCTGCTGAGGCCTGCGATTTCCCAACTGCTGATGCATTGCCAACTTTGAGTTTGAAAAGGAGCATGTCAACGTCTGGCCCTCATGATTTGTTGCGGCTTCCTTCAATTGTGCCTGGCTCACAATGTACTTGTTATACCTTCGATTTGTGTTCTTTCAGGCCATTGGGTGACTCACGCGCAACCTTGAGCCATGTATTTCTGTCAGCCATGGCAATTCCACAGCGCTAAAGTCTCAACACTGGTGTGCAGCAGTCCATTTGCACAGCAAGTGCCCAGGGAATGCAGTGGAAGTGATAGGTGGGGGGAGGCAGGTTCGATTCCCGCCTGTTCTAGAAATCTCTCACATAGTGAACAAGGACTCCAAATATGTCCAATTCTTGGGGGCGTACATTTTTCACATGCTGAACCATCACAACAGTTGTCCATTGCCCTTGCCAGCACCTCAGGGTGCTGCAATGTGCCTATTTCTTTTATTGAATGGGCTCAAATGATCGACACTATCTCAGGAACATGAAACATATGATGCAACGTCAGTTCTGAGAAACAAAATAAAAAAACAGGCTTGATCACCTGTGCCCTGTTGAGGCATGCAAACCCCTCACCCCTGACGTGCTGTCTGCACTTGATTCGTGTGTCTAGCAGCAGTTTTGTCACACTGCGACGCAAGTTTCACTGGTCCTGCCTGCTCGACTAATTGGTGTTTGTCTCCACCTTCACGTCTGCAGCGACTTTAGCGACCCAGTCGCTCCATCTTGCGCGGGAGCAAGTGTCAAAGCCGGATGGGCGCTGCATGGGAAGGCTGCTCATCAAAGAGCTGACTTGCACCGATGCACGCTTTCGTGTGTCTCGCACCAGATGTGAGGTGAGTGAGCAAAGACAAAAGTGACAGCGAGTTTTCAAGGGACTCTAGACACAAGTTGTTGGCCAACGATAACAGACATATTTGTTTTTGGCACACTTAAGCCGCCATATTGAATGACAGATGACCTGATTTGGTCGAGTGTCGGTGTTGCCAGCCTGCCTGCCAGGTGTTGCTCGAGTCCTTTCTCGTTCGATGTTTGACTCAACTGAAGTTTGGCGTGATCTGCCCGCGGGCTGTGTCAGCCACTTGTGAGGTCGACCGCAACGACAGCGTCGTCAACGACGATTCCCCCGGATCCACGCACCGATTCCGCGCCCAAGTACCTGCACTTGCGCCGGCACGCTCTTCTCTCCACGGTCGGCGACTCGCACCGATCAGGTCCCACGTGCGCACGTACGACCAACAACTGCACCATGGCCAAGAAGCACAAGCCCAAGGGTGGCGACCCGTCCAGGAAGAAAGCACGCCGGCAAGGCCAAGGCCGCGCCCGCGTCGACGCGGCTCGCCACCACCGACGCCACCACGCCCGGCGCATCCTCGCGCCGCGCGACGAAAAAGGCGCACCAGCTCGACACTATCTACGATGCGCTCGCCGACCTTGCCATCTCCCAGCACGACCGCGCCTGGGGGCCCCACGCCGGCGGTGGTGCGCGTGGCCGTTGCGGCGCGCGCGGGCGTGGAACCGCTCGCGGCGGTCGTGGCCGTGGTGGTCGCGGCGGAAGTCGCGGTGGCGGAGGTTACCGCGCCGCGTCTCCCGAGCGCGCGCACGGCCCGGACGCTGAAAAGCCCAAGACGTGGCGCGAATCGCACCGCGGGCTCGGGTTCAAGAACCTCATCACGAGCAACGACAAGCTCAACTTCATGGCTGACCCGGACCCGTTGGCCGAAAAGGGGTCTGACAAGGTCACGGTTGTGCCCGAATTCGCCAACGAGTGGAGCGTCGCCGCGCCCGCGTGGATTTTGAAGCTCTATTACGTGCCGTTTGTCTCGGCGGGCGTGATCACGGCGCCGCCGCGGCTCACCAATAACGACGTGACGGAGGAGAAGGGCGCGGGACCGATTGAGACGGCGCACGTCGACGAGCACGACGAGGTGCCGGATTTCTGGGCGATGGTCGCGACGCAGGATATCGAGGACGAGGCGACCGGGCACGAGTTGCATGCGGATGACGTAGTGGAAGGGCAGGACGAGGCCGATGTGGAGCAGGAGACCGACGACCAAATCCTCGACCTCGTGCGGGACCACGCCGAAGCCATGGCCCTCGACTCCGAAACCGCCGACGACGACGCCATGAGCGTCGACCCTGCACACCTCACCTCGTCCTACTCCAACTCGGCGTCGGATTTCGACTACGACGCCTCGGACGACCCCACTGCGCTCGACCTCTACCCGGCGCTTCACCTCGACGCGCACGAATCCGGCACCGACTCGGACTCGGCCGACGACGACGACCTCTTCGTCATTGACACGACCCCCGCGCAATTCGATTTCGCCCGCGCCGCCCCGCCCAAGAAACACGGTGCCGCCCGGGTTCTGGGCGACCGACCGTCTACGCCGACTCTGCCCGTGTTTGCGAAACCCAAGGGGAAAGGCCGGGCGCGGCCGACGTCGCCGTCGCTGCCCGTGTTCGTCACGCCTAAGGGCAAGGGCAAGCCCGCGGTGCGAATTGCCGACGACTTGGCCGAGTACGATCTCGACGATTACGACGACGAGCCGATGCACGGCATGTTTGCGGTCTTGGGGCGCGGCGGGTACGCCGAGACGACGGACGAGGACGTGTCGATGGCGACGGGGACGACAACCGACGCGACCGACGACGACGACTCGGACGACTCGGACGACGGGAGCGATTCGTCGTCGATCAGCAGCTACAACGAGGCTGGCGCGTTCGCCGCGGTGCGCTCGGACGAGGACGACGCGATTCTGCAGGATTACCTTGCCAACCTGTCGGACTCGGACCGACACGACATGTACAACGCGCACGTGTTGTCGTGGGCCGGCAGAAGTGCCGGTGGCGGTTTGTCGGACTTTGACGATCCGTTCCTGACGCTCGCGGCGCCGCTCAAAAAGGCGCGCGCGGCGAAAGGCAGCAAGTTGAAGAACAAGGCCGACCCGTACGGGTTTGGCGACGAGGTCTATGTCGGCGGCACGAAAAAGGGTAAGAAGGGGGCCAAGGCGCGCGCGATCCAGACGGCGGTCGATTTCGATGCCGTGGAGAAGGTGATCAAGCGGTTTATGCAGGACCCGTTCGAACAGTACGTTTCCGATTTTGCGTCTTCGGGTCGTATGACCAGTTTCTCAATTCTCGGCCACCGCATCTGCAGAACACAGCTCCCGCCGATGCCCAAGGGCCTGCGCAAGATTGCGCAATCCATGGCGGCGTGCTACCAGCTCAAGACCAAGGCGCTCGGCAGCAAGCACTCCAAGCGTTTGCAGCTCATCAAGACGCAGCGGTCGGACTACCCGCGCGGCACGCTCGCCAAGCAGCTCAAAAACTTGCGGCAGCAGCACGGCGCCGTGCCGGTCGTCGAGACGTGGGGCAGTAAAACCGGCGCGAAAAAAGCGGCCAGCACCGCCCCGCCTGCGATCAAGCCCACGCACGGGTACGTCGTTGGCGAGCACGCGCCGCCGATCGCGCAGGATAATGTCGGGCACAAGATTTTGCGCAATTTCGGGTGGGCGCCGGGGGAGACGCTCGGCGTGGGGGTCGCAGCGGGTGGCGAGGCCGGTGCAGGGGATAGGGATGCGGTCGCGGCCGCGGGGGCGAGGAGGGTCAAGGAGGGCGCGCTTCAGGCGCCGCTGCAGGCGGTCGTGCGCGCGGCACGTCGTGGGCTCGGGACGTGAAGACATTTCGATTTGTGGTTGTGGATCGCTCGAGATCGAAGCCCCGCTGGCCGGGGGTGCGAGAACGGCGCTGCCGTGTAGATACAGACCAGAGACGCGCTCGGATGCGTTGCAATTCTCGACCCTATTCTAGCTGAGCGTGTTTTTGCCGGATGAAGTCCACGAAACGCGAAAAGCTGCCGAGAAGGACAGCTGGACGTGCAAGGGCCTAAAAATCAAGTTCAACCACGTCTCGCACCACTTCACATAATTGCTGCCTACCGTGCCGTGCCCGAGCTGCTCCCGACCGCGGCCGCGCGCGTTTCCCCATCAACCACCACCGACGGCGCGCGCGACTTGGCGCATTAACGCCGCCGCATTCACGGGCCTCGACCTTGCAAGTTGCGCAACCGAATTCCGCTCGTCCCCGCCGCGCGACCCCGCCATCGCGGCGACAACCCCCCTTTCCGCACTGACCTGGGCCCCTGGAGCTCGATCACCGCGCCTCATCGCCTCAAAAGAGACCAGAAGAAGTCCCGCCCAGTACCCGGATCCTCTTATCTTCCACCAACGGACGGCTGATCTCCGGCGGCCCGCCATGGCGTCACCCACCATGCCGTCAAGCACGGGCGGCCACCCGACGGTCATGGGCGTGCTCTACCTCGCCGGCACCGTCTACCCGACGGCCAAGAAACTCGGCAACGGCGTCGTGCTCTTCAACCGCGCGACCGGCACACTCGCTCCCGCCGACGACCGCGGCTACGTGATTCTCGATGCCTGCGGCGACTACGTCCCGGAACGCGCTGACTCAGAGCGGTTGCGCAAGGTGCTGTTATTTTCCCGCTCATTCCACCCTTCCTTCTTACTGACACTGCTCGGGCAATCGCGTAGCTCACCGAAGACAGCCGCGCGCGCAACAGACGCTGGTCGAAAGTCACCGGCACGCTCTCGCGCGCCGCCGCGCGCCGCGCCGCGTCCCCGAGTAACCACATGTCTGGCGGCATCGGGACCATTGGCCGCGGGCTTAACCGGCTCACAATGCTCGGCTTCTCGAACCCCAACATCCTCACGTCGACGAATAGCGGCGAATCGTCGCCGTCGCCCGGTGACGGGCCGCTCATCACCCCGCTCGTCCCAGCGTCTGCGAACGGCACCGAATCGCCGGGCCTGAACCTGTTCGGTACGATCCGCGGCCGCCGCCGGTCGAACGAGGAGTCGGCGCAGATGAGCCCGTCGGGCACGTCGCCGGTCGTGCAATTCGCGGCGCGCACATTTGGTACGATTGGTCGGCTCGGGTCCGCGGGCAAGTCCGTGTCCGCGACAGAACTTGGCGCGAACCGGAGTCGCAGTGGGAGTGCCGGGTCGTCGACGTCGCCGTCGCCGTCATCGCACGTGCGCGACGCCGTGTACCGCCGGCACAGCCACGCCGCAGGCGAGCACGAAATCCGGGAGGGTGCCGGGTCGCCACCGCCACAAGTGACCGTGTCGGACCTGAGCATCCACAGCGCCGATTCCGGTGGGATTCCAACGAGCAGACTCGACGAGGAGGACGAGGACGGGGAGCATTCGCAGCGCGCGACGGTCTCGTTTGACGATATCGTGCAGACGCACCGGCCGCCGCAGTTTGCGATTCACGGGTCGGAGAGTTTTGGGTCGATGGCGTCGACAGGCACGTTGCCGCTGAATGGGTTCCATACGATATCCGAGGAGGAACTGGCCGAGCCGTCGCCGGTGCCGTCGATCTACCGCCCGCTGGAAATGCACATGCACTTGGATCCGATGTCGCCGAGGCGTAACGGGAAGAGCGCGTCGAACCGGTCGTTGCCGCAGCAGAGGGTGCTCGTGTGGGTCGCGCTCGAGGGGCAACAGCTCGTGCTGTACACGGACGAGACGGTGCTCGATTCTTTTTTCCCGCATGCGTTGCACATGGATGGTTGCTCACCATATGTTGTTTCCGACGACAGAAAAGCGAGATTGTCGAGTCGATCTACCTCGGCGAGAACTGCCTCGCGCTCCTCGACGAATCGAACTCGGCCCAAGAGTCGTTTTACGTCGTGGAAGACGACCTTTCGCTGCGCCTGCACACGAGGAGCAAGGACGACGCGGTACGTGACTGGTCTCTCGCCACTTGACCATCAACTACAGCACCCAATTCACTGCTCCCCGTTCTTTAGTTGCACTGGGTGAGCCGGATCAATAGCACGGCCCTGACCGCGTTTCTGCGCGACGACCTCTATGGCGACGGCGCTTCAGGCAACGGGTCCGACTACCGCAAGGAGTACGAGGAGCTAGTCAAGTCGTTTGACCTCGTCGAGCTCAGCCGCGTGCCCGTGCCCGACCCCGTCGACCCGTCCGGCGCCGCATCGCGCATCTCAATCTTGGTCGCGCAGCCGACGCTCATGCGGCGGTCTATGTCCGTCATGGACCCACCGGCCGCGCACGCACGCGACAACGGGTCGGACACGGCGTCAATTGCGTCGGCCGAGATTCATTCGCCGGTCATTATGTCGCCGACGAGGCCGGATGCGGCGGAGAGCATGGATCGCCTGCTGAGTGGGTCGAGTGCGCGGGGGTTGGTGCCGTCGAATTCGACCGTGTCAAATGTCTCGTGCGACGGGTATGCCCTGACGTTGCCCAACGCCGAGTTTGGCGCATTTCTCTGACCATAGGTCCTTTTCGTAGATCTTTGTCGCCGTCGTCGGAAATGCAGAGCCGGGCATCATCCACCAAGGCGACGCGCTCGCTGCCGCGCAAGACCTCGACGGGTTCGGCCGACGTGCCGATGCTGACGATTCCGAACGAGACCTCGTTGCCCCCATCCCCGGTCCCGTCGGATCTCGCGACCACGCCCACCGTCGTTTACGACCATCCAGAGCCATCGAGCCCGGCCAAACCCGACCGGGACGCCGGCTCCCCGCAAAAGAACCGTATCGCCGCGGCCACGCTCGACAAGCTCGTCGAGCGGCTCAGCGACCCGCTCACGTTCGACCCGGTCTACGTCGACCGGTTTTTGCTCGGGTACCGGCACTTTTCCGACGCGACGACGGTCCTGCACAAGATTACGGCACGGCTCGTCGCGGTCCCGCCGTCAGATGCAAGTCAAGTCGATGCGCAATTTGTGCAGCGGTGGCGGCCGGTGATTCGCATGCGGCTCCTGACCGTGGTCAAGATGTGGCTCGATCGGTACTGGCTTGATTTCCATCGCAGCGACGCAGCGCGTGCGGCGCTCGGCGACCTTCTCTACCTGCTCGCGCATTGGGAGCCGGACCAGTGGGATGGACCCGCCGGGAACGAGCACCGCGCGTGTCTCGCGCGCGTAGGTAAGTTGCTCAGCAAGCTCGCTGCGTTCCAGACGACGGCGTATCCGGCGGTCCTGGCCGCGGCGATACCCGAGCCCAAGCCCGAGCGGGTTTTGCCGCCGTGCGATTTCCTCGAAATGGACCCGAGACATGTCGCGATCCAGCTGACCGTCAACGAGTTCAAGCGGTTCCGCGCGGTGCGGCCGATCGAGTGCCTGCTGCACTTGTGGGGCGACACGAAGAACCCGGACGTGCAGGCCGAGATTCGCAACTTGACGGAGATGATTTGGTGGTCGAATCAGGTGCGGATCCCTCGTTTTGCGTCCGTCGTGCTCGGCCATGACTGACGAGCGTCGCCCGTTTATTCCAGGTGTCGTACTGGGTCGCGACCGAGATTTGTACGCAGCCAGAGTTGCCGAACCGCGTCAAGGTGCTCGAGCGCATGATCAAGATCGCCAAGGTTTGCCTGTTCAATCGCATCGCGCTCTTCCCCACCCTTTCACTGATGCCGCTTCTCCCTGTCGCGCAGATTTGCCGCCGCGAGCGCAACTTCAACACGACCATGGCGATCATCGCCGGCCTCAACAACTCGGGCGTGCTACGGCTCAAGCAAACGTGGGAAGCGATGCAGGACAAGTACAAGCAGCGGTACGCCGACCTCGAGCAGCTCATGGCGCAGACGCATAATTTCCGGCAATATCGCGCCGTAATTGACGGCATGGAGCACGACGGGTTCCGACATCCATTTGTGCCGTTCATGGGTTCGTGTCCGCTCTCCTGGCGCCTGCTGCTCGCCGAATATTTGCACTCATTTTCACTTTCTCCAACCGCCAGGCCTCTTTCTCAAGGACCTCATGTTCTGGAACGAGAACCCCAAGACACTCGGCAACGGGCTCATCAACTTCGGCAAGATCCGCGCCATCACGGGGCTCGTCCAGCAGCTGCGCGCCTGGCAGGAACTCGAGTACCGCCCGCCGCTACCAGTGGCCGACGTGGTTGTGCGGTACTGCAAGCACTTGCGCGCGCTCAAGGACGATACGATCTACAAGTACTCGAACCTGTGCGAGCGGCGTGCGGGGGCCGGCGAGTCGATGCGATTGATTGATAAGTGGCGCTCAGACGATGGCAGCGGGAGTCCGATTAAGGGAGGGAGTGGGACGATGGGTGGGGTGAAGCGCGGGGCGGCGGCATGACGATGAATCTGGGGGGTGGAGATGGTTGCGTGTCAGATGGGGAAGCGTCGGCACGCACTAGACAATGCGCTGGGAGGAAGAGGAGGACTGACTAAATAGCCTAATTCGTGCGATGCAACTTGGGAATGCGGAGAGTTTCATTTTCGAGGTGGCGTGCTCTAGGGAGAGGACGTCGAGAAAGACATCGTGTTGATTGCCGTCTTGGTTTGGCCATTGGGACAATTCGGTGGTCGATTGTTGCGAGCACAGGCAATCAGGCCACGATCTGCCCAAATTTACGAGGAAGGCGAGCATTTGCGCGTCTTGGCCACTTGTTCACAATTCGGATTCATTGATGGTCGTTCTTCGTGGCCTTTTGGATTCTACTTTAGGCATGCTGGAGGAGGCTTTTGTTGACTTGCTGAGAATACTGGTTCCAGTTAGTTCGCGCAACGTAATGGCATTTTGCTGCCCAGCGCAATAGCGCGCGTTTCTCGAGGGTTTCACACAAGTGGTTCGGGCCGCCCAGCGTCTTTTCCATGAGCGACCCGCTAGCCATGATCAGTCATTTTTGAGGGGGGATATGCCGACCAAAAACTAGCTCATAGGCCAACCTTTACGGCAGGAATTTAAACGTGGCGATTGCAGTCTGAGGAGTCCAGGAATCGAACCTGGTTTGTCATGGCGAGGCCCTGACCGCTGTGGCATGAACGATATCGGCCACATCAGCTCAAAATATTTGCGGCCAGAAGCCAGAGATGGACCGAAGGACCGCTGACGTGCCGCTGAAGTGCCGCCAAGTCGCGCCAGCGCGTTGCTCATGGCGACCATCGACTGTGACCCCAATTAGGTCGCCAAGGGCATGGACGCAGCCCGAATCGGCCGTCGTGCATGCGGGCGTAGTTGCGAGGAAACCCGCTCACTTTTTGACCAACTATCTAAGAAGCCGCAACGCTGTGCCTCAGTGCCTCCCCCCTGAACAGCGCTTGGAGTCGTCATATTCCTGGACTCCTCTTTCGCTCGCAGTGCATTCAGATTCGGCGATTGCATTAAATCAAGCGCCAAGTTTCCAATTGATCGCTGCTTCAGGTCGGGCCGTAACCCATAGCAGCGAGCGTGAGATCGGTATGAAAGAAGAGAGATGGAGGAGAGTCGGAGACAGCGTGATGCGAGTTGGTGGTGAATTCTCGAGGAGAAGGACTTCTATCTGGTGTGTTTGGGTGCCATTCACAGCTGGATCTGCTTCGTTTTCGATTGACGCTGCCAAAAAAATTTGCGACGTTGGACGTGTTTCTGGCATGGGCACGCAAAAGGCGACCAAGAAAACTCGAAAATAAAACAACCATCATGCGAAAGGTCTCTCGAAGTCCTCCTTCATCGCTAAATCTCGATGCAACAGGGCGTTGGGTGGCAACATAACAGGTGGCCAGCAGGGCCAGATCCAGACTCCCTTCTCCAAAAAAATACCAACGCACAAGATAAACACTAAAACTACCGTTCATCCCAACAATCTTACACGACCTTCTCGCTCGTCGCCGCCATCCACTCGTTCCAGCTCACAATCTCGCCCATCGGCTGGCCCTTGGAATCAACCGGCCCAATCGGCTTCCCCGCACGGAGCGCCTCACGGCGAATCGCGAGCGCATCTGCAAACAGAGCCGCGCCGCGCGTGTCCGTGAGCATCGGCACGCCAAGGTCGACGGCGAGACGGCGCACCGCGTACGCCGGGTCGTTGGGCGCAAGCGCGCGCTCCACGGCGAGCGCCAGCACCAGAGAAACCTTCGCATCGCCGAAATCGGCCTTGGCCGCGGCGCGGACCGAGTCGAGCGGCTCACCGCCCTCAACCTGCGCGAGCCACTGCGGCGCGCGCGCCAGAACCGACACGGACTGCTTGGTGGCCGCGGTAATAGCGGCGGCGGTGGCCGCATCGGCCGCGACAATCGGGTGGCCCGCGCGAATGACGGCCTTCGAGACGGTCGCGAGCATCTGGTCGGTCACACCCGTGGCGCGCGCAACGAGCACGGCCATACCGGGCTCCGGGATCTTGAACCCGTTGACGGCCTCGAGCGACGTCAGGAACGCCTCGTGCTGCGTCTTACCGAAACACGCGACCTCGCCTGTCGAGCTCATCTCCACCGACAGGACGGGATCCGCACCAGCGATACGAGTCCACGAAAACTGGGGCGCCTTGACGGCAACGTACGGCCGCTTCTTGCTCGCCTGAAGGTCAATCGGCGCGTGCACGGCATCGGGCACGGCCATGGCGCGCGTCGCCGTGCGGATCAGGTTCTCTCCGAGCACCTTGGAAATGAACGGGAACGACCGCGACGCGCGCAGGTTGCACTCAATGACGCGCAGTGGGTGGCCCGGCTTCTCGAGAATCTGCATATTGAACGGACCGGTAATGTTGAGCGCCTTGGCGACTTGCGCGGCAACAGCACGCACAGACTGCCGGGTCTCCTCGGGCAAGTCGGGCGCGGGCAGGACGAGCGACGCGTCGCCCGAGTGCACGCCCGCGGGCTCGACGTGTTCCGAGACGGCCTCGGCGATCAGCTGGCCGTTGACGGCGACACCGTCGACGTCAATCTCGTTGGCGCCCGTCACAAACTCGGTCACGACGACCGGGTGGTCGGGCGACACATCAGCAGCGAGGGCAAGGAAGGCCTTGAGCTCCTCTGGCGACGTGGCAACGCGCATGGCGGCACCCGACAGAACGTACGACGGACGCACGAGCACGGGGTACCCGACGCGGTCGGCGAACGCGAGCGCCTCGTCGACCGTGGTCAGCGCCTGCCACTGCGGCTGGTGCACGCCAATGTTGTCGAGGATCGCCGAGAATTGCGCGCGGTCCTCGGCGCGGTCAATGTCCTCGGGGTTCGTGCCGAGCACCTTGCAGCCTTGCTTCTGCAGCGGCAGCGCCATGTTCTGCGGCAGCTGGCCGCCGACCGAGACGACGACCCCCTCCGAATTTTCGGCCTCGTAGATATCGAGTACGCGCTCGAGCGAGAGCTCCTCAAAGTAGAGCCGGTCGGCCTCGTCGAAATCGGTCGAGACGGTCTCCGGATTGTAGTTGACCATGATCGTCTTGCGGCCGAGATCGCGCAGCTCGCGAATCGCCGAGACGCCGCACCAATCAAACTCGACAGACGAGCCAATGCGGTAGACGCCCGACCCGAGCACCATCGTGCCGTTGTCGTCAAACTTGACGTCGTGCGCCGCGCCGTGGTAGGTCATGTAGAGGTAGTTGGTCGACGTCGGGAACTCGCCCGCGAGCGTGTCAATCCGCTTGACCCACGGCGTGATGCCGAGGCCCACGCGCTTGGCGCGCACGGCAAGCGCTTCGGCTTTCTTGCCGTCGGCCGAGGGCTTGAGCGCTGCGGCAATCTGCGTGTCGCTGAACCCAGCCTGCTTGGCCGCGAGCAGCACGGCCTTGTCGGCCGACTCGAGCGTGTGCGCCTGCAGCGTCTTGCGCGTTTGGTTCATGTTCTCGAACTTGTAGAGGAACCACTTGTCGATCTTGGTGATGTCGTGGATCTGGTCGGCGGTCATGCCCTCGTCGACGGCCTGAGCCCAATGATGCAGTCGCTGGTCAGTCGGGTTGCGCAGCGCCGTGCCAAGCTCCTCTGGCGACAGGTGCTTTTCCTCGTCGACCGGCGGCTCGAACCCGCGGAACGACGGGTCGACTTGGCGAATGGCCTTTTGGAAGGACTCCTCGAACGTGCGGCCGATGGCCATGACCTCGCCGACCGACTGTCGAATCGAGTGAAGCACAAGGTCAGTTTCGCGTGATCAGAGTGACTATCCGGGAACCGCAATAGAAAACGCACCTTCATCTGCGACCCAACCTTGCGGTCGACGTGCGCAAACTTGCTCAGGTCCCAGCGCGGGATCTTGGTCACGACGTAATCGAGCGACGGCTCAAAGCAAGCCGTCGTCGACTTGGTCACGGCATTCTTGATCTCCGGGAGCGACTGGCCGAGCCCAATCTTGGCGGCGACAAACGCCAGCGGGTAACCCGTGGCCTTGGACGCGAGGGCCGACGACCGCGACAGACGCGCATTCACCTCAATCACGGCGTACTCGAGCGAGTCCGGGTTCAGCGCGTACTGCACGTTGCACTCGCCGACGACGCCGAGATGGCGAATGATCTTGATCGCGGCTGCGCGCAGCATGTGATATTCCTCGTCGGAGAGCGTCTGCGACGGCGCGACGACAATCGAGTCGCCTGTGTGCACGCCGAGCGGGTCGAGGTTCTCCATGTTGCATACAGTGATGCAATTGTCGTGCGCATCACGCACCACCTCGTACTCGACCTCCTTCCACCCCTTCATCGACCGCTCGACGAGAATCTGCGGCGAGAGCGCGAGCGATTTGGTCGCGAGCGCAGCGAGTTCCTCGGGGTTCGCGGCAAAACCGGACCCGAGCCCGCCGAGCGCAAACGCCGATCGCACAATCACTGGGTAGTGGATGTCGGCGGCGGCCGCGAGCGCCTCGTCGACGGTCTCGACCGCGACCGACTTGGCGATCGGGATGTTGATCTCCTGCAGCGCCTTGGCAAACAGGTCGCGGTCCTCGGACGTGATGAGCGTCGAGATCGGCGTGCCGAGCACCTTGACGTTGTACTTTTCGAGCACGCCCATCTGGTCGAGCGCGATACCGCAATTCAGCGCCGTCTGGCCGCCGAAATTGAGCAGGATCCCATCGGGCCGTTCCTTTTCGATGATCTGCGTGACATACTCGGGCGTGACCGGCAAAAAGTAGACCTTGTCGGCGAGCTGCTCGTCGGTCTGCACGGTCGCGATATTCGGGTTTACGAGAATCGTTTCAACGCCCTCTTCCTTGAGCGCCTTGATCGCCTGCGACCCTGAATAGTCGAATTCGCCCGCCTGGCCAATCGAGAGACCGCCGGAACCGACAACGAGCACGCGTTTCGCGAGCGGGACAAATGGCGTCACGGGTGCTGCGGCATCAGCAACCGTCGACTGGAACCGGTACGAACCAACTTGGATGACGGCCGGCGGCAGCGCGTGGATGCGACCGGGGGCGAACGGTGCGGTGGGCCGGGCAGCGCGCAGCGGTGCGGTCGAGTACGGTCCGCGGGCCGTAATGGACGAGAAGTTGCGCGTCGAGGTCGCGGTCGGTGCACTGTTCAAAATTTCCGGGTCAGTCGCTCCATTCTGGTCGAATTGGTCGGCAATTTCTCATCCATCGCTGGCCGTACCTGATGCACGGCGACGTGGTGCTTGCAGTGAGGTGCGAGCTCGTCGCGGCGAGACCCGCCGACGCGGCGACATGGTTGTTCAGGGCCGTGCGGGCACCGCGAGCGGGGGCGGCGAGCCGGGCAGCAGTTGCGAATCGGAGCATGGTTGGTGGTGGTATGAGGAAGGACGGTTCAAAATTGGTGCTGGCCCGTTCGAGGAGCTGGCCGGTGGGCGGGGTTGGTCGAGCTGGAGAGAGAGCTCTTGTTCCAAGCTGGAATGGACGATGATCAGCAGCTCGGCGTTGATGGCGGGCTGGCCGACTTCAAATATCCGCGGACCAGGGCTGCGTGATTTGCGGTTGCATCGTTCGCGATGCGCGCGTCGAGCGGGGCCCGCGTGATGCCGTTAACGGCATGAGCATGCGCGCCGAGATTGTGCTTGGCTGGTTGGTGACTGGGCGGGCGCGGGCGGGGCTGGACGTCGTCGATGCTGAGCGTCGTGGCCGAGCGTTGTGAGCGACGAGGAAGATGGTGATGATGGAAGGTCGATGGGCTGCCTCGCGGGTGAGAACAGTCACCAAGCGTGGTGATCAGCGATGTGGCTGGTTATGTCCATTTGCACACGTGATGCGTGACTTGGACTGTCGCGTTGTCCCTGCCATCGGTGCCGCTGCCGTTGATCGTTGATCTGCTTTCGACAACACAACGTCCTGGACGCTGGTGATCTAGTGTCGGCCTCGAGCAGGAGCTCGATCGTCGACAGCTTGCAGCAATATTCGAGGGCAGAGGAATCGACGACGACGACGACGACGACGACGACTCCCACTCTCGAGCGCGAGAACACGTTTCCAGCCAACACTGTCGCGAGCTCGTCCTGGCCTTGACTGCGCGACCCGGTCAGTAATCTGAGATCGACGACCAGGGACCGCCATGGCCGACCGTGCGCCGAAACGACGCCGCATCGACCCTGACTCGAACGAAAACGACGGCGACTTACCTTCGTCGCGCGCGGCGCTGCGCACGGCCGTGACCAAGGCGCTTGACGACGAGGCCGCTCTGCTCCGCGAGGTCGCGGCTATGATCCTTGGCGAGTTGCGGCACTTGATGGTGCGTTCGTCACTTGCAAGTCGGGAACACCTCTCGAAGTTCTGGACCTGACCCTATTCGCCGTCGTGTAGGTGGAGCAGGATCAGCTGCGCGCCATGTACGCGGCCCTGCGTGGAGACGTTCCAGGAGGAGGTGCGGCAGCAGCAGGTGCTCGCGCGGGCCCGCAAGCGGCCGCTGCTCCACGGGCGGCAACGACACGACCGAATCTGTCCGGGTGAGACACGTGCGTCGGCTACATTAGTTCCACCCAGTCCCACTCCAAGACCATGGGCACGCTCAACGGTTTTCGCTCCATCATGTTCCGAACCAAGACCACGAGCCTGCCCGGTCGTCAAGCGATTCAGGAGCGATCGCCTGTTGTCACGATCGTGAGACAAGTTCGGCGCCCACGACATGGCTCCCCACGCGAAGTCGGGCATCAATTCCACGCAGAGCCGCGATCCAGGGTTTCCTCACCACCGACCTCACGCGGGTCCCAACCCCTTTCGGCAGACATCGCGCATGATCTCTCGTCTCCGCTCTACCTCACGCGGGCGCGAGTCCGTCTCCTCTGCCCACCGCTTGCGCACAATCACTCGTCTTTCATCCCTCTTCGCGCGATCCCGATCCCCTATGGCCGCTGCTTGTGCGCGAATTCGCGTCTCTTCTCTACCGCTCTCACGCGATTCTGCTCCCATCGCCAGCTTTGCGAAATGGCATGAACAGCAGCGCAGTCGCCCGCGGGTAGCCAGCAATTTTGCCCCCATCAGGTCGGCCAACGCCCTCCTCTGTCCGTCGCGCATGCCGGCCGTTCTGGTGTTCTTCTCGCCCACGGGGGCCAATCAACCGAGCGCAAGAAACCAGAGTTGTGTCGTTCTAAACTGTCCATTTACACATGTTCTTGTTTCTTTGACGTTTTCTTGATCATTTCGCGCTCGCTTTGCTGTTTCCGGGCCCTTCCGGCACTTGTTGCACGTTTTCTGCACGCTGCATCGCGATCTCGTGACGCAAAACTGATAGCACGACAGGTGTGGCAGGTCGCCCCCACCGCACGTGGCCCGCGTGGCCGCTTGAGCCTGCGAGACCCATGCGGGACACTCCGCGCTGCACCGCATCTGCCTGCGATCGCTCTGCATCTCGCTCAGCGTTGACCCTGTCTCTACTCCTGACCCGGCCACCAGCGCTTCCCTCTCGCTCGTACCCGCACGCCACCCGCTGCACCGTGTCCGCGCTACTGCCTACGCTGGTCCTGCCGCGCCGTCCCATCCATTTCTCGGTCGAGTCAACGGCGCCGCCACTTGGTGCATCGCGCTGAAATCCCTACTGCCGTGATCGGTCGCCGCCTACCCCACATTCAATTTCAAGCATGTGCGGCATCGCTGGTCTCTTGCTCGCCGACGCCAACGCGCAGGCCTCGGCCGAGGTCTACGAGGCGCTCGGTCTCTTGCAGCACCGCGGTCAGGATGCGGCCGGCATGGTCACCTGCGCTGAAAAGGGCCGGCTCTACCAGTGCAAGGGCAACGGCATGGTGCGCGACGTCTTTTCCGAGGACAAGCTGCGCGCGCTCCGCGGGTCCATGGCCATTGGGCACGGTACGGATGCCTTGCCGATGGCCTGTTTCGTTGGCCAGATGTGTTGGGCCAAGTCGCCTCACCCACCACCGCATCCGCATCTTGTCCGCCAATCTAGTCCGGTACCCGACGGCCGGCTCATCGAGCACGTCCGAGGCGCAGCCCTTCTACGTGAACGCGCCATACGGGATCGCGCTTGCGCACAACGGCAACCTGACCAACGCCGTCGACTTGCGCCACTTTCTCGACCACGAGGCGCACCGCCACATCAACACCGACTCGGACTCGGAAATCCTGCTGAATGTGCTTGCTGACCACCTGCAGGCCACGGGCAAGTTCCGCATCAACGCCGAGGACGTGTTCCGTGCCGTCTCGGGCGTCTTCCGCGACTGCAAAGGCGGGTACGCGTGCATCGCGTTGCTCGCCGGGTTTGGGATCGTCGCGTTCCGCGACCCGCACGGGATTCGCCCGTGCATTGTCGGTTCTCGCCCTTCGACGACGGGCGCCAACGGGCGCGACTGGATGGTCGCGTCCGAGTCGGTCGCGCTCTCGGCACTCGACTTCCACGACGACATTGCCGACCTGAACCCGGGCGAGTGTTTGATCGTGACCAAGGTCGACGGCCAAGTGCACCGCCGCCAGCTGATTCCAAAGGAACAGGTGGTTCCGTTTGCGCCGTGCCTGTTCGAGTACGTCTACTTTGCCCGGCCCGACTCGATTCTCGACGGCGTCTCGGTCTACAAGGCGCGGCTCGCCATGGGCGAGGCGCTGGCCCACCAGGTCGTCAAGCAGCTTGGCAAGAACCACGACATTGACGTCGTCATCCCGGTCCCGGACACGTCGCGCGTCGCCGGGATGCAGTGCGCTATGGTCCTGAACCGTCCCTTCCGCGAGGGGCTCATTAAGAACCGGTACATTGGCCGCACGTTCATTATGCCCGGCCAGAGCCTGCGTGCCAAGTCCGTGCGCCGCAAGCTCAACGCCATGGCGCTGGAATTCGCAGGCAAGAACGTGCTGCTCGTCGACGACTCAGTGGTCCGCGGCACGACCTCGCGCGAAATCGTGCAAATGGCACGCGACGCCGGCGCGCGCCGCGTCTACTTTGCCTCGTGCGCACCGCCCGTGCGGTACCCGAATGTCTACGGGATCGATATGCCGAGCGCGCGCGAATTGGTCGCGCACGGGCGGACCGAGGCCGAGGTCGCCAAGTCGATTGGCGCGGATGCGATGATCTACGAGTCGCTCGAGGACTTGGCCGAGTCGGTGCGCAAGTTTAACCCGAAACTCGCGGTTTTCGACGACTCGGTGTTCACGGGCAAGTACGTCACGGGCGACGTGACCGCCGAGTACCTGCAGAAGCTCGAAGATACGCGCAACGACGCGGCCAAGTCGAAGCCCGGGTCGGCGGCGGCGGGGGCCGCGGCAAATGGGACCGTGCGCGACGGCGCCGTCTCGCCGACGCTGATTAGTGCCGCCGAGGCTGTTGCCGCCGCGGCGGCTGCTGCGAACGAGGCGTCGCTCGCGTCGGCGCGTGCTGCCGAGGCTGCGGCCGCGGCGATTGTTGCCGCGCAGGCGATTCCGACGGGCTCCTCGGCGTCGCTTGTCGGGACCAGCGGTGCGTCAAACGGGTCGGCCAACGAGCAGGAGGTCGGGTTGCACAATGCGTTCCACGACCGTCGCTAAAGGCTGTACGTAGCGCGCTCGGTGGAGGTCCGGCCTGGTGCTGTTCTTCCTCCGTCTCTTGCGTCTTGTCGAAGTTGTTGGTCGTGATTGATTCTGCTTGGTGGTTGGGTTTCGTGGTGGTGCTTTTTCGGTTGATTGGGCTGGGTTTTCGATTTCCGCGTCGTGCTTCTTTTGCTGTTCTCATAGCGTTAGTATCCTGCCTCTCATTGACACATTACACGGCCATAAATGCGCTTCTTTTCTTCTGTTTATGGCACCAGAGCAGATCAGCATCTGCGCTTCATTTCGATGGCAGTTGTCGTCTCGTCGAGAATCAACGTGGTGGCGACTGGCGCGGGCACACGCGATTTGGACCGATTCCCATTTGCGAGCTACCGAAAACGATCAGTGGCAGCAGATCGCCTTGACGGCAGCCCTCGCGACGCAGACGCATCAACATTCATTGAGCAATCCGCATCCTCTCAACGTTGGCCGACGATAACGAAATGGTCGACAACAAGTTTCTCCATCTTCTCCACCTTTTCACCCATCTCGCCGGGCACAAGAGCTGCCTCGGCCTGTTTCGCGCAGCAGCTTGTGAGAAGGTGAGATCACGACGCTGGAACCACGGCGCGATATCTGGGAACTATGCCACAGTTGAAGCGTCCATATCAGTATGAATGGTCGTCGCCGACGACTCCAAAAGCAGTGAGGCATCGGCTCAAAGGCGAGGTCCAGCGCCAACGTGTTGGCGAGCGACGCGGCCACAACCGACGCAAGCACATACGATTTCGGCATGTCGTCACCCAAGTTAGGGGTGCGGGGGATGCGCGAGCACCAGCAGTTCCGAGATCAGCTTGCCGATCGGTGGGTGGGGACTGGGCAGCGGATCTGCGGTTTGGAAGTTGGACGCGATACACACCACCTCTTGATATCCTTTCCTTGACATCCAGGTCGACCCTGACGATGGAGACTGTTGAGCGGCATGATTCTTCACCTTCTCCACCGTTTGATTTTCCTTGATCGGGACGAGAGACGCATCGACCGGTTCAACGCGCGTGGGCGCGTGTATCGTGAGTACGATGCGCGGCAACACTCTCGCAAAAGAAGCACCGTTGACACGCCCAAATCGCCATACATTATTCATCGTCGCTTTCCTCATCGTTCTTGTCATCGTCTCCACTCAGTTCCTCGTCGTCGTCCCCGTCGCTCGGCGTCATGCCGCGACTGACCCGCCTACCCGCTCCATCATCGTCCGAGACGACCATGTCCTCGTCGTCGTCGCTGCTCGACACGTCGCCGCCCGCGAGGATCGCCCGCATGCCCTTGAGGAGCTCGGCGCGCTGCTTGGGCGTGAGCCCGTCCTCGTCGACGTCGCCCGAAACCGAATCGCTCTCGCCACTCGCCTGGTCCTCGTTGGCGCTCTCGGCATCCTCGTCCTCGTCGTTGCTGCTACCGCCCGCGCCGCCGAGAATCGCTTCGAGCTGGTCAAGGCCGAGCGCCTCGAGGTAGGCCTGCGCGTCGGCATCGTCGACGTCCGACTCCTCATCGGATGCCTCGGCGTCCTCGGAACTCTCCTCTTCGCCATCATCGTCGCCGCTCCCCTCCTTGTCGTCGCTTCCGTCGGCCACGTCCGATCCGTCCTCGTCCGACGCGCCCTCCATCTCCATCTCCTCCCCACTCCCCTCGTCATCATCTACAATCGGCACCTCCTCGCCGTCCTTGGCCTCGAGCGCGTACGTCGAGAACAAGTCGCCGAGCCCGTCGTCGGCAATACTCTTGGGCACGGCCTTGGTCTTGCGCTTCTTGAACCCGAGCAGCCGCTCGTACCGGTCAATGTCCATTTGGTCGACCACGTCCTCGCGCGACTCGGTCAGACCCTCGGTACCCGCGACTTCGGCAACGAGCCCAGACTGGCGTAGCATCGCGTAGAGCTCCGGGTTCTTCTTCGCGAGTTTGGCAGCCTTGGCCGCCTCGGCGTCGGCGTCGGCATCGTCGTCGTCGGTCGGCGCCGCGCGCTTCTTGGATTTGGTCGACGCCGGTGCCGGTGCCGGATCGGCGGCCTTATTCGCCAGCTTCTTCGCCGGCTTCTTGTCGTTGTCCGATTTCCTCGGCGGCACCTCTTCCTCATCCATCTCTTCGTCACTCTCTACGACCGGCGGTGCCGCGCGCGGCACGCGTTTCGGCTTCTTATCGTCTTCCTTGGCGTAATGCGCGGCCTTGCGCTGCTTCTTCTTCTCGCGCGCTTGCTTGCGCTGGTCCTTGCGCGACGCGCCGCCGCGGTTCCCGCCACTCGGCCGCGCGTAAGGGTGCGCGCGCGGCTTGTCGTTCGTCGCATTCACTTCGTCCATGATCATGCCGGGGATTTGCGGGCCCGTGCGCGATCCACCGCCGTGGCCGCCACGACCACGACCGCGTCCGCCGCGGAAGCCGCCGCGGGAGCCGCCGCCGCGGGAGCCGCCACGAGATGGGGATGAGTTGGGGCGGCCGGATGGGCCGCGCGGCATGGTTGGTTGATTGCGTTGGGTTCGGGTTGGTTGGTGAAGCCGGCTCGTCGGGGCCGGGTCGGGCAAGCGGGATCGCAGTGCGGTTGCTGGGTGTTGCGCGCGCTGTGCGTGCCGAATGCGAGTGGTTGCTGGTCAGGCCGTCAATGGATCGAAGGGGGCGGTGGGATCGTGCGGTGCGCAAGTGCAGTGTGGTCAGGCGGGACCGGGTGACGGGTTGCTGGGCAGGCTCCCTTTCTTTTCAGTGGCACTGCGCTGCGCCAACGTGCATGTTTGAGAAGCAAGGCTCGGACGCTTCGCATCTCGCCGCGTTCGATTTCATTTCCACATCAGCTCCTCTTCACGCGCTGGGCGCCAGCAACGCCGTCGCTGCTCTCAATCCCGACTTGACGCGCGCGCCGCAACGCCCCGCAACTCGACGCGACTGCCCGCATTCGCCTCTGGACCGCGCACCGAGCCGCAAGCGCCTCTCTGAACCGACCGACCACGCCTTGATCACGCCCGGACCGTCGGCCCGCGACCAAACGAAGCTCGAGCGTTTCTTTGGTGCGTACATGCGTGCGCGGCCCTTTCATTGGCGGCAGCGCGGCCCATGTCCCAGCCAAAATGCGCGCGATCAAATGCCAAGACGGTTTGTGGAGCGGGTGCTGCCGCCTCGTTTGTTCTCCTCCAAACTTGACGTGGCAACCTTGCATTGTCTGTGGCCGTCGTGGTCAAGAACGACCGAAATACTCCACCACCGTTCCGAGCAGGTTCTCCGCAGCCGCGGGTGAGCTGCCGGCCCACGATCCGCTTGGCTCCCGGTCCCACCTCAACGCTGGGCGTGGCTCGAATCGCGTCGGCAACGCGCTCAAAATGGACCTGCCGCCGACACGCTCTTCGCCAACCAATCTTCTCACCCCCACCTTGCCCACCTCCACCAGCTGATCACCGACCATGGCAACCCCCCTCCCGCCCCCCGATAAGTCTGCCGGCCAGCTGTCTGGCACCCTCGGCGGCCCAATGGCCCCGCCGCCCTACGCGCCGACTGCCGGCACGATTCCCATGCCCGTTCCCGGGGCTCCCGCGCCCGGAGGATTTGCGGCACCCGCGGGCGCGTCGCTCGCGGCGGGCATGGCCGCACAGGTCGCGTCGGAGCGGCTCACGACGGCCGGATTGCTGCCGGCGCAGTGGTCGGTCGAGGGCTTGCGCGAATACCGCGCGGCGAAAATGCAGGAGTGGCGGTCGATGGGCGACTTCTTCGATTGGACGCGGTTCCGCCGGCCGGGGTCGTGGGAGATGGTCAAGGAGCGGGTACGTTTTGCGGTCTGAACGGTTGCGGTCAGTGATGCGGGAATGCTCACGCGCGCGTGGATGTAGGTCAACGCCAACTTGTCGTACTACCACGCCAACTACCTGTTCATTTTTGTTTGCATTTGCATCTACGCGCTGTACGTGGTGATGATGATCGCGATGGCCAAGCGCAACGACCGGCTCCACTAACGCCCTATACTCGCCCAACACACCAGGATCACGTCGCCGTTCCTTCTTCTCTCGCTCGCGTTCCTCGTTGGTGCCCACATCATGGTCCGCCGCGCCAACGCGCCCACGATCGTCGTTCTCGGGCAGGAACTGTCGACGACGCAAGTGGTACGGCCTTTTTGCTCGCTCCACCCACGCGTATGGTCCGTCTTTCGCTCACCGCTGCTGATCGTTTGGGATAGAACACGTACCTCGCGATTCTCACGATTCCGTTACTGTGGCTCGGGTCGGCCGGGTCGACCGTGTTTTGGATCGTCGGCGCGTCGGGGCTTGTGATTGGCGGGCACGCGGCCATGCTCGAGCCGCCGGTGGAGCGCGCGTTCGAGCAGAATGTCTAGACCGAGGTTGGGGCCGGGGAGTACGGAATGGATTTCGATGCCTTACAGGAATCTGTGCGAGGGGTCAGGCCAGTTAATTTGCGGCAGACGGGCGTGCAAAGGCTCTGCGCGCCGGAAATGGACCATGCTTCCACCAGCGTCTTGTTGCAATGTTGGCATTTCCGTTGGGCTCTGCGTCTTCATACAGGTGCGCTTCTGGCTCGAACAAGCATGAATGTCTCCATCATGGCATCGAGCCCATCACAATCGCCATTTTGATTAGCGTTTGTCGAGGAGACAGCAAACATGGTGGTGAGGACCAGTGAGGGCGCTGTCACTGAGGTTCATTCGTCGCCCCTGTTCCTTCTTTTTGCCCCTGGGAGACTTTCGAACGTGGGAGCGACCATCAAAAGGAGTGTGAACTCTGTCAGTGTCTACTCCAGCTTCTGGCCAAGTGCCATGAGGATGAACAAGAACAGCTGTTGGGCGAGGAAACACTTGCGTTTTGCATGCTCACAACATTGATCCGAAATGCATTTCACTGGCACCATTTTGCCTCGCGTCATGGTGTCCGATTGTTTGGCTGTTTTGTGTGGGCGCATCGGGCCTCATGATTTGGCGGAAACGCGGCCGTGCTCAAACAGTCTTCTTCGCCAATTCGTCAGTCGCTTGCGCTCCTTGGATCGCTCATGACTTTCGCTGGTGTTGTCATGGCGGTGATGGCAATCTTTGCTCAGAAAAGGCACCCCCTTTCTTAAGGTAAGGCATTTAGGAGCGAGGACGTTCTGACGTTTTTGCACGCTCAACTTCGGGGTGTTGCTCTCGCAGCGCAGATGGTGGATGGATGTTGCGTAGTGTCGAGTTGGGTGTGGAGGAACATGATCACGCGCAACCACGATGATGGCTGTCGCGGGTCGGGATCGTCGACGGGCTCTTGGACAGGTGGTGGACAGTCGTTGGCGGTTTGGCGTGCGTTTGCTCGGTATGGGATCGCGTTGAGGTGGAATGTCACGCATGCAGGGCCTGGCCCAGCCAGAGCACGTTTGCAGCGGATCGGCGCGCAAATTGCTGCCGGTCGTGTCGCGCGCGGTAACACAGCGCGGGTCGATTAATGCGGGCCGCCGCAGCGCGTGCCATTGACAGTCACCTTTGACAGTCACCATTGACAGTCATGGACGCGACGATGGGATGCGAAGGGACAGCCAAGGGACGCCGGCGAGACGCGTTCAGACGAGTGGGAACGGCGCGTGGAACGTTCTGCATCTGTCTGCGCCGAGCTTCGAGAAGCAAGGGGGGACGCCGAAAGCCACGCACGCGCCACGCGGCGCCGGGCCACGCCACACGCGCGCGCGGTTGTCGCTGTGCGCCGCGTATGGCGTGGGCCCGGTGATGTGGCGCGCAACGTTTTCGGCGCGGGTCCAATCGCGGCCCTCGTCAAGCTTGACAACCGCTCTTCGTCGCGGGCCGGTCGGTCATGCGGCCGCTTCGTCGTCGTGAACCTCCCCAAATCGACTGCAAGGGAGAGGCCCGCAACTGCCCATCGACGGCCCGCTGCCGCCGCGACTTACGGCACTCGGCCCGCAAAGCAAACGCGCTCCTGCGTGCTCGTGCCGGCCACCGCGGCCCGCACTGCCAGCTTGGACCGACTTCGATCGACCTACACCCGCGGCCCGCATCCCCCCCCTTCCCCGCGGTGAAACACCCGCGCTCTCGCCTCGCGTCGCACTCTTCGCGCACGTTGTGCTTGTCCGCGCCTCCATCGACCTCGCTGCGCGCCAAATTTGGCTTTTGTCGCTCCAACCCGCATCATCATGTCCGGGCCACGCCGTGACGCCCCGAGAGCAAGCAGCAGCAGCGGCGACGATGACGGCGATGTCTCGCCCGCATTCCTTCTCCACGTCCCCGACTCGTCGGCGTCGCCTGCAGCTCTTCGGCTCGACACCAACCGCAGTCCACCCGCCTCGTTCCGTCTCATGGTCCCTGGGTCGCCTTCTTCGGCCGGCCCATCACGCCTGTTCGTCCCGGACGTGGCCGTTGCCGCGCCAGCGCCGACCGTCTCGCGGTCTACTAGTCCGACGGGCCCAAGCAGCCGCGGCAGCAGTCCGTCGCGCCCAACGAGCCCAACTCCCGGCGCTGCCGCTGCCTCCTCCACGCACCATCACAACCCGCACCCGCACCCACACCTGCACTATGCGCCGGCACTCTCAGCGCAACCCATCGCCGAGCAAGACGAGAACGACGAGGACGCCGACATTGTCGCGGCCCCGGCGCCACGCGCGCCCGTGGCCGCGCAGTACGTGATGCCGACGGCCGTGCGCAAATCGTCCATTCGGTCGCGGCTCACGACGCGGTTCCCAAACGGCTTGCTGCCGGTCGATGCACGGTCATTTGCGGGCCTGACTCCGCTCGATGGCGCCGTCGACGCGCGGTCGCTCGCGCTGACTATGGCCACGGGCCGGTCCGCGTTTTCGCGGTCGATGATGACCGCTGCCAACCATTTCCTCAACCACGAGACTCTCACGGAATTGCCCGAGGTCGATTTGGAGTACAACGAGCTCGTCGCGGCCGCGCCGCTCGGCGCAGATTTGCTCGACGTCGAGGCGGCACGCACGGTCGTCACGTTCCGCGACGCCGTTGACGCCATGATCGCTGACCAGCAGGTCCTCGGCGCGCACGCCGGGATGCTCGATACGGGCGCGGCCGATGGGATGGACCCGCCATTGTCCCCGTCGCGCGCGGGGCTGATCACGTCCATGGAGAAGCTCGACCCGAATGCCCCAGATCTCGGTCCGGCGACGCCGCTTTTGCCGGAATCTATGTCCGCCGACCCGACGAACGCACCCACGTCGTTGCTCGACTTCCCGGCGCCTGTGCCGCTGCTCAAGTCGGCTGCGTTTACGCTCTTCGACATGTGGAATAACCTGTGTGACCGTATTATGGGCGACCACATCGACCATACGCGCGCGGTCCTCGCGCTGCAGCCCGTCCCGACCGCCGTCACCGAGGAGGCCCAGGATTCAGCTGCGACAATCGTCGATGGGGGCAGTAGCAACAGCGTCTCGGATCCGGTCGAGAGGCCCGGTTCCACGGAGCCGCTTGTCGAAAAGAGCGGGGATTCGGGCATTGAGAAAGGGGAGGGCCTGACGTCGCGCATGGTGCTGCTGTGGAAGAGGAAATCGAAACGCGAGCCCCGGCCAGCCGTCATTGTCCAGGACTGGGTGCTCACGGGCCGGTCGTTGTGGCTGTTCCCGCCAACGGCGCGGATACGGCACGCGTGCGTGCAAATGGTGCAGCACCGGTATGTTGATTCCTTTCCCATCAATCGTTCATATTCGTCGACGTGATTGACTGAATCGCATTCGAATCTAGGGCCCAAAAAACGATTGCGACCGTGTGCATTTTCGCGCACTGGTGCGCCATGGCGGTACGGTCCTGGGAGCCCGGCGAGTCCGACACGTTTACGCTCTTCACGTCGTCGCACGAAATTTTCTGGGTGCCGCTGTTCGCCCTGCTCACGCTCGAAATGCTCGCGAAAATCATCGCGTTCGGCGCCATTCTGCCCGACCCGCTGCCGACGCGCGCGACACTCGCCACCCGCACCGTGCCCGACGGCCTGCTCGACGACTCGACCCCCGTCCTGACCGATCCCAAGCGCGGTGACCGCCCCGTCTTCTCGCTCGCGCCCATGGACGACTACCGCGCGGCCGTGGCCGCTGAGCGCGGCGGCGTGCGGTGCCTGCAGCGTCCTGTCTTGCACACGCCGATGCACGTGCTCGATTTCATTTCGGTGCTTGGGTTCTGGCTGTACCTGCTGGGCGGCACTCTCGACCTGTGGCCAACGACCGGCGGCCCGCTGTGGATCTTCCGCGGGATGGCGGCACTTCGCGTGTTCCGGCTTCTCTCGCTGACGCCGGGGACCTCGGTGATTGTCAAGACGCTCGCGGTCTCGCGCAGCATGCTGCTCAACGTGTTCTACTTTGTGGGCTACTTTTTCCTGATTGGCGCGATAACGGGCGTCTTGACGTTCAAGGGCACGTTCCACCGGCATTGTATGGTGCCGCACCCGGACGGGTCGCTCGTGGGGATTACGCCGACGCAGTATTGCGGCGGGTACGAGCACCCATTCTTGGACGGGGTCAAACTTACGCCGCTCGGGTCGGATGCGGTCGATACCAAGGGGTATATCTGCCCGCGGCCGCAGCTGTGTGTCGCGAACCAGCCGAACCCGCACGCCGGGTTCGCCTCGTTTGATTCGATTTGGTCGAGTTTGCTGGTCGTGTTCACAATCGTCTCGCTCGAGAACTGGTCCGAGGTACGGCTTCTTTTCGGCTTGGAGGATAAGAGGAGGTGTTCACCGTCTCATACCCCTTTCTGTCGCCTAGTTCCTGTACGGCACGCAAGACGGCGAAATGTCGGAGGGCGCCGCGCTCTTCTTTGTCCTGCTCATCATCGTGCTCGGGTTCCTGCTGATCCAACTCTTTGCCGCCGTCATCACCGAGACGTTTGTCCTCGTCCACGCCGAGTTCAAGGAAGCGCGCCGGAAAGCGCAGTTCGCCGCGCAGCGCCGCGAACAGCTCGCCAAGCAGGCCGCGGCCGCCAACAAGAAACCCGTGGTCGCGCCGCAGGCGCAGGAGCCGATCAAGCGTCAAGGGTTTGGCAAGCACATTGGGCTCACGTTCAACTCAGTCGTCACCGACTCCGGCGCCGGGCACGACGGGAGCCGTCGCGGGTCCACGTTCGCGCCGAGTCGCCGCGGATCGACTTTGCCGCGGCGGCAGCCGTCGAAGAGTTCGCTGACGCCGTCGTCCGCGCTGACCCCGCCTCCGAGTGGAATCCCGCACGGACTCCAGCCGGCGCCGCCGTCCCGGTGGCGTGTCTGGATCGATAAGGTGCGGCGCAAGGAAGTCAAGACGATGTGGGCGTGGAAGGTGCTGTTTCTTGGCATGAACTCGGTGTATCTCGCGGTGCGCGGCATGCATGCCGTCAAGTGGGGTCCGGCCCTGTCACTGCCGGCGTTCGAGATCGTGTATACGCTCTTCTTTGCGCTCGACCTGGGTCTGTCGCGGCTCAAATGGCCGTCGTGGCGGTCGTTCTTTGTGCGGCACCCGGTCGACACGTTGCTCCTGCTCATCACGGTCCCGCTGCTCTTTGTTCCGTTCAACAAGTACCTCACGGGGTTCCAGCTCGCGCGAACCAACAAACTCGTCACGTCGTCGGCGCTGCGCAAGTTGTTCAAGGGCACCAACCAGTTTTTCGGTGTGGCTACGGTCGCGCTGTTCATGCTCATGACGTTGCTCGCCGTGTCGGCGTTCCTGATGCAGTTGCTCGGCGGGAAATACGTGTCGGAAACGAACCCGTGGTTGCACTACGATACATTCCCCGGCGCACTGCTCTCGACGTTTGTGCTGCTCACGGGCGATAACTGGACGGAGCAGTTGTGGTCGTCGATGGCCGCACGGCCCGACGATGCGGTCGCGTATGTCGTGATTGCGGTCGTCACGCTCGCCGTGTTCTCGATGTACACGTTTGTCGTGGTCAACCTGTTCGTCTTTGTGGTACGTTTCGGTCTCGTGCTGCTTTCACGTTGCCGAGTTTCGTCTTCTCACGTCCTGGTGGTGTTCGTTTGTCCAGGTTCTCGACGAGTACGAGTTGTCCGAGGAGGAGAAGCGCGTGCACCAAGTGCGCAACTACGAGGACCCGACCGCGTGGAACCCGTTTAAGGCCGCGATCAAGAATATCAAGCAAGCCGCGCGCGAGATTTGGCTCGACCTGATCGTCTTTGGTCGGCGACTCGTCGCCCTCGTTATGCGCAGGTCCGGCAAGGACGCGCTCGCGAAATCGGTCATGAACCCGCCCAGCAAGTCGCGCCCACGGCCGCGGCGCAACTCAGACGCGACGCACCCGCGCATTCCCGCCGAGGACGACGACGGCGACGACGATTCGCAGGCCGAGTGGTGGAAGTACGTCGAGTCGGCGGCCGATTCACAGAAGTCGTTCAGCGTGCGCAAGATGCTGCAAAGGATGGTGAGGTCGTGGCAGTTCAAGACGCTCGTGCTGATCGCGATTACTGGGTCGATTGTGATTGCGGCACTCGATACGCCCGTGCACCGATTGTTGCTGCAGCGTGAAAAGCCCGATGTAGCTGAACGCCAGGAACGCATGTTCTTCATCTTGGATGCGGCAACGCTCGTCGTGTTCCTGCTTGAGTTTGTGGCCAAGATTTCGGCGCATGGGCCAAGGCGGTACTTTAAGAAGCCGTGGAACTGGCTCGATTTCATTGTCGTCGTGAGTATGGCGACGTACTTGATTGGCACGCTCGTCGGATTCAAGGACACGGTCGGCGTGCTGCGGCTCATGCGCTCGCTGCGACCGTTGCGCGTGATCTCGTATTTCACGAAAGTGCGCTCGATTTTCACGACGCTCATCTACGGCCTGCCGCGGATCGTCGAGGCCTCCACATTCGCGCTCCTCGTCATGGTCCCGTTCGCTGTCTACGGCGTCTACCTGTTCCAAGGGGCCATGTACACGTGCAACGACACGTCGGTCACGACGCGCGACCAGTGCGTCGGCATGTACCTGCAACCCGGCGTGCTCGGCCAGGCCACGGTGCTCGCGCCGCGCGTCTGGGCTAACCCGCGCGAAGACTACAACTGGGACTCGCTCACGAACGCGATGCTGACGCTGTTCATCATGGCGTCGCGCGAGGGCTGGTCGTCGTTCATGGCGCAGGCACAGGCGATTGTTGGACTCGGCATGCAGCCGGCATCGTCGCCGGCCACGGCGCCCGCGGCGTCATGGTGGAACATGTTCTTCTTTGTCGCGTACGCGCTCGTCGGGTCGCTCTTCACGCTCAATCTGTTCATTGGTGTGATTGCGCGTGCGCTCGACGAAATGTCGGGCCAGGCTTACCTGACGGCGCCGCAAAAGTCGTGGATCCAGCTGCAGCGGCGCATTCTCGCGCTGCGCCCGCGACTGATGCGCAAGCGCGGCAAGTTTGGGATGTGGTGCAAGAACGTGCTCAAGTACCGCGACGGCCTGTGGCGGAAAGCCATCAAGGCGATCATGGCCGGCCACATGGTCGTGATTTGCTCCGAGTATTATGGCGAGCCCGCGTGGCTCGATGTGACCAAGGAGAACCTGTTCCTGATCACGACCGTAATCTATGCGGCTGATTTGGCTCTGCGTGTTGGGTCGGTCGGGCCGCACGGGTTTTTCCGCCGGTCGTACTGGAACTGGTTTGACGCGCTCGTGACCACGTCGGCGCTGACGATCATGGTCGTGCAATTGTTTGTCGACAACCCAATTCTCGGGCGCGTGCAGAAGCTGGTGCTGATTGGGTATGCGCTCAGGATCGCGCGCAAGTTGCGGCAGCTGAGCACGCTGTTCAAGACGATTGGGTTCGTTATCTCGTCATTCTCGATCGCTTAATCGTGCGAACACTGACCTCTTTTGGCTTCACTCCAGCGCCTCGCTCAAGGAAACCGGCCAGATTCTCTGCGTCCTGCTCATTGTCTTGGCATTCTACTCGCTCGTCTTCACCGAGGTGCTCGGGCTCGTGCGATACGGCACGAGTTTCTCGGCGGACGCCAACTTCCGCACGTTCCCGCTGTCGCTGCTGCTGCTCTTCCGGCTGCTCACAGGTGACGACTGGCCGTCGGTCATGGCCGACGGGCGCAACTCGTACCCGGCGTGCGTTGTGGACGGGCCATCGGACTTGGACACGGATTGCGGGAAGCGTTACTGGGCGTACGTTCAACTTCACACTCTTTCACATCTATCCACACACCTCCTGCTCTTTCAACTGAAGCTGTTGCTCTTCGTCACTAGCTACATCCTGCCCGTCTCGTACCTCGTCGTCTCGGGCTACATCCTGCTCAACTTGGTCATTGCCTCGCTCATGCAGCATTTCGACACGCTCTTCTCGGACAACACCTACCAGCGCGTGTCGGACACGGATCTCAAGGCACTGCGCAAGGCGTGGAAACGGCTCGACCCGCGCGGGGTCGGCACGATCAAGGCGTCGCAGATTCCGGCGCTCTTGCGGCACTTGCCCCCGCCGTTCGAGTTCCAGCTATATCCGGACCCGCACTTGCACGTGCCCAACTTGAAGAACAAGGTGCGCGCGCTCGTGCAGGAAATGGGCGCAATTCAGGCGGTGGCTACGGTGCAGGAGGAGATTTCCGTGACCAAGGTCGACTTGCGCGCGCGGAGGAACATCTTCAACATTGTCTATCACGTACGTTGATTTTTGCTCGAGTTCGAGAAGTGGCGGCGATACGAGACTGACGTGCCTCTTGAACGACTATAGGACCTCCGCGCACGGTGCCGCGCCGACAAGCTGCACTTCCACGATGCGCTGATCGTGCTGTGCCTGCACGTTATCCCGATCCAAGAGTACTTGACGTACGTGCTCCACCTTCTCCCCACCGTTCGACAGGCCGGCCCCCGCGACTCACCGCGTTCCTTTCACCCTTGCCAGATTCGATGAGTACATGCAGCGCATTCACGACCTGCAAGTCGTGAACCGCACGATCGCGCGCAGCCGGATCACGGGCCTGTTCCGCACGGCCATGGAGCGGTGGCGGTTCCGCAAGGTCGTGCAAGAAGTCATGGCGCAGCGGCGGCTCGAAATGGCACAGACGCAGCAAGTCAGTGACGGCTCGGCGGCGACGACGGCCGCGCAGTCGGTCGACGACTCGCCGGCGCGGTCGGTGGAGACGCGGGCTGCGGCACCGGACTCGGCTCTGCACACGATCGACGAACCCGTGATCATTTCGGTGACCCCGGACTCGCCACCACGGTCAATCGACGAGCCGGTGATTATTTCCGTGACCCCCGAATCGCTGCCGCGGTCCGTGGACGAACCCGCGCCTGCTGCTGCGGCGGCGGCGCTCGGCGTGCCCGCAGGAGCAATAGACGAGCCGCCGATGACGTTTACCGTGACTTCGAGCTCGCCGCAGCCGTCGATGGACGCGCCAATGACGTTTACCGTGACGCCGAGCTCGCCGCGACCGTCGATGGACGGGCCGATGGCGTTTGTCGTGACCCCCGACTCGCCCACCCGCGCCGCCGACAACGCCGCGCCCGCCGGCTTGGCTGTGATTGCCACGCCCGATACGCCGCCGCGGCCCGCGAATGCGAACGCGTCGCCGGACATGTAGACCTCGATTTCCTTGCTTTTTGGCGTGCGGTTTTGATCGATTCTTTTTGTCGTTTTTGTTGTTTGTCTTGGCTCGCTACCTGTTGCTTCTTTCGTTGCGGGCTTGGCCCGCTTGTCAGGCCCGCTTGTCCTTTAAGTGTAAATCGCGTCTTTTGTCCAGCTGCCGACTGTAACCAATACATGCCCAAGATTTTTGTGCCGATATTTTATTCGAACGCCGCCTTTGTTTGGGCCAGTCCTGTCTTGCCCTGAGCTCGTCTACTTGCGTCCGGTCTCTTTGGCGTTAAGATTTCAGAAAATGATGTAGATATCGTAAGTAGTGCGTGCCGCACAGGACCAAACAAGCTTCGCTAAAACTCACTCTCGCTCACTCCGTTCCTCCACGCTGCCAGCACGCGAAAAGTCGGCTACCATCCAGTCCCTTTCCACCCGACACCGACTCCGCAGGCCATACGGTCCCCCACCTCCGCGACTGTGCGCCGCTCAGCTCTCGAGCCGCAGCGTCGACTTGCGCAAAAAGTCCGTGTAGGACGTCCACTCGAGCGGCACGGGGCTCCACAGCCCGTCAGCGTCCTTCTCCTCGTCCATGCCGCCATAGTACCCGTACTCGTTGATAAAATCGAGCATCCCGTGCAACGAGCACTGCACGGGGTTGCGTTCCTTGGCGGCCTGGCGCACCTCAAGTGTCAGCGGCGCGTGGCGATACGTCGCGCGCAAACCTGTCACGTCGCAGAACGCGGCGGCCACATCGTTGAGTGTCAAGTAAGCCGAAAACAGCGGTACGCGTTTACCCTGTGGCTCCTGCGCGAGTAGCTCGTAGACGAGCACGCCGAGATCGTTTTCCGGGTCAGCGAGCGGGATCGGCACGTCGCCGCGAATTGGCGTCGACCATTCGTAGGACCCGTCGGCGAGCCGTTTCGGTGCGAATTGCGATTGCAGCGAGGCCATGTACATGCCAATGTAGACGAAGGTCGACGGGAGATTGATGGACCGGATGTAGGCCTCGACGCGCGCCTTGTTGGTCGACGGGATGCACGTCAAGTTGCCGTGCGAGATGTCGTGCACGTTCGGGAGAGAGCTACACGGGGGGAAGGGGGTCAGTTGGGAAGATCCGGTCGCGGATCGACGGGGAGACAGGGATCACGGACCTCCAGATCAAGTGTTTGACTCCCTTGGCCTTGGCCACGTCGACCATGAGCTTGCCCTGGCGGTACTCGAAGTTGATGTCGCCGCGCGCGAGTGTGATCATGTCCCAGAACTGCAAGTACGAGCGTCAGTCGCGCGCGCAACGACAGAGAAATCCTCGCGTAAGATCCGCACGTACGTTGGTCATGGCAAACACCGCGTCGGCACCTATTCTCGCGTGTGCATGCGGGTCAGTCGAGTCTAGGCGTACTCGAGCGCTCGATCGAGCGACGCACCATCAAACGCAGCCTCCAAGTCCTCGCGCAAATCGATATCGCACTTGATGACATCGATCCCTTTGCCCGCGAGTTCGCGCGCACGGTCCGACCGCGGGTCGCGCGTGAGGGCGCGTACGGTCCACTGGCCCGTGCGCATGAGCGTCGAGACGACGCTGCCGCCTTGGACCTAAACGTGCACCAGCAGGGTCAGCCTTGCGGACCCCGAGTGCGTACCAATGGGATCAAGAACGAACGCCGGTGGCGCCAACAACGGCGATCACGGGCTTGGGCCCATCGTGCATAGCGCCCGGATTCGCGGCCTCGAACGCAGCCATGGCTGGGTCCATGTTGGCGGCGGCCGCCGCCGCGAGTTGCGCGGCGTGGAAGCGGCCAGACGACGTGGGCATGATGTAATCGACGGGTGCCGTGGCGGAGTGCGGGTTGGCGGGCAGGGCGCGGGAACGCGTGTGGTCGGGACGGGTCAGTGCGAATCGGCGATCGTGTGTGTGCGTCGACGGAGGCTCGAGAATCAGGCAGGGAGCGCGTCGGCGGGTCGAATGCGGTGAGTGCGGGCAGGCCGGTGCGGGGGCGCGCGCGCAGAGATGACAGGTGCGTCGATTATGCGGTTGCAGCTGTTGGCGGCTGATTGTGTCGAGAACGGCCGCTTGTCGTACGGCACGCGTCCCGAACGAGCCAAGGGAGGGAAAGGAGACAAAAAGTGACCTAGTGATAGTACCAAGGTCAGGTGAGACTCGTGTATACTGTCTCGCCATCATCGCGCCTGGCAAGCTTCACTTCTGGAGCCCCTCCCTACTGCTTCTGATAACCCATGCCTTCCTCGCCTTTGGCCCAGTCATTTGCTGGCAGGGGCTTCAGACATGCATTATCATTCTGGGAGAGATGCACATGAACAGATCAAGCAATCTCTCCATTTCGCACTTCACTGTCACTGGCCACAACAACTTCTGAGTCGTTTGGAGAACTGGGGGACATCGCGGTTTGATCGTCTCTCATCGTGGCAACATGGTTGTACGTAGGTTCGAAACCTACTGTCGCCATTGATAAATTTCCGTGGAATTCGACTGTTGTGCTGCAAGGATCGTTGGGACGCGCAACGCATTTTGTTTTAATTGCTGGATGCGACTGCTAGCGCTTTGCTGCTGACAGACTATAGGGACATCGGTTGTCTAAGGGGACAGCCACAGACCACCTTGGCATGTTGATAACAGACTACCACGTCAATCCAAATGGGATGATGTCCTGGCTTGCATAGATTGCGACTTGCAATGAGCGATGGGCAACTTGTGGTATCTACAAGACTGAATGTGACAAACCTTGCTTGGCAAATGTCGCACACATTCCTGACTCTCCAGTTCCTGACTTGCCCATGACAATCCACTCCATGTGCCAGATCCTGCCTTGCACTTGCAGTGGGAATTTTTCTGGAATGATGCTGCAGCTTAGGCCGTCCAGGTTAAATGACGCCCCACTGCAGGGTTGTTGTGATGCCATCCTAACATTCCATTGATGCAATATTGATCCACCAATGGGACTGATGGGAGTGCGAGTGCACACGGGTTGGTGAACTTTTAGTCCCAACATGCAGTACTTCTGGTTCTTTGAGTGTTCCAAGCTTGTGGTCACTGAAAACTGCACATGCTTTGTTGACTTCAGAGAGACAAGGCTGGGCGCACAGTAACATCATCAATAAATATACCACAATGCCAAATGGTGCATTCCTCATCCATGCCAAAGTGGCCACACTCACCACAGTCACCACAGTCACTGCCATTTGCTGCTACATATACTCGCAATCCACATCATGTGTATCCTCTGCCTTGCCATACTGGGCAATCTGCTTTATGACCTTGCCCCATGCTGCATCTCTGCACCATTTCATCTCTGGCCTGCTGGCCTGACAGCTGACCCTTGACCAGCACAAGCCCAATCACAAACAATTTGGACGCACTTGGACCCGATCATGGCCTCCTCAAAGCGCGCCATTTGGTGCAGCGTGTAAAGGTCGATAAGTGTGCACAGAGTGGCCTTGCTTGTGACCAGTTGATTGGGTGTGAGCCCAAGGGACATGGTAGTGAGGAGTTCCACACTGAAAGCCATGCACACCCAGTTGACATCGCGCGTGCAGCCAGTGGAGAAGAAGAGCGCCGATTTGGGCACAAACGAGATCATGTGGATGAACCCAAGAGTGACTTGGGCCAGCATGGACCACTGCATTGGTCATAGATGCAATGGTAGAGGAGCAAAACCACCACTGAGCGCCTGGAGGGCAAGAATGGTGCATTTCAGCCTAACGGTTAACCGACACTCGAGAGATACTGTCGCAAGTTCGAACCTTGCTGCTATTGAGGGAAAAGAAAGGACACCACGTTCTTGCTCCAGTGTGTTCAGCAATGATGGCTTGGTTTTGTTTTCGTTGTCCAACTCTGCCCTTTTTGCTGACATATTCTCGGACGTATGTATTTAAGAGTCAAGAGAGCTAAGGCAACAGAAAATACACGAAAATACATTTGATCCGACACCATCTCCATTGCACTTGGCCTTTCACGCTGATGTAGCCACCCCCACCGCAATCGCCGCCATTTGCCGCTGCATATCCTCGCGATCCACATCATGTGCGTCCTCGACCTCGCCAAACCGGGCAATCTGCGACATGACCTCGACGCGGGCCGCTTCGCTCGCCTGCTGGCCCGACAGTCGGCCCTCGACCAGCGCCAACCCAATCACAAACGACTTGGACGCGAGCACGGCCTTTTCAAAGCACGCCATCTGGTGCGGCGTGTACTTGTCAATATGCGCGCGCAGAACGGCCTTGGTCGCGGCCGGTTGCTTGGGCGCGAGGAGCGACGTGGTCGTTTGGAGCTCAACACCGAAAGTCATGCGCACCCAGTCGACGAGCGGGTCCCAGTGCTGCTGCTGCAGCGCAACGAGGCATTCGGGGTGGTCCGAGTGGTAGCTGGCGTGGAGAGGTTCGCTTTGGTCAGACCGGTGGTCGAATTTTCGCGGCGACAGAAACGCGAAGTGAACGTACCACGTTGCGTCCGTGTCGAGGAACTTCATCAACTTGTCGGTCGCGTCGGCGCGCACTTCTGGGTCGGTCATGTCGTCTTGTGCGCGGACGACGAGCGACGTCTAGATCCGCGCTCGCGCTCAAGCACCAGGTCCACTTTCGCACTCTGATCAAACAGCGTACCAGCGGCAGCGAGTAGGGCTTGATCAGCTTATCCTGCGACTCCCATTCGCCCGAGACCATGTAGGCCATGTGCCGGTGCGCAGCCGGCACCGTGAGCGGCGTGCCCTTGGGCGTCTTGACGGCGCGGCCGTCGAGCAGCACGTTGTAGCCATCTACCGCGGTCGGAAATGAGCAACCAGTTCGACGAAAGCTGCGCAAAACGGGTAGAGCGTACTCTCGCTCTCCTTGAGCGAGACGGCGCGCCAGAACCGCTTGAGCTGCGGCGGCTTGGGTGCGGCTATCGCGAATGGCAAACGGCCGGATCAATCTCACATTCGCAAACGCCCGCTTGACCAATACGTGAGAACATACGGCTGGCGGCAGCGTCGAAGCGGGTGCTCGTCACCGACAGGGCGCGGTGAGCGGAACGTGCAGCAAATCGGGCAACCGCGGGCCGTGCAACGGGCGCGGCGGCGCCGAGGGCCGACCGGACGGCGGCTGGGATCATCGTGAACGAATTACTGGACAACATGACGAGTGCGAGCGGCTCGAAATTGTCTTTTCGCTCGGCGGTTTGCACGGATTGCTGGCTGATCTTGCGCTGGTTCGGCGTTGATTTGATTTGTTCGGCAGAAAGCACGCTGTGATCGCTGCACATGACGGGCTGCGAGCTTGATGATGGCTGTGGCAGGGATATTACGTGGTCAATCCACCGCACGTCAAGCAATCACAAAAGATGCAAATCGCCCATCGTTGGGACTGAAGTCTTCCTTAGCTTCGCATACGATTGCTCCCAACCAACGTTAAAGATTAACTAGACCGTGTCCGCTGTCCCGCCGCTCCGTAACTTGCCGCAACCGCGCACCATGTCGGCCGCCGCACGAATTCCGGCGCTTGCAGCCTACCGCCGCCTTTTGCGTGCCGAGCGCAAAGCTTTTGCCGGTCGGTATTACCTTTCGATGCTTTCAGCAAGTAGCAGTTCCATAAACCGTCCCGCTCACGCTCGCGGCCGTTCCTGCCAGGTGACCTGACGACTCTGACCGCCGCGCAGCTCGAGACGCGCAAGCAGTTCCTAGCCGCCGCATCGGTCACGGCCGAAAGCGAGCGCGCCGAGTTGCTGCAAAAAGCGCACGATGTCGCCGTCTACCTCGAGCGCAACATTGTGCAGGCCGTGAAGAGCGACAACGACGTGTACAGTACGGTCTTCCTGAGGTCGGATGGGGGTTGATTGACGACATTCTGACCGTTTGCCGTGCAGAAATCCAGATCGACCCGACACGGCACGAAATCAACGACAACATGGACGTCAAAAAGCCGTATACGCCCGGCAAGCGCATTCCTTGCTGCGGGCCCGGGTCGGAGGTGCTGCCGCGGTGCTGACATTCGAAAAAGGAGAGCAAAAGGAGATGTGTTACAAAATATGGAGGGTTCCTCGACTTGCACGCCTTTGGGGGATCCGGGCACTCGTCAAGAAAACCGCCTGGCATCCCCGTCCATCACACCACCTCACTCCCCGCGGCCGACGAGGACCCGCGTTTCTGCTGCACCGCGAGCACCTTCAGCGTCTTCGCGACCAGATCCGCGACCGCCGCGTTCCCCGCACACCGCGGCCGGACGCGATCATTCAGCACGCGCACCATCCCCGCTTTCGTCGCCCAGGTCGCAAACGCGCGGTCGTGCGCGGCATTATAAAGCAGCTGCGCCAAGCGGTGCAAAATCTCCATTGTCTCTTCCGTGGCCACGACCGCAAGCACGCGCGCTGCCAAGACCGTCCCGTCCTCTTGCGGACTCACGAGCGCGGCGCATACGGCGGGCGCAAACGAGAGCATCGCCAACACGCCCGTGGCCGCACGGCGCATCGCGGGCGGCTCGTCGGCGTGCGTGTGCGCGATGGCCATGGCCACGAGCATTGACACGCGCGCGGGAAGAGGACGGTCGGGCGGTACCAGGGCTTCGAGGGTTCCGCCGGGACAGCAGAGCATGTTGGCCAGCAGTTCCCAGGCCGCGCGGCGAATATCAAGGTTGTCGGCAGTCAGAGAGGCCGCGCGGTCGAGCCGCGCGAGCCAGGTCGCGTGCGCCGGGATCACGGTCGCGTGCGTCGAGAGGTTGGTCAGGGCGAGTAAGGCTTCAAAGTGCGCGAGCGGGTGCAGGTCGTCCCCGTCCGCGGCCGATGCGGCGGCGAGCGGATGTGCAGAAACGGTCTTGGTCGTGTCCGGCAAGAGCGTGAAGAACAGGGCGGCGAGGGTCGGGACAATCGCGTCGGCAAAGGCCACTTTCGGGTTGAGCGAGATCGCGCACCGCGCGAGCGCGTGCACGGCGTTGCGGTCGCGGATCTTGAGTAGCAGTTTCACGGCGCCCTGCCGGACCATGAGCCCGCGGTGCGCTGGCGTGCGCGAGAGGGCGAGGCAGATTTGCGCGATCCCGGCCTTGAGCGCGTCCGACGCGCCGGCGCTGGAACCGACGACCGCGCATTGGTGCTGGTAGAGCGTCACGAGGAGCGAGACGACGTTCATGTCGAGCAGCGTCGCGCACCGGTGCGTGATGGCCTCTTCGTCCTCTTCCTCCTCTTCCTCGTTCTCAATGTTTGGATCGACACGTGCCGCTGCGGACGGGTCCTTGGCGGCGGCCGCAAACTTGGCGAGTTTGCGCAACTGCTCCGACTCGTCTGACCGCGGGACCGGGTAGATGGTCAAGTGGTGCAGGAGCGTGACAAGGCCAAACACAAACGACGCCGACCGCACGAGCTGTGCGCCGACCGACGTGTCCTTTTTCAGGTCCTCGCCCACGGCGGGCACGGGCACGCGCAACAGCGCAAACAAAACGAGCAACGACGCCTTCGAGACCTTCCGCTTGACGGCGGGCTTCAGCGACGCGAGCGCGAGCCCTTCCATGGCGCGTTCGCGCTGGTCCATGGTCGACTTGTCGGCGGTGATCACCGACATGAGCTGCTCGGCATCGGCCGATCCGCGCCCGAGTTTCGTGAGGACGTTCATCGCGAGCGCTGCGGCAGCGACCCGCCCGCCACCGGGCTGCCGGCATGACCTGGCCAGGTCCGTGAGCGACACGACGAGCCCCGGGTAGGCCTCAATAATCGCGCGGCACCCATGCGCGGCCGCGGCGTTCGCGAGCACGTCCAAGAACGGTTCCGGCGGGTTCGCGTCATCGAGCGCAGCAGCAATTGGCGCGAGGAACGTTGTCGCGTGCGCGACAAAGACGCGCATCGCGAGTGCGGGCGCTGCTTGGAAGAGGACTGAGAGGGCGCGGGCACCGACTTCGCGGCGCGCGGGAGCCGCAAACTGCGAGGTGAGGAAGGCGGTGGCGGCGGCCTCGACGCGCGCCTTGAGCGCGTCGTGCGCGGCCGAGGGCTTGCCGTTGGGCGGGTGCTCGATGAGCTCGAGCAGCTTGGCCAGGTAGAGCGGGAGGAGCGTTGGTGGAGATGGAGCGAGTTGCCGCCGCAAAAGACGGCCGAGATCGCGCTCCACGTCGGCGGGTGGGGGTAGGATGCCGGCGGTGATGTCCTTGATGCGCGTCGCGAGCGCCTCGTTGGTCAAGGACGCATCGTCGTCGTTGATGTCGTCGGCGAGCGAAGTGCTAGGAAAAAGGCGGGGAAGGATGGGGGGCCACGTCACACAACTGAAGCTTGCGGCGCATCGCCTTGTTGTTGGGCCGCGCTCGCGTACCCGTTGACCAAGTCGACGAGCTGCTGCTCGGCCGCGGCGCCGTTGGACGGGGCGCCGGCGGCGCTCTCGTTCGACGACGTGGGCGGCGCCGAGAGCATGGTGATGGCGCTGAGCGAGCCCTTGAGCAGGTTGATGAGCACCAGCTTGGCGAGCGGGGGCGCGGAGTTGGAGCCGGCGTTGAAGGCGGCTGCAGCAAGCTGGAGCAGTGTGCCGCGGAGTTGAGGGCGACGTTGCGGCTAGTTGTGGTGGAGAGGGCCGTCGACGTCGTCGTCGTTGGCGAGCGATGGGTCGGACCGGGTGGAGAAGAAGGCTGCAGAAGCAAAGAATGCGCGGTGGTGTGGTGGACGGTGCCGCTGTGGGGTCGCAGCGCTTTCTCGTTGCTTCTTACCTTCCTGCCTTTCGTTTCCGCGATGACCTGGCTGAGCTGCCCACTTTCCGATCGACTCCCACGAAACCAACCGCGGATCACGCCAGCAAATGCATGCAAAAGTGGAATATATATCGCCGTAGTCGGCTTGGTTCTAATCAGATCAATGCATCGTCCCCCGCGACCCCGCGCTCAGCACGCGCCGCCAAACATGACGCCCAGCGCCGACCAAACGTGGTCACGGCCACCTTGGCCGACGGGAACACGGCGTGCAAGTCAAGCGCGGCGAGAATCGCGACAGCCTAAAGAAATGGGTGGTCAGATCAGCGCTTCTCAATGAATAATCCCTGGCTGGCCAAAACCGGCATCCCATTCGCGTTCGGCATCCCATTCGCGTCGGCGGCAATATTGGCCGGCTCGACGGTCCCGCGGAACACAACCACGAGCGACCGCAGGTTATCGTTAACGCCCATATACCCTTTGATGCCGTTGATGGGCGTGCGGAACACGGTCACCTCCTTGGTGCCTGCTGATCCCACACGTCCACGCGGAGAGGCCCAGGTCGTTGAGGCAGTACGCGACCGACGCACACTTGGCCACAATCACGAGCTGCGCGCGCTCTCCCGCTGAAATGACCGACTTGGTCGTGACGGCACTCGACGACGGCGTGCCCGACCCAGTGTTGCGGTTGCCCCACGGGAACATGCGCGAGAACCAGTCGGACGCGAATTGCGGGTCGCGGCGCAAGAGAGCGTGCTCATCGGTTGCGACCGGGGTCGCGACAGCGGCCGGTACGAGGAGCTGCAGCGTGAGGAGAAGGGCGACGAGGAGCGCGCGGGTCGTTGGTGTCGAGCAGTGCATCGTGGGTTGTGAGCGAATTCGAGGAGGAGATGTGGTCGCGCGCGACTTCGAACGCCCGCTGCGCTTTTATATCAAGCGGCACCGGCTGGCCCGCCGTGTATAGTGTTGGTGCCTCCCTGTACTGGTGGGGCGAATGGACCATCATCGTCTTGGAATACATTTTCAGGTTCCCAGAGGGTCAAACATGTCGGTAAAGTTCAACGCGATGGGCATGGCGCAAGTTGTAACTTGTGAAAAACCAATGCACTGACCAGCCTCTGGGGATACTTACTGGTGTTTGTGGCATTTCGACGTTTGATCAAGGGTGATTTGTCGTGGAGTAACGAGATTTGACGATGTGTGGAGTTTGGGTTCGATACCTGTCGTCGTCTGTAAAAGGTACAACACGACTTTGAAGGGCAGGCGCATGACTGTTTCGACATACCCACATTTTTTCCCCCAAAAGGTACTGTACTATATCCTCAGCTATATAGTACCTTTCGGGGCGTTGTGCGCCAACGTGCGCCGCCAGCGCTCATGACTCTTCAAGTTTGAATTTCTTGCAGACACACCAGTGGTGACCTTGAGGATTGGTCAGACTGCGCTGCGGCCAATTAACGCACAAACCACGGTCTGCTGCTGTCAGCAGATCATGGCAAAACAGTATTGCAACAGCCTTGCAGGATCGTGACGACTTGCACTAATCGTGGCGAGCAATACCGGCCAGCAACAGTAAGACTCAGCAACAGCTGCAACAGGCAACAGCGGTGGGCAATTGCGGTCAGCAACGGCCAGAAGTTGCACAGTCAACCTGAAGCAAACCGTCACCAACGCCTGCGCGTGCTCGCATCATTAGCTATCTTCCACTTCAACGCATCTTGCCCATGCGCGAAGTGCTGAGTCTGGGCGCCTGCACCTGACCACAACGGCCGTGGAAGGATGTCCAAATGGAGAGGGAACATCTGATGTCAACGTCGTGCTGATTGAGCCACATTTACCGGCCCCCACACAGTCATTAACGCGATATGACGATGCATTCCCCGGCCAGGAGCGCTGTTATGCGCTCCTTTCCCAGCCGCCCATGTTCAGCCCACATCATGGTGGACGCCGCCTGCGTGAGCCGGCCATTCCCAAAGATATCAGTTCCCACCATTTTTGTCAATCCAAATTAGTCCTCGTCTTCTTCCTCCTCCTCGACAATCGCCATGGCCTTGAACGTGGTCCCGCTGACGGCGCCCAACAACCCGCGCGTGCCCGCCCCGACCACATCCCCACCCACCTGCGCTGCCTCATCGCCATCCAAATGCTCATCCTCGGACGCGGTCCTACTCAACGACGACGATCGCGTACTCAGCACGCTGCGCTCGAGATCCGCCAGCGACTGTCGCGAAAACCGGTCCCACCGCGCCTCGTCGACGGCTGCCACCGGTTCTGCCGCGACTGCGGCCACGACCGGTTTCGCACGTTCACGGCGCGCCCGCTCGCGCAAGAGCTCGTACGTTGCAAACTCGTGCGACGGCACGCGTTGCATGACGCGCGCGGTCGTGCGCGCCGCGTCCGGGAACGCGGCCGCATACTCGGTGAGCATCATTTCGAGAATCGATTCGTCGACGCGGCCCTGAGACCCGCGGCGCGCCGACGCCGGGACGGGGTCGAACACGACCGTGTGCGACTGATTGTTTGGGTCGTCGTCGTCGTCGTCGTCGATTTCGGAAGAGGTGTCGGCGCCGGGGTCGCTGGTGGCCGATGACGAGGACGCGTCGAGGTACCGGTCGAGCCGGGAAGTGGTGCTGGAAGCGTCGGAGCCCTGCGTCGCGTTCATCGAGGTCGCATCGGGATCGGCCTCGTCGTCGGTAGTGGTGGGGGAAGGGGAGTCGCGGTTGAGTGGGGTACGGCCGCGTTCTTCTTCTTCATTGTCGTCGAGCAGGACCCACGGGTGCGCGAGAACGGCCTGGATCGATGCGCGCCGGGTCGGGTCCGGGTCGAGCATCGACTTGAGGAGCAACTTGAGCTCTACGTGCATTTGGGGCAAAGAAAGTGAGCCTGGATGCGTGCTTGTCGATGGAAATTGGCGACACGGCGTACCAGCAGACATGTCAGTTGGGTACGGAATATCGCCCGTCGACATTTGCGCAAACATGGCCGTCATGTTGGACTCATCAAACGGCGACTTGCCTTAACAGCTCAAAATGTCAGTGCTTGGAGCACATACGCAAATGATTGGCCAAGTCGAAACGCACCCGTGCACATGACGTACAGCGTCACGCCCAAACTCCAAACGTCGGCCGGCATGCCCTCGTACGGCTGCTTGGCCAGCATCTCTGTGGGTCGGGGCGCGCAGTGTCAAGAGATCGAATTAGAGTCAAAAGCCGAGATTTTGCATTGAACATGCACGGACCCGGCGCCGAGTATGACAAGCTGCCGCAATAAGTGTTGATCAGCTGGCTCTTGGACTCCAAAACGTTCGTGAACCCTGGTGGAGAAGGAGCTCGTGTTAACAACGTGCAATTCGGCGCAGCAGCAATCGCGTGTCCCACGAGCCAAAATCAATCAGCTTGACGTAGCCGTGCGGGTCGAGCAAAATGTTGTCGGGCTAAAGAGGGACATGCGCCAGGTCAGCTCCAGTTGGTCGGTCTGGTGCCTTCGAGCGAAGCGGGTCCCACCTTCAAATCTCTAAAATGCCGCCGCGACGCAGAAAATAAGTGGTCGCCGGCGACACTGGGTCAAACTCATCCAAAGTAAGCGCCGTACCGGTGCACAATCCCGCGCTCGTGGCAGTACCGAACCGCGTCGGCAATCTGCACAAACAAGTGCCGCGCTCGTGCCTCGCTCATCCCCGACGCGGCCGCGGCGACCTTGGCGGGCGCGACACTGTTCGAGGCCTTGGCCAAGACGAGCGCAGTGCGCTCCTTGGCACGGCGCACGAGATAGTCGAGCAAGTCGCCTCCCGGCTCAAACTGGAAAACGAGCATGACGGCCATCGGCGAGTCGAGCACGTGCAGGAGCGGGGCAATGTGCGGGTGCGCGAGGCTCGCCGTGACCGAGATTTCGCGCAGCGCCGCGTGCCAGGCGTCGGCGTCGAGCTGCAGCCGCGCCTTGTCGAGGCACTTGATGACAACCTGCTCGCCGGTCAGAATGTGGGTTGCGAGCTTGATTTTGCCGGCAGAGCCGTCGAGGAGCGTGCGCTGCGTGTGGTACTGCGGCGTGGTCGTCGCGACCATGGCTGGGGTGGATGCGGATGCGGATGCGGATGCGGATGCGGATGCGGATGCGGATGCGGGTGGGGACGCGGTCGCGGCGAGCGTCGAGGCGGCTTGCGCCGCGGTGGCCGTTTCCGAGTTGGAAATCGGCGCAGAGTTTTGATCCGACGCGACTGGCCCCGTTACCGGCGGGAGCAGACCCGGCACGAACCCCAGAGCACCTGGCGCCGCGACCTTCGCTGCCTTAGTCGTTGCACCAGCATCAGCATTCACGTCCTGGTCGGAAAACGCCTGGATCAGGTCGGAGAGCACGAGCAGGCGGTCGGCCGGGGACATGGCCGGGTCGGGCACGCTCGGGACCGAGTCGACGCGCGGGTCGCGGAGCGCAAAATGCGACGATGCGGGCGACGCGGCCGTGGACGTGGCCGTGGCCGAGAGCGGCCCCGCGGCAGGCGATTTTGGGCGAGAGCGCGATCCGGACGTCGGCGCGCTCATAGGCCGCGAGGCGCGCTCGTCGGGGATTCCATGATCATGGCAGAGGACAGCGAGACTGGGGCGCGACGTGCTGGTCGTGGCAATCGGGGCCAGTTGGTCGGGCGGCGTGGGTGCGGCAGCGCTCGCGAGGGCGCCGGGCTCAGCGGCCGTTGGGGCCGAGGAGCGCATGTCGTGCAGCACAGTGCGGCAAGTCGCGATGTGATTGGGCGCGAGGGTGATGTTGTCGGATCCGGCACGTCGTCGTCCCGCAAGTCCGCTGGCGAACGGAGCGGCGACGTGCTCGAGCGGCTGATCGTGTTGCTGCTGCTGTTGCCAATCACACGCACCAGTTGCAGGAGCGACCTTTGCTCCCATCACTTGTTTTGCGACCCTGATCAGACTCGCGAAGAGCTCAGACTTGATGCTGTCGCTGCGCGCCCAGCCTTGTCTCTCGCTGTAGTATTGCTTTGGTAGTGTCCCTGCAAGATGCTTGGGACCTTCGTGTGAGGAAAAGACTTGAATTCAGCAAGGCATCCGCATTGTTCAGCGACCACAAGCACAGAACGCTGCAGGACAATCCAAGAACCAGGGACGCCAGGTTTCCGTTGTTGATTTGGGCCTTAAGATTCACCAACCGCGCTCTTGTGCCCCCATTATGGCAGACTGATGTCGTGGGGATGAACTGAAGTATTGGTGGCAGGACATGATCCCAGCAGTGGATTGTCATGTTTTGCAGACGCAGCTCATGTCACAACAGTTCGCCCCATTCAGCGACCGAGCTGAGGCGGCGCTTGGTGCTTGATGAGATGACAGAATCAAAATCACCATGTTCCACTGCCCCTCCCCCCCCCCCCCCTATTGTGACGCCTGCCCTGTGGTGGTTGCAAGACGCGCACAAAGCAGACAGAAACCATGCTGAAGATCTATTTCTTAAGCTCTATCCAAAATGAACCGCCATGTAAAAATCGATTAGGTAGGTCAGTCACAGTGGCTGTGGGTGGGATTGAAGCTTGGCAACTGGTAGCAACATCAGCAGTCTGTTGCTCTGATGGGGTGACATGGTAGTCACATTCTGTTCATACTGAAGTGATCTGTGGCCGTCCCCTTAGAAACACTAGCTTTCCAGCTAGAAATATGCGGAGCGAGGAGAAAATAACTCCAGAGAGCTTGAGAGCGCACCACAAACAGCAGGCATTTTTTTACTTCTTACCAGGGCAAGTCCACTGTTGCAGGCTGCACTCCTCCATCACAGATCAAGGCAACATTGTGCATGTTTGGTCAGCCAAAATGAATGCAAATGACCAGGTCAGACCAAGTTTGTCACATGATGGATTCATACTTTCTTCTCCACCCACATTGCCCCTTCCAGCTCGCATTACTCATATTCGGTTGGAGCTGGGGTTAACCAGTTCAGCCAGGCTTGAGGGCCTGACCCCTCTGATGAGCAATGCCAAGGGAGTATGAGTGAAGTTACCCCTGATACAGTTTGCACAAACCCTCAATGTCATCATAGCCCAACCTATTGTCTCCACAAGTGTCCTTCATTTGATTCGGTTCAATTTTGTTCAATTTTGTTCAGTTTGGTTTGATTCTGTCAAGTCCAGAGTTTGGTTTGCCAGTTGTTGATGACAGATCAATTGGCACTCCCACACGCCCAACCATGGCAGCCCTGACAGCAGCCTTGATGATTGCAAAGAATTTAAATTATTGATTGCACCACACTTCACTGCATTGCTGCCTCATCACAATTGCAAAGTGCCTTTTCTTGTCACTTTATTGCCACCTGTAACATCTGCCATAGTGGCAGTGGCCAAATAGAGTCAATGTGGCAATAAAATCAATGCCACAATACAATCAATGTGGTGACAAAAATAACATGGGGATTAGGAAAAACGAAAAAACAACGTCTCCCAACAAAATCGTCCTTGTCATCAAGGATGTGAAAATGACATTCATCATTGAGGAGACAGTAGGGTTGGCTATGAGAGCATTGTGCAGGTGCGCCACTGGAAGACCAGCAATAATGGCAACAGCACAATGACAAGGCAAGTTGATGTGAAGAGCTTGATCAAGCATGATCTGGCAGTTTGAGCATGTCCTTCCAGTCAACAATGGTTAAGTGAAACTGACAAGAACATGCTGCATTCTGGGCCAACAGCGCCTGATTGAAGCCAGTCAATAAAGCAAGTAACCTTAATATGAGATCAGACTCAATGCTGCCACACCCCACTCTGACCTCATTCCACATTGAATAGTCAACACTCTCCCTGCCATCATCCTCCATCACATCATTCCCATAGTCATGCCACACATGCATGAGTGCCACACAAGCCTCAGAATCACAGCTCAATTGCATATTCACCATGCTGTTGGTCAGAATGTGGCACAGTGCCTTTGATGCCAGTGACACCCTCATCCAGGGCCATTGCTTGCACTTGGGCGTGTCAAATTCAGACACCTCAGTGCACATTGGTTAGCAGGATCACCACCTCAGGCGCATTATTGCCTGCATTCCTGGACCAGTGGGTCATGAGCATGCCATTACCATAGTCAACAAGATGGTCATAGTCACAGCTGTGGCTGCTATGCTTGGCCCAGGCATGCCATGGGAGTGGCAGCATGTGCTTGGTGCACCTTTGCTGGTGTGCCTGTGCACAATTGAGCACAAGTGTGGCGTCTACATTGACATGTGGGAGAATGACCTCATTGTCACAGGTGTTGATGGGACTTGCAACCTCCAGCTTGCAGTGCTCATCCTCTAACTAGTATCTCATGCTTGTTTGTGGCACCTTGATCTTGGTTGCAGCACCCATCATGACCAAGCAACATGGTGGCTTGCTGATCCAGTTAACTTTTTGGTAGTTATGGCAAGATGCTGGATGCATTTGGGTCATGCATTGCAAATTCACAGCTGCTGAGTCATTGGCCCCCAACAGCAACAGCAGTTGGGAGTGTGCTGCTTTGGCTATGTGCACATTGCAATGCAGCACATGTGGCACACCAGGCCACAGAGCAAACTGATGTGATCATGGCTGACATAGTGTCTGCCAATGATGGCAACAACAAGCTCATCACAATTGGGATCACAGGCCACAACTACCAGGCATTCCTGGTGACAGTGCTCATCAACAGCATGTGCAACAAGGTGGCGAAGTTGACAATTGAGCACACAGACATGGTTGGGGCTCAACCGTGTGGGCTGGGCCACAAGTCACTGCACAATGTCATTATGGGGGATATGCCCAGAGCTGCAGCTGCAGCTGTTGTGCAGTGATGATCAGGTGTGCAATCCAGGTGCTGGTGTAGGTCTGGTGCTGCACAATCAGAGCATGTGCATGGGTGCTGAGGGGACATTGTGCCATCAGTTGATGAGTCCTGACAATTACCACAGTGCTCAGGCTGAGTGCAGTGCCATGACTGCAGCCATATTATCAATTGTTGTGATGACAAGTTCAAGGACTGGAATGTGAAGGTGGGGAGTGATGTGATTGAGGAAGTTGAATGTGAAAGGTGTTGGTGTCACCCAAGGTACCATGACTGCAAGTTGGAATGGCAGGATGACTGGAACAGGGCTGATTGGGACCACTGTACAAGGAAGGTGAGTCAACTTGCTTTGAAGGAATGTGTTTTGTTCAGAGAAATATCTTGTTATCCATGTGTGACCAGGGCATGTTTACACTCAAGATGTGTGAGTGTGTTCACAGTGGTGTGGCAATGTCACTGATCTGTTCTGTCTCAGCTCTCCCAACTCAGCACATGCTGGTTGAGAACAATGAATCTCACTGGCACCACCATTGGGGGCATTGATTTGGGAGGACTCTGCCTCTCCTTGCATCCATCCACTCAAATCCACTCACCACAGTTGTGCACATTGCCAAGACATACTTGACACTACTAACACCAGTTGAGCATGTGCAGAAGGTCTCAGTGAGCAGTTGACACTTTCAGATCCAGATATATTTCCAAATGAGGTTGGTTGTTTGTTTTAGCAGACCAGCCATGAAGAAGAGTGTGCAAACTGACAACAGCACAAGAACAAGCGCATGAACAGAAGAGCGTGACGACCTCAAGGTGAAGTCGTTTGCAACATGAACGGCCAATGAAACAATCGCAAAGCGACTCCTGGCGTGGCAACACTGTTTGCCATCAACCTGACAACCTGACCAAGAGAACAAGGCGACTCAAGAAAAATACTTCGCGAAATCAATCGTCCGACATGTATTTCCGAACCGCACAGGATCCACAAAACACACGCACGACGCGACCGACCAACCGCGACTCCGCGGCGAGTGGTTTACTTGAGCTTCTTCTTGGGGCGCAGCTGGTTCGTGTGACCGCACTTCTTCTTGCGGCAGTTGGTCGCACGCGGGGGCAGGCGCGCGTAGCACTTGCGGCACACCATCTTGTCACAGTTGTACTTTTGCGCGAGCGCACGCAGCGACGGCTCAATCATACCACCACCACGCAGGCGGAGGACGAGGTGCAGGGTCGACTCTGGACATGAACGGAAAGCGGTAAGTTTCCCGTTCAATTCCTCAAAAAAATCGGTTGCGGACGGTCGACTTCGACGAAAAATCGACCACGTTCGATCGATTTTGCCGAAAATCCACAGCCACCAGACCGAAAGCTAGCACAAACAGGCCGAGCGTACCCTTCTGGATGTTGTAGTCCGAGAGCGTGCGGCCATCCTCGAGCTGCTTGCCGGCGAAGATCAGGCGCTGCTGGTCCGGGGGAATGCCCTCCTTGTCCTGGATCTTAGCCTTGACGGCGTCGATCGTGTCGGACGACTCCACCTCGAGGGTGATCGTCTTGCCCGTGAGCGTCTTCACGAAGCTGGAAATTGCGCGCAAAGACACCAACCGTCGTCAGCGTCACCGTTCGGTCGTTTTCGCACGAAATGCTCGCCAGTTTCGGACGAGCGGCGTGGAGCGTGCGTACATCTGCATCCTGTAAGGGGTGGCTGCAGTAATCGCAGAAACCGCAGAAAACGAGCCGAAATCGAGCAGGATTTCGCAAACGGCGAAGTCGACGAGCGCAAGCACACGAGTGGCAGCGCGGGGGGAGCGAAATCGGGCGTCACGGCGGTCGTTTGCCGACGGATGGACGACCGTGACCACGGAGTGGTGCGGCAGCGTTTCGGTGCGACAGCGAGGTTGCCAGGGGCGAACATAGACGAGACGGACGGCGCGGCGTTAATTCGAGCTGAAACATGGTCGTGGTGGGCGTCGTCGCAGCGTTGCTGATGGGGTTGCAGCAGTTCGTCGAGTTGGTAGTGGTGGCCAAACGGACCTTGTCCCTTTGAGAAAGAAACGTGGCCGCGGGGGAAGGGAGTCTCAGCAAGGGCGGCCGAGCCTGTGCTGTGTGGGTGCTCCAACGCCACTTGGCTGACGCAAGCAGGCGGTTTTCGTTGGAAGCGTCCTGTCACAACTGTCGAGCCGCGGGACTTCGCGCCGAGAGCGCGCCATTTTCGCTGTCGTTCAGTCCATTCTTCACAAAGAAGAGATCAACCGCAACGTCGACGACGTCAAGGCCCAACCGCACAGCTCAACGCCCGCTGCAACCGACTCTCAACGTTCGCTGCAACCGACACTTCTTTGAAACCCGACAAGCGGCAAGACGGACCGGAGTCCATATTGACATGAAGCGCCTTGGCGCACACCAATCAAGGACCCTGATCCTGCGCAATTCCAACGACTGGCGCTGTCCAGTTCGCGTCGTCCGGTCGACACGGTCGCGTCAAGTTTCTCGTCGCCTTCGGCATGGCCAAGCGCAACCATGAGCAAGGACCGCTACTCCGTGTTGTCACGGACATGTTCGAGCCGCTGCAAGTCGGCTTCTCGCCCAACTGCTCCACGAATAGCAATCTGCGTGGGGTCGTGGCGTGCGTTTTTGATTGCGTTTGGTCCTACAGACGGCATCTTCCGCTCACGACCCCCATGGCTCGTCAGTTGGGAAAAGCCCCTTGCTCCATCGTGGAGCTTGGGAGGGCCGTCGTGCTGGATGGCATTCAGACGATGGGCGGCGCAGTGTACGTTTTGGGCGTCGAAATGCCGATGAGCCTGTAAGTTTGCGCTAACGACTCGGCGTCGCGCAGGACCGGACCCAATGTGCTCGCTCACACATGCGCGTCAAGACCACGTTTGAGGTCATGCCAATCTTGGGTTTTGTCGGGTGTGGTTTCTCGCGCACGTATCCGAAACCGTCAACCCGTTCAATTGCGCTGACGCTTCGGGCAACATTCAGATCTAGATCGTGGGTTGCAAGCATGCGCGTAATTCTCGCGTCCAATGTCAGGCCAGACCAACTTGGTCGGGAACGTTTCCTCAGCGCCGATTCGAGCAGATGAACTCATTCCCTTCTGCTGGCCCGTCGGCATTATTCGACGATAATCAAGCTCGCGCGCGATTTCTACGGCAAGGCCATGATCACGACAGAGTCCGACATGTTTTTCACGCTGGCGACTAAGCCCATTGGCAAGCTGCTCATCGCGTCGCTCAATGGCATCCACAAGATCCACTGTGCGTCTTCCTTTGGCCTGATCTTCGCGAACAGGGACGGCGACACGGTCAGCGGGTATGACCGCTGCAGGCTTTCGTGGGAGGGTCTGGTCTGACCAGGTGATGAATGCTTGGTGGCACTGGTGACAGCAGCAGCACAGGCCATGTTCGAAATACAGAGTACAGGGCCAGGTCAGCTAGCTCAGACTTCTTAGCCTTGTTCAGAAAGACAGTTTTGTGTTTGAGCCTGTCATTTCATTGCCCTGTTTCTTGCTGTACATGACAGTCTAAGAGCAACATGCCATCAACTGACTTGTGGGCATGCAGTCAGTTGCACAAGTGGATTCACTGCCAACTTGATCCCCATCGTTTCAGAGTTGGGGCTGAACTGCTGGACAGGCGAAAGCGATTGTGTTCCTCTGTGTGGCAGTATGAAAAAACGTCTCCCATTACTGTCATGGGTGCTGCTCATCCAGTGTGAAATTGCAGTCCCACTGTCAGCCTTGACAAAATGCAATGGCATGGCATTGCTGCCCCAACGTCTTTAAGCATGTGTTTGTGTTTGCAACAGTCTCCAATTTGTCAATGACAGATCAATCAGCACGCCTTCATGCCCATCTACTCATGGCAACTTGATGGACAGTGGTGTAACAATTTTGTTTAGCACACCACACCACACACCACATTGCTGCCCCATCACGACTGCAATGTGTCACCCATAGTCTCTTTTCTCTTTATTGCTGCCTATAACATCTGCTGCAGCAAGAAAGCAAGAAAGCAACGTGGCAATGAAATCAACATGGCAAAAATCAACATGGGAGTAACATAAACAAAAACTTCTCCCAAAAATCGCCCTTGGCATCAAGGGCGCGAAGACGACACTCATATTTGAGGGGACAGTAGGATTGGCTATGAGAGCATTGCACAGAAGCGCCACCAGAAGACCATGATAGGCATATAAAATTGCTCTAGGCTGTTGCGCACTGCTCATCTAAAAGTCGAGTCTCCAGGCCAAACTGAACAGCTAACAACTGCTCCTCTGTTGGAAATGTATGATAATGATAGTTCTTGTTTGCACAGTGGAGTTGACAAGACGCGGATGCCCACCATGCATCCATATCAGCCTCAAAGCGATCCAAATGGACAGGAACATTACTTGAAATCCTCGCACATAACATGGGACGGGTCAGACACCGCCCAGAGGCCAATACAGCCCATGCAATCTTGATGTCTACCAAACTGGACCAAAGCCAGATTTTCTGCTGCCAATGGCTCCAAAACCGGCTCACGAGCGCATATAATGAAGTAAATACGTCGCCTATTCATATTATGGTGCTGTAGTGAGCTAGCAACGGCGATATACAGTGGAGATGTTGGGGGGTCGCAGTTTCCTGTGTTGTGCCACTCCTGAAACCCATGTCAGCACCAGCTGCTGGACTGCACCTTTCCTCAAACCGATCACACACCCAAAAAAAAAAGTATCCTTGGATAGCTGGGCTTCGTGAGAGCATTTTTCACTCTTCAATCTTGCAGAGGCCAGCCTGGGCTGGGGTTGCGCTTACCAAAGTGGCGAAAGACATCATCCCCCCTTTCACAATGATTCTGCCGCGGCACTCAAAAGACGGGAATAGGTCACTCAAGACCTTCAAATTCGATTTTGCCAACATTCAGGCCGCGTCAGTGCTTGTAGGTCAGGGAAATCTACTGCTGGTGGTGGAGGTTGCCAAACCCCAGTATGTCGCCAGATCTCGATCAAACCAAAAGCTGAAGACAGAATTTAAAGGAGCATGATGAGAGATAAATTTTGATGTTTTCGGCGAAGAATTAGGCTCCGGGAACGTGCGAAACAATCGACCTGCAAACCAACCAGATGCTCTACGCCATCATCTACTTCGCCGCTGCGCCCAGCTGCTGCTTTTGCACGAGCGTGTGGTAGAGCCCGCGCATGGCGAGCAGTTCGTCATGCGTGCCCTGCTCGACTACGTGCCCTCGCTTGATGACGAATATCACGTCGGCGTTCTGGATCGTGGCCAGCCGGTGCGCGACAGTAATCGTGGTTCGTCCTTGAGATGCAACGTCCAACGCGGCTTGCACGACACGCTCGGCCTGCGAATCGAGTGCAGCCGTTGCCTCGTCGAGTAGGAGAATTCGTGGGTTCCGTACGAGCGCACGCGCAATGCACACGCGTTGCTTTTGCCCGCCTGACAACTGCGACGACGAGACGGGCGTCGCGTACCCGTCGGGCAGCGCGGCGATAAACTCGTGAATGTTGGCCATGCGCGCGCACCGTTCAATGTCGGCTTCGGTGACGCTATCCGGGTCCGGATGGCCGTACGCGATGTTCTCGCGAATCGTGCCCATGAACAGCGTCGGGTCCTGCAAGACAACGGCCATCTGCTCGCGCAGGTGGGCCAAGTTCCACTCCTTGACGTCGTACCCCTCGACCTTGGTCACTCCCAGCTGCAACTCGTAGAACCGCAGCGCGAGCGCGAGCGTGCTCGACTTGCCCGACCCGGACGGCCCCACGAGAGCAACCGTCTTGCCCGCAAGAGCCTCTATGTTGAAATCGCGCAAGATCGTCGCATCTGGCCGCATCGGGTAGCTGAACGTGCCGCTCTCCACCTGGACGTTGCCTGCGACGTCGACGGGCTTGAGGCCGTCGGTATTGGCCGAGTCGATGGGCGGCACACGGTCGATCAGGTCAAAGTAGGTGATCGCCGCGACCTTGGCCTTTTGAATGTTGCCACCGAACGTCGCCGCTTGGGCAAACGAAATGGTGCCGAATAGGATGACGAAGATCGACCGGAACAGGTCACCCGTCTGGATGCTGTTCTGCTCGACGAACCGGTACCCGGCGTAGAAGGCGACCGAGTAGACCCAGAACTTTATCGGCGCGACAATGATCAGTCTTCGACCGGGTGGAGAAAGTGAATAAGACGAAAAGAACACGTTACCTGAACTGCTTGCGAGAACCCGAACCCCCACGCGCCAATCACCGCCTTGCGCACACCCGCCACGTACGGAACCTTGACGCGGCGCAAGTAATCCTTGTCAAAGTACTCTTCACGAGCGAGCGCCTTGACCATAACGATGTTCTGAATCGCGTCGCACGCCGACTGCCCGGCCTCGGCGTACGCGAGCCGCGTCTTGTTCAGCGCGCCCTGCATGATCTTGGCCTCGAACATGGACCCGAGCGCGATCACGGGCACGCACGCAAACACGACGAGCGTCAGCTGCCACGAGAAATAGAACGCGAGCCCAATCGCCGCGCCCATTGCGACCACGAGCTGCAGCAAGTTCGCCGCGTTCGGCCCCGTCAGGTTCTGAATCAAGTCGGCCTGCTCCGACAGCTGCACGGTCAGCGCGCCGGTCCCGTGTTTTTCGTCATCGAACCAGCCCATCTCCTGGCGCAGCATGGCCGCAAACGTGGTCTCGCGAATACGGCGCGTGAGCCGCTCCCCGGCTATCCCGAAACAGCCAAACTGGAACAAGTTGATGACGACGTTGCCAAGCCCGAGCCCGAGAAAGACCATGAACCAGAAAAACGCCTTGTCCTGCAATTCCTGGCCCGTGTACTTGAACATGTCGAGCATTTCGGAAATGACGAGGCCAAACGCCGGCCAAATTAGCCCATTCAGCGTGCCCATGAAAATACCGACAACGAGTACCGGCCACTCTTTCCACTGCAGCTTGACGACGCGCCACAGCGACAGCGAGTGTTCGCGCAAAATGCGCTCCATTTCGGCCTTTTCGCGCTTCTCCTTGTCGAGTTCCGCGAGTAGCGCGACTTTCGGGTCGATCACGTCAGGCTTCTTATCCTTGGCGACCGTCACGACGGTTGTGGCTGAGCTAGGGGTCGCGGATGCGCGGCGTGCAGCCAAATCGGCGGGGGCCAGTTTGGACGTGCCCGTGGCGCCCTTGAGTTCCTGCGCCTTGACGAGCCCGGCGTACATGCCGCCTTGTGCGATCAAAGACTCGTGCGTGCCCGTTCGACGATGCGACCCTTGTCCATGACGACAATCTTGTCGGCGTTTCGGATCGACGCGAGCCGGTGCGCGATGGTGATGGTTGTGCGACCCTGCGCGGCCTTGTCGAGCGCGGCCTGGACGATGCTCTCGGACTCGGTGTCGAGTGCCGACGTGGACTCGTCGAGGAGCAGAATCTGCAACGCAAAAAGAAACAAATCAGGTTAGTCCACATCGACAAATCCAAGTCATGGGAACAGTGGTCATAATCCTCCCGTACCTTCGGGTTCTTGATCAGCGCGCGCGCAATCGCCAACCGCTGCTTCTGCCCGCCGCTCAGCAACGCGCCGGCCTCCCCGACGGGCGTCTGGTACCCTTGCGGCAGACCCATGATGAAATCGTGAGCGTTGGCGTCGCGGCACGCCTGCTCCATCATTTCCTGCGTGACCTCCGTCCCGTCAATCGCGCCCAACCTCAAATTCTCCTCAATCGTCGCGTCAAAGAGTACGGGCATCTGCGGCACATAGCCGACACGCTGGCGGTACCACTGCAGAGACAGCTCCGGCAGCGGCACGCCGTCGACCTTGACCGCACCGCCGAGCACATCAAAGAACCGCAACAGCAACTGGATTGTCGTCGACTTGCCGGACCCGGACGACCCAACGAGCGCGACGGTCGTGCCGGGTTCAATGTCGAGCGAGAAGTTTTGCAGGACGCGCACGGACGATCGCGACGGGAACGCAAAGTCGACGTTCTCAAACGAGATACGGCCGGTCAGGTCCGGCAGCGTCTTGTCGCCATCGACGATGGTTGGCTGCGAGTCGATGACCTCGAAGAGCCGGAACCCGGCGGCACGGCCCTTGCCGACAGCCTGGACCGAGGGGGAGAGGTTGACAATCGAAAAGGCGCCGACGATCACGGCCATTTGCACTTTCTACATCCGACGCCCGACGCGCGTGAGCTCCGTGACGCCTTGACCAGCACATCCCGCACAACTCTACGTACCACAACGTCGCCGCCCCTGATTTCCCCACTCTGTACCAGCTTCGCGCCGTACCACGCGCCGAGCCCGCACAGCAGGAACAGCAGCCCGAAAAAAACGCCGAGCCCAGCACCCGTGATCCAGGCCTTGCGTCGACCCGCGCGCACCGTCGACTCGAGCAGCGCCGAGAACTTGGCGAGCGCGCGCGCCTGCCCGCCGTACGCGACGACTGTGCGAATGTTGGCGAGCACTTCCTGTGCGACGGCGCCGGCTTGCGCGTAGACGGCCTGCGACCGCGAGGTGCCCTCGGAAAAGGCCTTGCCGACGATGATTCCGGACGCGCCGAAGAACGGGAACGTGGCCATCAGGACCAGCGTGAGTTTCCAGCCTATCAAGGGACATGGTGAGGGGTCGTGGTCGCGGATGGAGAGTAAGGGCGGAGGAGTACGGACTGACGATGAACGCGATCACGAAGCCGGTGCAGAACTGGATCAGGTAGGCGATGGCGAGAATCACTTTTTCCGACACGCCCTCTTGGAAATGCAGAGCGTCGCTATCGTCCCGGGAGATCAGTCCCACCGTTCTTCCTCCTCCACCGTCAGCTACGCGAAGCGTAAGACGCACCTCGTCAACCGCGTCGTCAAATCACCGGCCTTATTCTTGTCAAACCACGCCAAATCCTGCCGCATGACGGCACGCATGAAATGCGCGCGCGCCTGCCGTGCCTGCCGTTCGCCGGCCCACATGAACGACGCCTGCATCAGGTACGCAGCGACCATGGTCGCGGCGCCGATGCCGACAAACAACAGGACCGCGCTCGTCACGTTTGATTGGAGAGTTTCAGTCGCCGCGTCGAGTTGCGGACCGGGGCCGAGTATCGCGCGCGCCTGCGCGTAGTCAATGAACGGGTTGATGACGTTGCCGAGCAGGACCGACATGAGCGGGTTCGTGATACCTAGATGGCGCGGGGAGGGTCAGGGTCAGATCCGCGTACGGGACGATTCGCTGGAAGGGCGGCCAGCACGCACCGTACGCAATGGCACCGAAAACGCCGACGGCCATGAGCGCGAAATCGTGCGAGTCGGCGAACCGGAACATGGACAGGAACGGCGCGACCTGTGGTGCTTCATCTCCACTCGCTGCCGCTGGAGCGGGAGCGCGCGCGTCGCTCGCGGGCGGAACAGTGCCAGCGACCGTGATCAGCGGCGCCTTGATCGTGTCGGCGCCCGCCGCGGGAGCGCCAGCGCATGCATCGAGTGATGGTCGGTCGGTGCCGTTAGCTTCGGGAACCGGAGCGGTAAGGTGCACGTCGTGCAGCGCAATGTCGTCGGCGCTGCTGGCCAGGTCGGGTGCGGGTAGCGGCACCTCGCCCGGCAACAGGTGCGCGGCCGAAGCGGTCCGGCTCATGGTGGGTGGTGGAGCTCGAGGAATACGCCGAGGTCGTGCGGGCAAGGTGATGAATTGAGTTGGACGAGGTTGGATTGCCAGCGGGTGCGCCGGCAGCGTGGAGCAAGTCGAGGAACGCTCCAAAACGGGAGCGGTTGAGCAATGGTCCGCGAATCAAGTCCGAGAAATGGACGTGGTGCCCAGCGGGCAGCCGGGGCGCACGCGATATATATTGGTGAACGTCGTGGACCGTGTCATGTCGGCCAGGAATGGCGGTGCGCCACAGGCGTACAGACGCGTTCCGCAGTGTGCGTAAATGGGTCCGCGGGAGACGAGCATGCGCGGGCAGAGTTGACGAGCGTTGACGAGTGCCGTGGCAGGTAGGAATAGCCGGGCAGCTGGACATGCGAAGCGCAGGCGGATCCCGGGGGGCGGCGCGCGTACGCGCTCGCGCACGGAGTCGAGCCGCATAAATCGCTAAGAGTCAGGCCAACGTCGAGAAGGATGAGGCGTGGCGCGACGTGTCGTGGTGGTTCGTGATTTTAACTCAAATTGGCCACTTTTCGGCCGGTGCGGCTGGCGAGCGCATCTCAGGATTTTTGGCTGTCGGTTGGTTGGAGCTCGGTGTTTTGCGCGGTGCTTCGTTGCGTGTCGACGGGAGACGCGGGTGCATTCGGGACCGCGTCGGGGCCAATGTTGAGGACAAGCCTGGCCGCAGGCCGGTTTGCGCCAAGTGGAGGGAGGGTCATCATGGCGAGTCGAGCGGCAGGATTGAGCGAGGCCGAGTTGGCCAACGCTGATGAGCTTTTGCCCGTTTGTTGTTCGTGTACAGGTCGGTTGGCGGAGTCAAACAAGCAGAGAGTTGCCAGAAACGACGAAGCGTCGGAGCTCTGGAGGAGCCACGTGTGCTCGATCGGTTTGAAACAGGAAGCTCTCTGGCATTATTCTGCACTTCGGCTGAAACCGGATGAATCAGCCCAACTGAAACGGGCAAGAACCGCGAAAGAATCCACGCGAAACCGGGCGCCGACGCGGAACCACGTGCGAAACCCCGTGTGAAACGGCGCGAAGTGACCAAACGCCCGGCCACGAGTCTGATCCATGTCCCTCAGGCCCATCCACGTCGGCCGGAGGGCCACCGCGCGGCGAGCGCCTGCTCCGCCGCACGCCCTGCCCGGCCGCGTGGACCATGCTGTTGATGGGGCCGCGACTGCCCGCAACCGAATCGCAGGGCGCTGCCAAACTGAAGCTGCCCAGTCGGCAGCGCCAGTCGCGGCGGAATGGAACTCGTCCAGCGGGTCAATACGTTTGGCATCCCAGCCGCTCCGTTGTCTTTCGCAAGTCCGCGCGCACCGCACGGCGACGGTGTTGTTGGTTGACTTGGCGCTTAGGTATGCGCGATAAGTTCTGCCTGGTCGTGGTTCGGTGCTATTCGATGAGATACTCCCCGATTCTACCGTCGAGGCTGAAGCGCATTTTAATGGGCTGATCACGATCGCACGCGCTTGGAGCGCCATGTGCCAACAGTCAGTTCATCGAGTCAATTCGCCGGTCAGTCGCGCGATGCGACCCGTTCACTTCTGTCTGTTGACCTGCCAGCTCATTGCTGCACCGACGATTCGTACCCCCTCAACCCCCCGCAGCTGCATCCTTTGCTCGTCCTCTCAACAACTTCACTCGCTGCACAAGTATCTGACTCCATGGGCTCCGTGCCAGAACCTGACCCGGCCGCCGCGCAGCTCCTACCGGGTGCCGTGCCCGACAACGAAGTAGCTCCCACAGCGATTCCGCTCAACGATGTGCACAGCGCTCCGCCACCACATTCCGCGGCCGCAGACCGGAAAATCGAAGACCTGAAGGCGCCGCTCATGGCTGACGCCGAGCAACCGCTAGACCGTCCGTCTGCTGAGGCCAGCGGAGAGGCCAAGGACGACGACAACTCGTCCAAGGCAGTGCCGTTCCTGTCCCTCTTCCGGTTCGCTGACACCAAGGATAAGGTGCTCATGGCGGTTGGGTTCCTCGGCGCCATCGGCTATGGTCCGTCATCGACCGTTCCCGACTCGAACCGCACTCGAGCGATGCGCATTCTGACCACCTCATCCATTTCCGACGTCCAGGTATCACCAACCCGCTCATTTCCGTGCTCCTCGGTGACGCCGTGAACCCCTTCATCGACTACGCGCGCACGCGCGCGATTTACGGGTCCGGGCCACAAGTCGACCTGGCCGCCGAGGCGCTCAGGACGAACGTCGTCAATACGGTCGTCCTGTTTGTCGGGATTGGCGTCGCGACCATGGTCGCGGCGTACCTGATGCAGGCGTCGTACATGTGGGCCGGCGAGCGGCAGGCGCGGCGCGCGCGCGCGCATTTCATTCGCACGACGATGCGCCAGGATTTGGCGTGGTTTGACAAGAACAAGGCCGGCGATTTGACGACGCGATTAACGAGGTACGATTTCATGCGATTTGTGAGGCACCTTGAACAATGGGATGCGATGTTGACGGCGACAAATTCGGTGTTTCTAGCGACGCGCTCATGTTCCAAGAGGGCATTTCCGAAAAGGTTGTGCAAGCCGCCGCCTACCTGATCCAGTTCATCACCGGTTTCGTGATCGCCTTCATTCTCAGTGCGTCTCCGCTCCTTCATCTTTTCGGAACCTGCACACGGCACCCACTAACCCTCACTCCACTCTCCGCCTCACTAGGCTGGAAACTCACGCTCGTCCTGATGGCCACGTTCCCCGCCTTTGGCGCGTCGGGTGTGATTGTCGGCAAGGCCTTTTCTGAGGGCGCCTCGCGGTCGCAAGCCGTCTACGCCAAGGCCGGCGCCATTGCACAAGAAGCGCTCGCCAACATTCGCACCGTCACGGCCTTTGGCGGCCAGGACCGCGCGCTCAAGAAGTTTTCGAACATGCTCGAGGAAACGGTGCGCGTGAACGAGCGCAAAGCGTGGGTCACGGGCGGCGGGTTCGGCGTGTTCTTCGGACTGCTCTACCTGTTGTTTGGGATCGGCGCGTGGTATGGCGCGAAACTGGTGGAGAGTGGCGAGATTAAGGGTGGTGACGTGCTGGTACGTTAAGTGGGCAATACGGGAGGAGGTGGAAGATGCTGACGGGGTCCGTGCCGAGCGTAGAAAGTCCTGTTCGCAATCACCGTCGGCGCCTTCTCGATCGTCAACCTGTCCCCGTCGATCCAGGCTGTCAGCAAGGGCCGCGGCGCAGCCTACCGGCTCTTCGAGGTCATCGACTCGCAGCCAACCATCGTCGATGGCGACAAGACGCTGCTGGACGTAACGGGCCGCATCACGTTCGAAAAAGTCAAGTTCGCCTACCCGTCGCGACCATCGGTCACGGTGCTCGAAGACTTTTCGCTCGATATTGAACCCGGCACGACCGTCGCGCTCGTTGGGTCGTCCGGGTCCGGCAAGTCGACGACAATCCAGTTGCTGTTGCGGTTCTTTGATGTGCTCGGCGGTGCGGTCAAGGTCGACGGCGTGCCGCTGCCGGAGCTGTCTCTGCAGTGGTACCGCCAGCGTGTCGGCTATGTGCCGCAGATGCCCGTACTCTTTGACGCGACGATTGAGGAGAATTTGAAGTTGGGCGCGATTGACGGGACGGAGGTCACGCAGGAAATGATGGAGCAGGCGTGCCGCGACGCCAACGCTCACGATTTCATCATGGGTCTGCCGCAAGGGTACCAGACGCCCGTCGGGGAGGCCGGCGCGTTGCTGAGCGGCGGGCAGAAGCAGCGGTTGGCGATTGCGCGCGCGCTGATCAAGAACCCGAAGGTGCGTGATAATTGCCGCCTTATTACCGTTTTGGCACAAACAGACCACGTTTTCTCCCGTACCTCAACAGATCCTACTCCTCGACGAGTCCACGTCGGCACTCGACACCGAATCCGAGAGCATCGTCCAGGCCGCGCTCGACAACGCTGCACAAGGCCGGACGACCATTACGATCGCGCACCGGCTCGCGTCGATCCGCAACGCCGACAAGATCGTGGTCATGGACAAAGGCCAGATCGTCGAGACGGGCACGCACGAGTCTTTGATCGCACAAGGCGGCATGTACGCCGGGCTCGTCAAGGCGCAGGAACTCAAGGGCGCCACGGGCGCGACGACCTCGTCCGATACCGAGGACGATATCGACGCGACCGTGGTCCCGACCGCCACTGCCGCGGGTACGACCGTCGTGACCGTGGCCAAGGACGCCGAGGCCAACCCGCAGGCGTCGCTGCTCGCGGACTTGAACAAGGAAGAGCGCGAAAAGGCCGAAATGGAACGCGTCTTGCGCGAAAACAAGTTGTCGATGTGGCGCGTCGTCAAGCTGCAGTGGAAGGAATGGCCGGTGCTCGTCGTCGGCATTTTCATGGGCACGATCAACGGCCTGCTCCTGCCGGCTTTTGGTCTCGTCTTGTCGGAAACGCTCGCCATGTTCCAGTACACGGGCCAGGAACTGCGCGACCGCGCGTTCACGTGGCTCATGGTCTTCATCGGCCTGACCGTCGCGAATTTTGTGATCAACCTGTTCCAGTTTGGCTGTTTCGGTGTTGCCGGCGAGCGGTTGACGCGCCGGATTCGCGAGACCACGTTCCAGGCGATGCTGCGGCAAGATATGGGCTGGTTCGATGACGAGCGGCACGGTACCGGCGCGCTGACCGCGCAGCTGTCTGAGCAGGCCGACCGGATCCAGAACCTGACCGGCCCGAACGCCGCGAACCTGCTGCAGTTGCTCGTCTCGATGGGCGCCGCCGTAGGACTCGCATTCTACTACTCGTGGCAGCTCACGCTCGTCGTGCTCGCGTGCGTCCCGGTGCTCGCGCTCGGGTCAATTTTCGAGGCCAAGATCATGCAAGGGTCGTTGAACAAGACGCGGCTCGCGTACGCCGAGGCCGGGCAGTCGGCGTGCGACGCGATCCAGAACATTGTCATGGTCAAGGCGCTCGCGCGCGAAGAGTTCTTCGACAACGACTACTTGAAGCGTGTCAAAGGGCCGTACCTCGCGGGCGTGCGCAAGGGGTTGGTTGGCGCGTGGGGGTTCGGATTATCGCAAGCCGTGCAGGTACGCTCGATCCCTCTCTCCCCGTCTTGTCGGCTTTCTCCACCCGGCCGTGTACTGATCACGCATCTCTCTATCTAGTTCTGGGTCTACGCGATCGCCTTCTACGCCGGCTACCGGTTCGTCGTGCAGGACCTGATCAACTCCGGCGACCTATTCCGCACAATTTTTGTGATCCTGTTTGGCAGTATCTCATTCGCCCAGGCCGCAACGTTTGGCGGCAACATTCAAAAGGCCAAGGTCGCGGCGATCATCTACTTTGAACTCGTCGACCGCGTCCCGCCCATCGACTCGGCCAACACCGACGGCCTGAAACCCGTCGACGTTGCCGGCCACCTGCAAGTCAAAGACGGCGTCTTCAGCTACCCGATGCGCCCCGACGCGACCGTGCTCCAAGACTTCAATATTGAGGCGCTTGCGGGCAAGACGGTCGCGCTCGTTGGACCGTCGGGGTCGGGCAAGTCGAGTACGCTCGCGCTCGCGCTGCGGTTCTATGAGCTGCAGCAGGGCGCGACGAAAGTCGAGGGGTACGACGTCAAGGAGTGGAACCTGGCCCACTTGCGCGAGCAAATGGCCGTCGTGCTCCAAGACCCGACGCTGTTCATGGGTACGGTTCGCGAGAATATCGCGTACGGTCACCCGGACCCGGATAGCGTCACCGACGAGGATATCGAGCGGTGCGCGCGCATGGCCAACATTCACGAGTTCATCGCCGCTCTGCCCGACGGGTACGCGACACCCGTCTCTTCGTCGCAGCTGTCCGGCGGGCAGAAACAGCGCGTGTGTATTGCGCGCGCGCTCGTACGAAACCCGCGGATCCTGTTGCTCGACGAGGCCACGGCTGCGCTCGATTCGCAAGCCGAGCGTGTCGTGCAGGCCGCGCTGGATGTCGCGTCGCAAGGAAGGACAACAATCACGGTTGCGCACCGGCTCGCGACGATCCAGAACGCCGACGTGATCTTTGTCGTCAAGCATGGGCGCGTCGTCGAGCAAGGAACGCATAACGAGTTGCTGGCGATGCGTGGGCTGTATCACAAGCTCGTTCAGAAGCAGCAGTTGGGCGCGGCGGCCGGGAGCGGGCTCGTGTAGCGTGCTGGAGGGTGATGATTTCCGTTTGGCGTTTATTGGGACTTGGCGTGAATACATTCTGGCAATTTGTCATTTCTCATGTCGTTGAGGTGAGCAGCTAAAGTCGTGGTCGGCCAAGGTGAAGCTGTGCGTGTTCATCGGGCAATCGGCGAAAGAGCAGACTTGGCGTGACAGACACTTCACGTCTCCCAGACCTGCTCTTGCCCAACCACCGCCTCTTGACGTCCAATTGGTCCCTTTACTTCGAGGCCAATGTAGCCGAAAATGTTTCGATTCAAAAGAAAATGAACTTGTGTGTCTGTCAAATCAAAAACCAAAATATTCCAAAAACTTTTCTGCCATGTGGCAGTGAGACTTTCGAGAGTGCGGACCCTGATTGCCTCCACTGTTAAACCCAGCGCTGCAATTACCTATCATGCAGTAGGAGTCGGCACTCGATTGTCGTCCAGGGCCCTCTACATTCCAGGCGGGCGCCATGATGGCCCCAAAGATTGCGATCTTTGGGAACAAGCGGACGAAACAGCCATTGCTGGTGAGGGATCACGACCTTGGGCTAGTGAGAAGGCAGAAGTCCAAGCTGTCAAAACGTTTTTTAATCCGTGACATCGCAATATCGTGGACCGGGAACAGGGGGTTCAGCTGTGATCCCGCAAGGTCGTTTTGCGATGGTTCAAAATCAAATCGTTATCTGGTTATACATCGCTCTTGACGAGCATTCACCACCCCTTTTCAAAGCCATGGCGGCGGATCGACGGGTACCCGGCACAGGTCCGTGTCAAACAGCTCGATAAACTGCTCGTTGAGGAGCCGGACCTTTGGGCCAGCGTACCGCCGGTACTCCTCGAAGATGCTCGTTAGGTTCCATCGCTGCAACTTGCGCAGGCACCCGACGACCGTGCCTATCGACGTGTAAGCGGGGGGTCAGTCGTGCGGCACTCTCGAGCGGAAGATGACAGCGATCCGATCCGAACCCGTTCGGTGCCGCCCGAGATTGCACATGATGATGAGCGGGAAGTTGCGCGGGTTCAAGATCACTTCGAGCGCCTCGAGCACGATTTCCTCGGAGATCGGGTCCCAGGCGTTGACCGACGTCGCAACGCCGAGATGCTCGAGATTGATTTCCTGGTCGTCGATAAAGTTGAGGCTGCGGGATGGTCGATTGCGTGAGCAAACACGATCACGAATGAGGACGTGCGGTTGGTTCTGGCACGTACAAGCGCTGGTTCGGTTCCTCGGGCGCGAGCCACACGACCGTCTTGAGCCCGAGCTTTTCGAGAAACGGGAAGTTGAGCTCGTTCGGCTGGCCTGACCGGTACAGGTCGTCCTCAATCATGCCAAAATTCTACTCGAACGCCCTTTGCTCGTCAGCGCTCTTTCGTTCGTGCCACTGCGCGGGCGAGAGGGCGTGCGTGCGTTACCAATGGCGGGATAAAATATTGCGAGTTCATGGTCGCAGCTTGCCGCAATGCCGTGACGATTTCGTGAGAATTGGTTGAATGATCAGCCCGGCCGTGCTGGCGAGGACCGGTGTCGGCGCTCTTGTCGCGGCCCGAAATCGAGCTGATATTGACAGAGTACTTGAATTGCGGCAAGTGTCGCCGCTCGTGCACGAACGCGAAGGTTGGTGGTGGTCGAGCAATTTGCAGCGACGGCGGTTTGGCAAGTTGAGCGAGCGAATGGATTGCCGAACGATCAAGTCTTCAAACGTGACCGCGACAGCGCTGGTCAGATCTGTCGTTCGACCAGTCTGAGTCTCTGACAACCGAAAAACATGCCGAGTGTCGACACCCTGCAACAATTCAACGGAATGCCCGTTCCGACTGAGCATAAATAAATACACGACAACAGCACCTTCGGACGGGTCTTCTCTCCTCCCTCCAAACGCCACCGGCGATCCACTCCACCAACTGGTTGCTCTGCTCTCCACCAACCCGGCCCACGTTTCCTCACGGCCACTTGAGGTTGACCTTGAGCTTGGCGCGCTTATGATCCGAATCTTGCGACCCGGCACGTCCACCCATCGACGACAGCGACGACGACGATCCCGACCCCGCCTGATGCGCAAACGGCGACGCGTACCCGGGAGCGCGGTGCGTCGAGACGGGAGACGTCTCACGACTCGTATCCGGTTGCTTGCGCTTCTTTTCTGCGTGTGGTGCCGCTCTTGCTGACCCCGCCGCCGCCGAGGCCGTCCCGGGCGGCATGTACGGCCCGACATTCGTACTGACGCCCATGCGCGCACACTCGGCGCGGAACACGCGCTGGCTGTTTTCGCCAGCCACATAGACGGGCTCGCCCGGCCGGTTGAACGTGAAGCAATTGTCGTAGACGAGCTGCACGTCGCGCACAAACTGCGCCATCGATGCATACGCCCGGCTCTTGATCTTGGTCTTGATCGTGCCGAAATCCATCGGATACTTAATAATATCAAAGTACTGCGGGATCTGCAGCGCGACCGGATCGACCGGCACCAGGAACGGCCACGAGGACACGTGGTTGTGCAACTTGTCGAGAATCTTGCGCGCTTTGGTCGCATCAAACGGCTGCTCGGCCGCGGTCGATGGGGGCGTCGTTGCGCGGTGCAGGCCTCGACTCGCACCGGCTGCGGCGGGACTCGACATGGACGACGGACCCACCGCCGATCCGCGGCTCGTCGATACCGAGGCCGTCGGGTGCGCGAGCGGCGCCGGCTCCTTGATCCCGACCGACGTCTTGCGGCTGCGGTGCAGGCCGCCACTGTACGCGAGCGGTGGGGCCTCGGTCGGCGTGGGACGCGGCGCGGGCCGCAGCTGCCCCTCGCGCCCGCGGTTCCTGCGCTTCACGAGGAACCGCTTCCACTCGGTGCGGAACATGGCGCGCAGGACATTGGCGTGTCCTGAAATCTCGTGCTCGCGGCCATTGAACCGGTAACAGTTCTCGAAAATCAAGTCCACGTCGTGCTCGAAATCCGTGAGCGTCGCGTAATCGCGGTTCTCGAGGTTCTCGCGCAGCGTGCGCAAGTCCATGGGCTCGCCGATCGTGTCAAAATACGTCGGCACGCCGTCGCGAATCGGATCAACGGGTTCGAGGAACGGTCCAGCGCTGTTGGCGCTCTGCAGGACCTGCACGATCCCGCGGCACATGTCAATATCCCACGCCGTCATGGTCGCGTTCACGGGCGTCGTGATGTTGGGCCGCACGGGCCGGCTGGACCCACCGCGCGAGTGCGATCTCGACGAAAGCTTGATCGACGACTTGCGACTCTTGGAGTGCGGCTCGAGCGCGGGCAATCCGCGGATACCAAACGTCTTGCGCCACTCGTCGCAAATGATACGGTAAAACTTGAACGAGTCCTTGTAGACGGCCGTCTCGCGGTGGTTGTAGGTGATGGCGTTTTGCAGCATGAGCCGCAAATCGTCGAGCACTTCCTCGGGCGACTCGTACTCTTCCAGCCGCGACCCAATCGTCTTCAAGTCCATCGGGTGCTTGATCACGTCAAAGTAGTCATGCAGCCCCAGTGCCACCGGATCGACCGGCAGCCGGAAATCAAACGCCTCGTTGTACCCGTAGAGCCGATCGTAGAGTGCCGGCAACTTGTCGAGCTCCGGGTGCAAGTCCACAAACTCCTCCTCTTCCTCCTCTGGAACCGGCGTCGGCGGTGGGGGCGGCGCGTACGACGGCGGTGGGGGCGCAGGTGCAGCTACGGGAGCCGGCGGCCGCGGGATCCGCGAACGAGGTGCGTCCTGATCGCGGAGCGCTTTACTCGACGCGGGCGGTGGTGGCGGCGCGACCGGCTCGTTTCTTGGGGTAGCCAGTGGCCTAGACACGGCCTTGGCCGATGGGCCTCTCGACACGACGACCCCAGTCACGGGTGCTGGTGCCGCATGTGTCGGCGACGCGAGCGGAAGCGGCGGCGGCGGAGCCATACCGAGCGCCTGCGCGCGTGCGGCCATGGAGCTCGCGGAAATGACATTGCGCGACGACAACGGCTTGGGCCCAGCCGCAGGACGTGCTGGGGTCACTGGCGCCTCGACTGGCGCACTCGCAGCGAATTTGGACGCCCCATTGAACTTGCCGGGATGCGCAAACTGCTTGGCCAACGGTGCCGCCGGTTCTTTCGTCGAAGGCGCGGCGGGAGGCAGACGAGACACCTTGATTCGAAGAGGTGCTGGAGGTACATCCGCTGGTGCCGGCGCTGGAGCGGCCGGTGGGGCCGGAATGTTGGACGGCGCGGAAGTGTGTGACACGGCAGGTTGCAGCGACGACGCCTCCGACGGCTTGATCTTGATCCGGCCGGGTTTCGGTGGAGCCGGTGCGGGAATGCTCGACGGCGCGCCGGGCTTGTTCAAGCCCGTGATGCGAATTGTCGGCGGCGACGTGAGACCCGACGCAGCGCCAGGGCGCGTCGAGTGCGCTCCGGGTGCCGGCATCGATGCGACTGCGGGTTTCTTGATCTCACTCGGACCGGGCAGCGGGTGCGGCACCGACAGTACGGTCGCAGTCGCAGTCGAAGGCGGCGGTGGAGGTGGCATCGGCCGCGGCGGCGCTTTGATCTTGAGCTGAACCGGGAACTCGGTGCGCCACTCCCTCTGGAACTCGGCCTGCAACTCCTTGCCGGCGTTGTAGTACGGATCGTCCTTGGCATTAAACTTGAAGCAGTTGTCGAACATGCGGTTCACGTCGGCCTCGAAACTGCCGACCGTCGCGTACTCGCGGTCCTCGAGTTTCTTGCGAATCGTCGACAAGTCCATGGGTTGCTTGATCACGTCGTAGTACTTGCGCACGCCCGTGACCGGTTTCAAGAACGGGTCGGCCGACTTCTTTTCGCGTAACTTACGCGCAATCTTGCGGCACCTTTTCCACTCGTCCTCGGTCATTTCCATGGGCGGGGTCGGGCCCGTCGGAACCAGCGCGAGCGCGTCGGGCGCCACCTCGGTCTCAAAGTACTGCTTGAGGATCTTGGCCTGCTTGACGACCTCCGACGACTCTTGGTTGAACGCAAAACAGTTGCGGAATATCTTGTCAATGTCGTTGAACATGTCGCACAGACTGCGGTACTGGCCGTTCTTGAACCGCTTTTCGACACACGACAGGTCCATCGGGTCCTTGATCAGGTCATAGTAACCTACGACTGTCGGCGACACGGGCAGCTCAAACGGCGGCGCCATTTCGTGGTCCTTGAGCCGCTCAATCACGGCAAGCCCCGCATTGTAGAGAATCGGCGGCACGGGCCCCACGCGCTGGGTCGGCGGCAAGCCCGCGTACGGCGGCTGCCACCCGCGCCCGGACCCGGCACCCGCGGCACCGGCGGGACCCATGATTGCGCCGGCAGCGACCCCACCGGCCCCGGTTCGTGCCGCGTGCGCCGCGGGCGTCTGCTGCAGCGACCACTTGACGCGCACGCGCGCAACGTGCGGCGTCAGCGCGAGTGCGATCCACGACATGATCGCCTGGTGAATCTCCCTTGGCACCATTGGGTTCCCGAGCATTTTCTGCAACGTCGGCAAAGCGCGGTCCGTGAACGCATGAAATGCCTCGAGCATCTGCGCACGGCGCTCGCGCAGTGCTGCGCGGTCGTGGCCGGCGCCGACCATGCGCGCAGCATTCACAAAGTACTGCGCGAGACTGACGCGAATCTGCGGCGACGCATCGACCATCATCGTGTGTAGCAGGTACTCGCCGACCGCGTCGACCAGGTAGGCCTGCAGCAAGAACAGACATTGAAACGCCGTCTGCCGGACTTGCCGCGGGTAGCTCGCGTCGGTGTACTCGAGAAACAGACTGTACCTCGCGGGCACGAGCGCACCGAGCATCCACTGGCACAGGGTGCTCAGGCACGCGCTTGTGGTCGCCGCCATGCCTACGAGATCGCCGTCGGTGAACTCGCCGTCGTTGTCGCCGTCGGAGGACATCAGGTCCATGACGCGCACGCGCTCGACTTGCTGCAGCGCCTGTTCCATGAGCTCGGCTGACGGGCCAAACACGAGGCCGTACTTGCCGACGGGCGCGAACGGGTCGACGGAGGTAGCCGCCGCGGCGGCCGCGGGCGTTTCGGCCGACGTGTCCATGGGCTCGGCGCTGTCCTCGTCCTCGTTCTCCGACTCGGACAGGAAACCGAACCCCATGTCGAGGTCCTCGGCAATCTCAGCCAGCGACGCGGTCGGCAGCGCGCTCGCCTTCTTGCTCCGTCCGGCCGCCTTGGCCCGCTGGTCCTGCGATCGCCGCTGACGCAGCAGCACCGGTATCCTGCGCCGGCGACGCAGCGTTCGCGCCCACCGCCTGCTGTTGCTGGGCCCGCGGGTGATGGTGGTGGTGGTGATGGTGGTGTCCCGACGGCAACACGAGCATCGCCTGGCACAGGAACCGCAAGAGCATCGAGACGACCTCGGCCTCATGCACGTATCCGACCGACCGGTCGTGGTACCGCAGCAAATGAATAAACAGCCTCTTGACCTGGTGCGGGCAATGGCCCGCGTCGTTGCGCACGAGTACGATCGCCTGCAGCGTCGCGCGATACACGAAAAACTCTTGCATCTGTGTCCACGCGTGCGGCAGCGGGACCACGTCCAGGATCGCCGCCCCTGTGGCGGCGGAAGGGACCGCCGTGTACTGCGCGAGCAGTCCGTGCAGCATTTCGAGTCCGACCCAATCGGTGGAGGGCACGGCGCACGCGGAGAGCGCGAGCGCCGCGTCGGCGCGCAGACGGTAGAAGATGTGCGTGTCCATGGCGAGCGTGTGCAGGAGCTGAGCGCACTGCAGCGACGGGTAGTGCCGTAAGTGCGAGACGATATCAAACTGGGCGAGGACCGACGGCTGGTGCGTGAGGAGACGCAGCCACTTGAAGTCCGGCTGCTTGAGCGTCACGGGACACGGCCACTCGACGTCCTGGTCGACCCACACCCATTGGATCCATCGGTGCTGTTCGGAACCGTTGTCGTCTTTGACCGCTGCGAGCCATTCTTCCTCGTCGGGGACCGTCGGGCCCGTCGCCCGGGGCGCGGAAACGGTGGACGGCGCAGCGGCAGGCGGTGGGGCTGCGGCGGCCTGCGATGCGGGTTGCGACGAGGAACCAGCGGCGGGCTGCGAGCCCGAGGGTGCCGCATCGTTGGTCTTGCCCATCATCTTCTTGTACTTGTACCGCGAGTTGAAGCGCACTTCGAAATGCTGCGTCGCGCGCGCCACGTCGAGCGCGTGTGTGTACTAGAACGATCACATCCAGTCAGATCTGGTCTTACTCTCAATGAAGAGGAAAAAACAGAACCACAAATCACACGTACCACGCACCCATCAATTTCAAACACGGTCACGGAAATACTTCCTGTGAAGAGCGTCGGCCGCATCCCGGCCTCGGTGCGCCACACGCTCGTATTCTCCTGCGCCATTTCAAACTCGATCACTTGCCGGCCATTGTTCTGCGAATAGCTGAACTCGATGCGCGGCACGCCCGCCGACTCGATCCACTGCGTCCAAAACGGCCGTAGCCCATCGACCGCCGACTCCTTGCGAATCCACCGCTGCAGTCCATTGCCCGAGAGCGACCGCGTTCCCGCGGCCAGCATCTTCTGAATACATGCGGTCATGCCCGATGATGCGGCGACTTTGGTCATCTTCTTATCGAGCGCATAGATGACGAGCGCGGCCTTGAGGCACAGGAAATCGACCGAGACGTGCGGCAAGTAGTAGAGCGGGGGCATGTGCACGTCGAGCACGGCGAGTCGCTGAATGTCCTTTTTCAGCCGGTACTGGTATTCGGACTTGCCGAAATGCGACCGGAAGAACCGTGACGCCATGTAGGCCGACAAACCCAGCAGCACCCAGTAATCGCCCCAGTTCTTCGGCTGGATCCAGCACCCAAACCACTGGTAGGCGAGAGCGTGCATCACGGCGCGCCGGTGCTCGAGCGTTGCGTCGGGCCTCGTCGACGCGGCCAGCGCCGTCACGTCAAACAGCGTCATCCCGGCGCCGTGGTGCGTGAAGGCGCAGGGCGCGACCACGTCGTGCGTGTAGACGAGCCGGTGCACGCCGAAATCGCCGTAGGGGTACATGGCAAACTCGTCCGAGTAGAAGTCAAGCGCGGCGCCGACAATGTAGGTCGAGTGATGCACAACGTCGCGCGGGACAAACGGCGGGCTGTAGACGTGCACGGCGCGCGGCGGGTACCGCGGTGCGTCGTCGGGGACCGGAATGTCGAGCGGGATCACGTGAAGGCGAAAAATACCCGCGGCCACGGCGATCAAAGGCGCCCCCACCGGCTCGCCAATGTGGAAGTGCCAGTGCTGCCCGCCGTGCGCCATCAGCTGGCCCGTGCACGCGATCGTCGGGTGGCCGTCATCGCCGACGGGTTCAGCGAGGGCCGCGGCGAGATTCGAGGACGGGGGCGGCGCGTCGACATCGCCCATGGCCCTGTCGCCGTCGGCGTCGGGCTCGTCGGTGGTCGGCGTCAGGACGAGCTCAAAGTGTAAGTCCCACGTCGCCTTTTCGTGCACGCGGTCGACACACGGCATCCAGTGCCGCGCCGTGCCGTAAATCGAGTAGAGGTTGCTCTCGGCCGATGCGGGTTGTGGCATGCACGCAGCGTGGAACGTCGGGAGGAGCGCCAGGTCGGACGCGGCCGTATCATCGTCGGCGGAAGCGGCAGAGGCGAGGTGCGGGCCTGACGGTTCGGCAAAGACGACGGTCGGCGACGACGACTGGTTCAGCACGTACTCGATGCGCACGACGAGCCGCGGGATTTCGGGGGCTGGCGGAGGTGGCGACGCCGCGAGTGTCGGGGCCTTAGCATCGCCATTTGGCGGCGCGTCCGGCGCACTGGATGTCGCAGGTGGTGGTGGCGGTGGCGTTGGGCCAGAGGTCGCGGCCGCGGGCGGTTCGGTGCCCGGCTCGACCTTGATGACCACAGCGGGAGCGTCGACTTTCGGGGGCGCTGCGGGCGGTAACACCGGCGGTGACGGCGCAGGCATTTCATGCGGGTCGTACCACGGGTTTTCAATGGTCAGCTCGCCGTCCTCGAATTCGAGGAACGCGTCGGTGATGCGGCGTTGCAGCGTGGCGCCGCCGGCCTTGAGGGCGTCGGTCGCCTGGTCGTCGGTGATCCCGTCAAGGTAGGTCCAGTTGCGCACGTTGAAGACAGCGGGGCGCTGGTCGACGGTGACGCGCAGAATATCTACTCATTTAGAGAGGGAAGTGAGCCCGAGACCGTTGCGGGGGGCGCAACGCCGAGAACAGGGCCGTACCGAGCCCACGCGCATTGAGCTTGATCTGATGCAGGTTGCGATGCGCCGGTTGGATCGTGAGCTCAGTCGACCCGCGCAACCGGCACGCGGTCAGGTCAATCACGGCATCGACGCACTGATGCACTGTGGAAACGGCCAATCCGAGTCCGTGTCAGCCCTTGGTTACACGAACAATAGAGCATCGGCACGCCGGCCGAACGAAGGATACATATAATGAAAATCCTCGCGCTTGCTGATCGCGTTGCATGGTGGGGAGTATCGAGTGTTGGGGAGTGTCGCGAGGGCGAATGTGATTGTCCGTGTCGACGTCGCAAAACGTCGGTTCCTCGCGCTGCGACTCGTTGGATCAATCGGATTCGAGGCAACAGAAATCACTGTTTGTCGCGTCGGCGCAGCGGCCACCGTCTTTGCCGGCCAATTGGTCAACGGCGTGCGGCCCGGCGTGTCGCTTCCACTTGTCGATATGTTTCCTCAACGAAAAGACCCAAATCCAGCCAGAGACGGCGCTTCCGCTTGCGCAGCAATTCCTTGCGGCAAGTGGCACCGTCGTGGTAAAGCTAGCGCGGTGTCCAGGTCGAGTTGCAGTTGGTGGTCGGATCGTTGGCGACTTGGACCAGTGTCAGCTCGCCGAAGCGACTTGAACAGAGCAGGCGCGCTCCACGTGCAACAACCTGACAATGGCGTGGCAGTGACTTGGTGCATGTAACATCATTTCCGACTGGAAGCGACGTTCCACCTCGCGGCACATCTCAAAACGGCATCATGGCGACCTCGAATCGCATTGCCAGTCCTCGCACATCATTTTGCTGACGGAATTAATCGTGTGCACTAACTTTCGAGCCATTTGGCGACGTTCCGCTCCTCTCGCGCCCCACCTGTCTTTCGGCAAGAGTGCCTGACCCGCGCTTCTCCAAGATTGCCCTTCCTCTGCTCGAATTTGCGCTATTTTGAAACTTTTCAAGTCCTTGCTCCGCGAGTTAGAGGGTTTGAGGAGATCAGCGACGTCTTTCTTACCCATCCCACGACACCATGAAGCAGCGCAACGGCCGCCGTGCCGACTCCTCCAGCCCTGCAGGCGGCGGCGCGGCCTCCTCATCCACGGTCCCGGGCGGCGACTACGAGGCCGTGTCTTTCAACCGCGCGCGACTGCCCGGCACGAAATGGGCCAGGATGCCGCTCGTCATCAAGGCCAAGTACCTCATCAGCGAGCCGCCCAGCGCGAGAACTGCGGTACGCCCACGATTTACCGGTGCGCGGCACGAACATGTCCCTGACGTCGGCCCGCCTGCTGTAGGAATGGCTTCACGCGACCAACCAGCGCCTTCGCGCGCGGACTGCCGACGCCGCGCGGCGACGCGCCGATGCCGAATCCGCCGCTCGCGCTCCCCGCCCGCGCGGCCCACGCACCGCCCCACCACCCGTGATCCACGTTCTCGACGACCCGAAACTGCCCGTCCCCACGATCACGCGCACCAGCGCACCCAGGAGCGCGATCGCGTCGCGGCGCACGAGCGCGGCTCTATCTACGTCCGCGTCTTCGGGGAGACCGCGTCCGCCGACACTCACGATCGTCATTCCGTCGAACAATGACGATGATGATAGCGAGACGCGTTGCACGTCGTTTGCGCCTCTGCCGGACTTGCCGCCAGGCCCACCGGGGGTCTCGGCACCGGGAACACGGCGCGCGAGTTCGGCGGTGACCGCGGTGCGCGCGGCGATTCGGATGTCGCGGAGTGTTGGCGCGCACGAGGGCGAGGGGGAGGGGAAGGGCGGTGCGCGGCGGTTGGCGGCGTCTGCGCCCGTACGTCGCGCGCCGGGGCTCGAGCGGGATCCGACGAACGTGTCGGTGCGGACAATGAATGAGACCAAGACGATGTTGCGGCAGTGGAAGGTATGTGGGGTCATGTTGTGCGCCTTGTCCACCCGGTATCCGATTGACTGAGCTGGACTGTCTAGGCGGACATGGTGCGAAAGCTCGTGGAGCGGCAGCCGTCGGCGATCACGGCGATTGTGCTCAAGGACCTGGTTGCGCGGCCGCTGAGTACGTACGTGAGCACGGCGGAGCGGCGTGTCGCGGTGACGGCGCGCGAGGTGCAGCGCGTGCACGGGCTCATGGCGATCGAGGGGGGCGACGACTAGACAATAATATCACTGGATTTTCACTGCAGAACGCTCTCCGGCTTTCTGGGGAACGACGCGGTCACGTTAAGTTGGGGTCGGTTCATTTCGGCCGGGCAAAGCGCTCCACGTGACGAAATGGACTCAGCAGCGCCGGGTCGTTTTCTCGTCGTTTCGCTCCAAGCGGCACACGATCTCCTCGCTTCTGTCCTTCCCCGCAAATACAAAAGGCGCCGGCGTCCCTCAACCCAACGACCAGCACCAGGATTGCTGCTGCAAGCCCTTGTCCCCGTCCCTGCCTGCAACCAACCGACCACCATGGCCCCCGCCTCGTCCCCGTCTGCCAAGGGCAAGCGCCCACACGGCCCGGCCTCGCCAGCCAAGGCCGCAAAGCGCGCGCGCGTCGACTCGACCGGCCGTTCTTCGACCACCACGACCCCACCACCGCGTTCCGGGCGCACGTCGTGGTCGCTGCGCATGTCCGAGGCGGCGCAGCGCACAACCAACCCGATCCGCGCGATTGTGGACAACATGAAGGTCGCCCCGAATCCAGACAAGCCCGTGATCTCGCTGGCGCTCGGCGACCCGACCGTCTTTGGCAACTTCAACCTGCACGCGTCGTGCGTCGACGCCGTCAAGAAGCAGCTCGACTCGTACAAGGCCAACGGGTACCCGCCGGCGACGGGCATGGAGGTGGCGCGCGATGCGGTCGCGCGCAAGTACTCGACGCCCGAGGCGCCGCTCACGAGCAAGGACGTGATTCTCGCGTCGGGGTGCTCGGGCGCGCTGGAGTTGGTGATTGGCGCGCTCGCGAATGCCGGACAGACCATGTTGATTCCGCGGCCCGGGTTCTCCGTCTACGCGACGATTGCCGACTCCAAGGGGATCAAATACAAGTATTATGACCTCGACGTGCGTTTTCTTGATCTGCGCTTGAAATTCGCTAGTGCGTGAGAGCAAAACTGATCTCCTGCCTTTGCGCCCTCTCTAGCCGTCCAAGAACTGGGAAGTCGATCTCGACCACCTTGAGGCACAAATCGACGAGACGACCGCCTTCATTCTCGTCAACAACCCGTCGAACCCGTGCGGGTCCGTCTACTCGGCGGCGCATCTGCGCGCGATCCTCGACGTGGCCGAGCGCCATTATCTCCCCGTCGTCGCCGACGAAATCTATGCCGACATGGTCTTTTCCGGCCAGACGTTCACGGCCATGGCGCAGCTCACCTCGACGGTCCCCGTCCTGGCCGTCGGCGGTCTCGCCAAAAAGTGGCTCGTGCCCGGCTGGCGCATGGGCTGGATCCTGATCCACGACCGTGCCGACGCATTCAAGGACGTGCGCGTCGGGTTGCAAAAGCTGTCGCAGGTGATCATCGGGTCGAACTCGCTGATCCAGGCGGCGTTGCCGGAGATCCTGCACAACACGCCGCAGTCGTTCTACGACGAGACGAACGCGCAGCTTGAGCGGCACGCCAAGGTGGCCATGGAGTTGCTCGGCAAGGTCAAGGGACTCAAGGTGGTCGTGCCGCAGGGCGCCATGTACTGCATGCTCGGGATCGAGACGGACCTGTTCAAGGATGTGAAGAGCGACGTCGAGTTCACGGAAAAGCTCATGGCCGAGCAGTCGGTCATGTGCTTGCCCGGCCAGTGCTTCAAGTACCCGAACTACATTCGCATCGTGCTGTGCCCCGCCGAGGACAAGCTGCGCGAGGCATGCCAGCGGATTGCCGAGTTTTGCGACCACCACCGCAAGTAAGTGACGGCCGCGGGCCGCATGTTCGTCGGCCGACGGCGATGACGTTCGCGCGCATGTTTGCGGCCCCGCTGGGCGGGCCGCGCCGACTCTATTTTTGAGCTCTAAGGGACGGACGATGTGGGGAGCTTGGTTTTTATCATCATCAATACGTAGCGCATGGAATGAATCCCTGGTGTGTTTTTTGCTGCACTTCTCCTGCCGCTGCCGTCGCTGTTGCCACGGACCGCGTCGCGACTTCAATACCGAGCAACCTTTGATGCTGCTGTCCCACAAATCGCGACCCAAAATCACAACAAACAAACGTACATCTGCACTCCACACCGTTTGCAAACACTCCACGGCTTTCCGCTCCACCAATCCCTCAATCCCATGCCGGATCCAGATCCAACTTCCTCACCACCTCCGCCTCTAAATTCCTCGCCAACGGGTCGACCGCCGTAATCCTTGCCATGACCCAATCCCCGACGCGCAACGCCCCGAGGGGCCACCTTTCGCGATCCGGCCGGACAAACGCCGTAGTGCCCGCGTCCGCCAAAATAGCCATCGCCGCGCCGGACGGCTCAAACACGCGCGAGATCCGCGCCGTGTACTCGACCAAGGTCGGATCCTCCGCGGTCCTCCCCGCACTCGCAACCGCACCCTTGGCCGAATCGACACGCACACGGAGACACTCGAGCGCCCACCACGCGAGCCGGTGCTTCTGCAACGTCCTGATCTGCCGCTCTTTCCTTAGGGTCGACTGCAGCAAATCGGCCAGCGCGGGGGACGGAAGCGGAAGCGCGACTCCATCTGTGATCGGCGGCGGGTCGATCCCCGCGTCCTTCAATAGCTGCGCCTTGATCTGGTGGTGTGCGACCAAGTCCCCGAACCGGCGCAGCGGCGACGTCACTTTGGCGTACCCGTCGTGCAACCCCAACTGGAAGTGCGGGACGGGCGTGACGTCGTGCGTAGCCGCGGCCATGTACGGCATGATCGTCATCGAGTCGCGGAACGCGAGCGTGCCCGAAACATGCGACTTACACGCGTCAATATTGAGTGGGACCGCACCGGCCGGTGGGGCGGGCTGCCCGCGGAACGGGACCGCGAGCGCGCGGTCGGTCGCGTAGATGGCGGCGACGCGACCGGCGAGGATCATGAGTTCGGCAACGAGCCGGCGCGCGCGGGACCGCATCGACGGGTCGAGTTCGACGCGGATCGAGGGCGTGGACAGGTCGGTGAGGGTGAGCGGGACGAGGTTGTTCCGCGGGGTTGCCGGGTAGTCGTAGTCGAAGACGTCGACGCTCGTGTTGAGCGACGCGATTTGGAACCCGCCCACGGTGTTGCGCGCGGCCAAGTGCCGGTTGGCCACTTGCTCGAGCGCCGCGAGGTCTTTCAGGATCGCGGGGGTCATCTCGGGTGCGGTCGTGGCGGACGGCGCCGTTCTTGCGCGCGCCGGGTCGCTCCACAGCGGCTGCGCCGTGTACTGCGGCGCGCGCTCCGGGTCGGATTCTGGCGGGAGCACGGCATCGACGGCGTCGTAGGTGCGCGATACGACATTGTGCACGCGCGCCGGGCGGATGCGATAGTCGCTGATCTGTCCGTTCTGGTCAAGCTTGACGGAGACGGTCAGCACATAATCGCCCTCGGCGCGCCCGAGCCGCTGGCTCGCGCCGATACTGCACAGCTTGGTCCCAAGGACCGGCGGGAGCATGGGGAAATGCGTTTCCGGCAGGTAGACGGTCTGCGTGCGCGCGTGCGCCCACACGGTCAAGTCGTGCGTGAGCGGAATTGCAGCGGTCGGGTCGGCCACGTGAATGTGCACCCAGGACGGCTCGCCCGTGGCCGGGTCGTACTCGATCGAGACGCCGTCGTCAATCTCCTTGGCGGACGCGTCGTCGATCGTATAGACGGGCAGAGACCCGAAATCGTGCCGGATCGAGGCACACGAGTCGTCGGCGGCCGGTTGCGCCACGAGGTCTTGTGCGAGCGCCTCCATTCTCTTGGCGGCCGCGTCGCTCGCGGCGCTCCCGTGCCGCTCGAGCGGCAGGTCCGACGCAAACACGCTGAAGTTGTCATACCGGTGGAACACGCGCAGGTCGATCAGCAGCTGCAGCGCCGCGTTGCCCTCGGCCGCCTGGTACCCGAGCGGGATCAGCACGTGCGTCGACAAGAACGCAAACGGCGCCTGCGCGTACCGCGGCGCAAGTGCAAACTCGCGCAGGCAGTCGATCAGCAAATGGTCCTCTTTCGTCCAGAACAGCGCGGGCGCGCCGGGTGCCGCAGCGGCCACCGCGCGGCACTTGGTGACAAATTTGTCAAACGGGTCGGTCCCCGCCCGTGCCAGTTTCTGCGCCTCGGCGAGCACGCGCACGACGTGCGGCGGGCGGAACGTGACGTGGTTCGAGACGTGGATGCGATTTTGCATGACAAAGTGATGCTGGTCCTGGATCGCGTAGAGCGTCACGGCGAGCGCCTGTTCGAGCGTAACCTTGTCGGGTTCGCTGTGGAAGACCCACGCGGCCACGTCAAGCAAGGGCGCCGACGAGAGCTGGCGCACGTCGGCAAATTCACGATGAATCGCTTGCATGCGCAGCTCGTTCTCGTGCATTTTCGCGTTGGCCATGCGCAGGAGCTGGCGCAGGCCAAGCTGCACGTGCGCGTTGGCCGTGTGCGGCGAGAAGAAGCCCGGGAACCGAAAGTAGATTTCGTTGAAGTTGTGCGCGAGGTAGAAGCCGTTCACGAGCAGCGACTCGGCGGGCTTGACTTTGCTCACGACGCCGTGGTAGAGCTTGCCCTTGCTATTCGAATCAAACCGAAACGGTCAGCACGACGAACAGGACCGCATCGTTCCCCAGTCGAATATTTGCATACCGAACGACGAGCACATAGTCACCGAGCGCTAAGTCGCCCTTATTCAAGAACGCCTCTGGGTCAATCGGGGTCTGCCGCACGTGGTCGCCCTCAAACTTGGCCGCATATTGCTGTTCGAGCAGCGTGACGTCGCTGGTAGATTGGCCCGCCTGCGCCTTGAGCAACTGTTGCGCGAGCGGTGTCGCTGCGGGATGCGGGAACTCGGTCGCGGGCGCGCGCGGTGCCGGGGTCCGGTTGGCGATGGCCCGTCTCGTGGATGGCGTCGTGTTCTTCTTGCCGCGTCGCCGCACGTCAGCCGAGAAGGACCGCGCCAGGACCCGAGCTGCTGTCGGTGTCGGTACGGCGGCCGCGAGCGGCGCACAGCACCGAAGTGCGGGCGTGAACATGGTTGACGATGAGGTGCAGCGGGTCGGATGGGCGAATTCGGCCGGCGCCGCGGGTCACTGGTCGACCTGGGCTCCCTGCTGTGTGTTGCCGCTGCTTTCCTGGCGTCGTCTCACGTTGTCGATGCTGCAACAAGCTGTTGGCCACGCTTGAACGCACCAACAGGACCCAACTGATTTCAATATCACGCTTGATCAGTCGCGTGCCATCAGCTGGCCTGCTGCCTCAACCAACATGACCACCGCATATCACGGCCAGCTCATCCAAGGCACCGTGGTCCCGCACCGTGGTCCCGCTTGCCCACCTCCTGCCACACGTTAAGGACGAGGTGCTCTCCGCCCGCCAAATCTCTCGCTGCGACGGAGGTGGTGCGCGCGATGAGCGAAACAAGGGTCGTAGAAGCGGCGGTGTGCATTAGCTGATCGAGCGGGAATTGCTTTGAACGACAAGGCATGTGACTGCGCAGGGCCAACTAAATCAAGACGACCAGGGCAGGAGAGCAAAGATATCGTTCGGCAACGGCAATGCATTTTCCAGCGTTAACCACGCGGCAACCCACGGCCATCACCAAACGCCCACACCCAACCGAGCCAAACGTCGACCACACTTAGGCCGCGACGCGCTTGAAGTAGGCCTTGAGCGGGCCGCGGTTGTTGTAGTACTTGACACCAGCGCCGTCGGGAACGACGGTGCCCTCCTGGCGCTGGACGATGAACTCCTCGCGCGAGAGCTTGGTGAAGCCCCACTTCTTCGAAACGAGGATCTTCTGGCGGCCCGGGAACTTGTACTTGGCGCGGCGCAGGGCCTCAATAATCACCTCCTTGTTCGCGTCCTTGGTGCGGACCGAGAAGAGGATCTGGCCAATGTCCACGCGCGCGACGGTGCCGTTGGGCTTACCGAAGGCACCACGCATACCGGTCTGCAGCCGATCGGCGCCGGCGCACGACAACATCTTGTTGATGCGCAGCACGTGGAACGGGTGCACGCGCACGCGCAGATGGAACGAGTCCTTACCGGCCATCTTGACAATGTAACGGTTAGCCGTCACACGCGCAGCTTCGAGCGCCTCCGACGAAATCTGCTGGTACTCGTCCGAAAGCAGGTGCACGCAGAGCGGGAACTCATCGACCGACGCACGCTTGCGGCCCAAGTCGTAGATGCGGATCTTCGGGTCCGGGACACCACGGCAGAACCGCGACTTCGGGTACGGCTTGTTCTTGCAGTAGCGGTAGCAACGAGCGGGACGGCGACCCATTTTGGAAGATTCTGCGACGACAGCAAAAAAACAGGTTAGCCGCCAAATCGCAACAAAAATGGGGGCCTGGCGAGTGCAAGTCCAATGAGCTCGCTCCAATCACCACCACCGCCACCACGCCGAAAATCGCCATGGCACCGCATCGCGCTGCCGTTTTCCGCCCAGATGCTCGTCACCGACGCCGTTTTCGATGCTGCTGCGAGCCGTAGTGCGACGATTCGTCGTGCGAGCAACGGCTCATTGCTCTCCGACACTCAATCGCCGAAACGAGCACTTCCCGACGGACAAGAAAATCTTCGTTAACGACGTCATCGGGCAGCAACGTTCAAAACGACGTTAGAGCGGCATCGCAGCAACGAGGTGCAGGCTCGGGGCAGCGAAACGGCGAGTTTCGGCGACGGATGGACGGGCGTGGCCACGTCGGTCACGGCGGCGTCGAGAGCATTGGGTGGCAGCGCGGGCGGTTGCAAGCGGTGAACGTGGGTTCACGGCGGTCGGTGCAGCGATTTGGGGCGGATTGCAGCGCGGTAATGTGGTGGTGGTGGTGGTGGTGGTGGTGCTGGTGACGGCGAGCGAGTCGGACGGTGAGGTGTCCGACGTACTTTCGACCCACAATGGATATGTCGAGAGGGGGGTTGGTCTTGGTCGCCTGTTGGCAACGAGGTGCACGCAACAAGGCAGGTGCGGTGGATTCGGGCACGTGAGGCGGCTGTCAGACGAGTCTGGCGCGTCTCTTGCTTGAACAACCGGGCATCAAACCGAGCGGGGCGGCCGCCGCTTTTATACCCAGCACCGCCCCAGCATTTGTCAGCGCACCGGAAGACTGACGTGATACGCGGGTAGCTTGTGCACTCTGCTCGCGTTTGGGCCTGACAACGCGCGACCGGTTGCGGCAGCGGGCGACGATGGGTCTTTGTCTTGGAGGTGCTGACGAATGCGGAATGGGACAAATTTGGATTGAGTCGAATGAGCGTGAGCCGCTCTGCCGTCCGTCGCGCTTCTTGAGGAGCGGATGAGGACGCGCAAGCTCTTCTGGCCGCGTTGCTGGCGCGGACTGCGCTGCGCGAGGTGCGAGAAAACGACGGATGGTGACTGAACGCTGAGAGAGAGACTCTTGGCCTGTGACGGCGACGCGTGGTTTCGATGGGTGCAAAGCGCGCGCAACATGCTGCAGGGCGATTCTTGGCCGGGCATGACGCGTCGGTCCCAGCCGCGCGCCGCATGTTGCGTGAGATGGAACCGGACAGTGGATGACGACAGCGCGCTAAGCGACGGGTGATTGACAGCTGCGTCGCTGTTGGCGAGTGGCCGCGCTGGCAGATATCGTGCAGTTTGTCCGTCAGCGCAATGTGCATGTACAACGCTGCGAGGAGCAGGCGACCAACCGACACCTCAGTTCTGCAAGCGTTGACCTCCCTCAATCATCCCAGCACCAGAAAATTTGATGATGCTTTTCCTTGCGCACCTTCTCCACCCAGTCACGCGCGATTTTATCCGATCTCCGCAACGCAGTGCGGCCGGGTCCCACTATCCGCGTTGCCGCCCATCGCGACATTTGCAGGGTGGAGAGCGCCGCTCTTGACTTCCATTAGCAGCATTGTAGGCAGCAAGAGCGAGAATGGACTCCCAAATGCACTGCGCACGAAAGAGTGAGCGAAGGCGACGTCCGTGATGCTCTTCGGGCCAAGGAAGGTGCTCACGAGCATGACGAGCACGAAGAGCGCGACGACGCGTCTGTTGAGGACGGGCGACTGAGAGAGATCGTGGAATGATTTGTTTGTTGAGCGCTGTGCGCCGTGCTCGCGCTGTTGGCCACGTCAATATCGGAGCTGGCGACCAAACTCATTCTTCCTGGCCAAGGCCTGTTCCTGAACGATGATCTGCTTGTTCTTGTGCACTTTTTCGACCCAACTGCGAGAGACTGCAGCTCCTCCCCGCCATATGTCGCGATAATCAAATCCGACAAACATTTTGCGCATGCTCGCACATCGTGCCAAGCTGTCCACGTCGACTTGATTCGCTCCGACCGGCCATTTGTACGCGAAATGTGATTCTGCACGTCCGTGCGCATTTTCTCCACCCACTCACAAAAGACTCCGCCCACCCTCATGCGTCCCGGCCGAGGCGACGCCCCGCGAATCCGAATACGCGTTTCATGTATTTCACTTCCATTCTTGGTCAATGCATTCATGCATTGGTTCCCGTCACCACCAGCGCAAAGAGTTGCTCCCTTCTGTTCCCTCCCCTTCCTTCTTGCCGTGCCCGATCGCTTCTTGGATGGCCGGCGGCATGGATCCCGGTGCGTGCGGCATGCGCGACTCGATGTGCGCTATCATATCCATTGCAAACTGGCGCACAAGCGCGACCTCGGCCGCCGTCGCCGCGTCTAATGACTCGGACTTGGCCACGTCCGCGTTGAGCGCGTCGAGGAACGATTGCAGCTGCAGGAGCTGGAACGCGCGAGCCGGTTCTAATCGTCCCACATCGTTCATCAGTCACGGTCCACACCGAATCAACTCCGAATCGAAAACGCACGGTCCCACTGGCGCAAATTCACCGTCACGTTCAGCGTCAAGTCGCCCGCAGCCTCGACCGCGAGTCGGCGGCGCACCGCGGCGAGCTCCTCATCCGTCGCGAGCTCGACGATCGGTGCCGGCTGTGCGCGCGTCGTGACCCCCGCATCGTCGTCGTCGTCGTCATCGTCGTCATCGTCGGGCACGTACGTGAACAGCCCCGTCGCGGCAAGCGCGTGCGCAAACGACTGGGCCATCACGGCACCGGCACCAATGCCCATCCCGACAACGGCCGCCATGAGCAGGGCTTCGCGCGCGCCGAACCGCACGGATGCGGCAGTAATGGCCGGGTCGGCGGGTGGTGGCGCCGTCGTGAAGGCACGGACGCGCGCGACGGCGGGGCGGGGCACAAGTCGTCCCCGGGTCGCGGAGAGCGTGGTGAGGGTCGCGCGCGCGGGCCGATGTGGGCGGAGTCCCGCGGGTGCATGTATGGCAAGTGGTGATGCGGGCCTCGCGACGGCTGCGGCGCAGCGCGCGAACGAGCTGGAGAAGTGTAGCTGCGGCATGGTCGCGTCTATGTGTTCTGATCAGGTTCCGTGTCGAGCGTCGGGCCGGATCTTGCTGTCGAGCGGCTGGTGCAATAAATATCGTTGCAGAGCGCTCTGCGCGTCGGGTCCAGTCGCGGGGTGGACAAGCTCGCCAGCAGCAGCAGCAGCAGCGCGAGGAGGCTGGTGCCGTCGGAGTCGTGCAGCAAGTCGTCGTGGATTCCTGGGTGTCGTTGTGGTGGCGGCGCCGTTGCTGAAGACAAACTGCCGACTTGCCGAAGCAGGGCAAGGTAGAGCAAGGTACAAGCAGGCTAACGGGCGGTTCTGGAAAGCAGGGAGCTAGTTCCATGGTGTGGGCAACAGAGAACAGACGCTCCAGACTTGAGGCAGCCGACGCTTGCGGCGAGGCGACAGACGCCAAATCACGCCTGCTTTTCGTGATCGCGACCGTTCTCGTCGACCTCCCACATCTACTTCGCGAACCCAATCCTTCCCTGCACCTTTGCCCACCACTTTCGACTCGCTGCACCATGACCATAATCGCGCCGGGAACCGCGCTTGCCGGCCTGCTGATCCTGGCCGCACCTCCAAGTCCCAGCCATGATCCAACAGTTCTTGTCGCCGACCCGGTCACCATCAAGTTGCTCGACACCGACGTGTTCCCGATGGCCCTTCTGCAAGAAACTGCACTGCCCGTGTCCGTACCAAGCTTGTCCACCCGGTCGCGTGGCGGAACATCGCGCTGATTGCTGCGAACACGAATACTAAGTTCCGCCGCGGCTCGGACACGACCGTCCAACTACTCCACGACGCAGTCGCGAGCGCGGGAGTAATCCTTCCCGTACCCCATGAAGGCCACGTTCAAGCGCCGAGCTGACCCCGCGTTCGACGGCAGACCGGCCTCAGCGGCATCTCGTTCCGGTCGCTGCTCGTCTCAACCCACTCCGCCGCGCCGCGGTTCCTCATCTATGGCCTCCTCCCCTTTCCTCCCTGACTCTCCGCGCCGCCTCCCTCATCTCGCTCGATGTCCTCGTCCACCGCGCCCCGGCGCTGCCGTACCACCTCCCACCCGCCCCCCCTTCCACCCCCTCCCCGCTCTCGTCCGACGCGATATCGTTCCTCTCGTCGCTCGCCCCGCGCGCGTCGACTCGCGTGGTTCATTCGAACCCGCGACTGCAAGCGATTCTCGGCGGTGGTGCACCCGTTACGCAGGAACCGGCGCGCCGGCGAGCTATGGTCGACGGCCGCGCCCGACGTGCGCCAACGGCGGGGTCGGGAATGAGTGATGGCCCAGCGAGCGACGCGTCGTCGTCGACAACGGCGACCGCGGAGAGCGGTGTCGGGATGGGGCGGAGCGGGAAGTCGGTGACGAGGGGGATTCTAGACGTACGTGGATTAAACAGTTGCGCTCGAGGACGTGCCGCGTGCTGACGATCGAATGGCGGTGGATGTAGCGGCTCAAACTGGCGATCAAGCGCGGGTTGCAGCGGCGCGGGATCGACTCGAAGCACGCGCAGTACTTGCCGCTGTTTGGGGTCGTCTACAGCGGGTGCAAGCTGTTGCTGATATGCCGATGGGACCGCGCATGTGAAGCTCGCGCTGACTTTGCGAATACGCATTTGAAGGCCGACCAGATCCACGACGGCAAGCTCGACCCGGACATGCTCGCGGGGTTCGCGAACGGCGAGCTGGAGCGGAATCAGTTATTGATCGATCGGGTTTTGGGGACGACGGCGAGTAATACAGCTGCGTGTTTTGCGACTTGCTTCCGGTGGATCATGAGCGCCGTGCCTGAACGCAACACCTGACCCAAGGGTTTAGTTGCACCCAAATGACGACTCCCAATATTCACGTTTTACAAATCGGGACAGAACGGCCCCGTCGCCAACAACAGGTTACGGCGCGTAAACTGCACCCCGATCGCCGGCGTCTTCTTGGTCCGGAACGTCTCGATGAGGTCGTTGCTACACACCCAAAGTTCGTCAGTCCATCCCCTCCCACCGACCCTCTCCACCCGTTCACGTACTTTGCCACCTTCTTCCGCTTCTTCTTGCCCGTCGCCGGATCCACGACGACCACCGGCTCGTCCTCCCCCTCCCCCTTGAGCGCATCCCACAGCCGCACCGTGCCGTCCAACCCGGCCGACGCGAGCAGCGCGCCATCACTTGAAAACACGACCGATGTGACCAGTCCCCTGTGGCCGCCCATTTTCTTGATCCGCGTGCCCGACGCGATATCCCACAGGTGCACGTACTTGTCGTCGCCCGCCGTGGCCAAGAGGCGGCCGTTGGGGGAGAACGCCACGGCCTGGACCGCGCCCGAGTGCCCGGGGAAAACGCGCACGCAGGCGCCGCGCGACACGTCCCATAAGCGAGCGGTCTTGTCGGAGGAGCCGGTCGCGAGGTACGAGGAGTTTGGGTGGAAGCGGACGGTCTGTGGGAGATGCAGCGAGGTGAGACGTGACGGTGACAGTCGGCGAGGATCGAGACCGCAACGTACGTCCACGTCCGACAGGTGCCCGGCAAAGATGCGCAGCGGGTAGATGTGGTCGCACGACCACAGCCGCGCGGTGCGATCGTGGCTCGCCGTCGCGAAATAGTGCCCTGGTGACCGTCCGTCAGTTGCGCGATCCGCGTGAATCGTAGGAGCGTGGACACGTACCCTCCGGCCCAAACTCGACGTCCCACACGGGATAACTATGCCCCCGATAACACACGACATTTGCAAACGTCTCGAGCGACCACAGCCGCACCGTCTGGTCCTCGGAGCACGACACCAGGTACCGTTTGTCGGGCGAGAACGAAGTCCCGAAAACCGCGCCGGCGTGCCCGCGCAACAACTTACTCGGGCTCCCTTCAGGCTCTCGCATTGCATCAATATCGGCCGGTCCGAGATGGTGCATGTCGTCGGGAGTTAAGCCGGGTCGCGGAATCACGGCGCGCAGCGGGTCTTTCGTGAGCGAGTGGATGCGAATGGCCGAGTCGGAAAAGCCCGCGGCGATCAAGGTCGCGTCGTGGGTCATGGTCGCGCACGTCAGCGCGTCGTACGTGTTGTGCCACGTGTAGAAGCAGATGGACGGGAGCGACGTCGGGGAGAGCGACGCGCGGTGCGCGACGTCCTTGATCAGCTCAACCGTCTCGCGCACTTCCTTGGCTTTCCTATCGGTGGGAAATACGGTCACGTCACCGAACTGTAGCGACGGCAAAGCGCAGGAGTAGCGCACATGGGTGGCACCGGCACGGGTTTCGGCGGTGGCGGGTCGGCCGGGTTCTCGGCGCGGTGCTGGAGGGACAGTTGCTGGGATCATGGAGCGTGAGGAGCTCACGCTTCTAAGCGACCTGAGTTTAGTCACGAAGATATTGGCCAGTCAAGGTGTGAGGGGAGTGTCCTGAATCGGAAGGGCGGAATGTGGAGTAGCTACGGGCCGGAGGCGGGAGGGAGGAGGGACGGAATCCGACGTGAGTGAGGGGCCGGGGGGAGATGAAAGGATGAGAGAGCTACACATGAGGTAGATGGAAGTATAGGTAAATGGTAAGAGTTCG